>CM058046.1:51822370-52163824 GCA_030169165.1 Centaurea solstitialis | reverse complement strand
AAGTTGGGTCCAATTTTGGGAATCGTTTTTGTTATCCGCTGCGCACCGTTAGTGCCTACGGTTCCCAACAGTGGTATCAGAGCCACTTCTTAAACCTACAGATCAGGTTTATCTGTTAAATTAGGTTTATTAAAAATTCGTTTTTATATGTTTATATAATTGCAAAATTGAATTCTTCGTAAAAAACCTAATCGGTGGTGGAACGGCGGCAGTTGGCCATCCGTCCCACCAGACCACCGTAAACCACCGACCGGCTCCACCACAGTTGGTGGTCGCGGCTGTGGTCGATATATCGAAACCACAACCGCCGCACCACCGACTTATGGTGGTGGTGGTGTCGATCAAGAACGAACCGCCACACCACCGTATGTGGTGGTGGCGGTGATCGTGGCGTCGATTAGAGGCAAAAGCCACACCGCAGCGATGGTGGTGGTGGCGATTGCTTGGTAAATTAAACAACCACCAGCCGGCGGTGGTGGCTATTGCCGCCGTCGTTGGCAGTGGTGGTAGTGGCATTCGGTTCGCCGGAAGGGGGCGGCGGTGGTGGTGGCAGATGCTACTGCTGCTGCCGTCGATTGAAATCTCCACCACAGGCGACGTTTTGCTGCCACCATCATGGTGGTGATGGTGGTTTATGTTTTAACACGCCGGAAAAACGAACGGCGGCGGTGGCGATAGCCACTGCCGTCGTCGACCGTTTTGTTGGATCACCGAAGCGGCGATGGTGGCCGATTGGTTGCCGTCGTCGCAACTGTGGTGGTGGCGTCAAGCCGCTGCCATCATTCGATGGTGTTAAGTGGCGGCAGCGGCGGCATAAGCTGCTGTTGTCGTCGCCGGCGACTAATTAGCGGGTGGTGGTGGTCGATAACCACCGCAATGGGGTATTGGCCACCACCGTAATCAATTTCCGACCAAAAGAGGCGGCGGCGATGGTGGTTACACTGTTGCTGTCACCGATATCTGATGCGAACCAGCTCGCGCCGCGAGGGGTGGCTTCGCGCCGCGAACACCAGCTTCGTGCCGCGAGAAGCGACCCTCGTACCGCGAGCAATGGCTTATGGTGGTAGCTGTTGTTTTCTGAAACACCGACAAGTGCGAGGGCGGCGGCACGTAGCTGTTGCTGTTCGTGGTAGGTGATAACGGATAAGGGTTATCCAAACCAGATAGGTTTTGAAACCCTAGGGATTTTTTTTTAATTTATTATTACTTTTAATCTTTTGATAAATTAGAAATTAAAATTATCCATTTATGTCATAGTCAAACCCTTTGACCCGTGGTTGTGTGCTTTTATTTATACATATGTTCATTTTATTATTGTTGGTTACGGGAGGCCTGCGTGCCATTTACATCCCGGTTTTATAATGTAATTCTTTATTATAAATAAAATAACCGAAGAGACCCGAAGACGGAGCCAAGGAGATAACCATGGAGCTTGGAGCCAGTGGGAGCGCCGAGAAGATTTGTCCCTTAGGAATAAAGACCGTCGTTTTGTGTTGGCTCACGAAACGCCAATAGTTAAGGGTTTTTGACCATGACATGTTTTATTGTGTGGATGTTTATATTTAATAGTTAAATAAATTGCGTGGTTGTTTTAGTTACGTAATTTCCTTTTGAATATAAACGGTTTTAAAATCAAATGTTTTAAAAGATAAAATGGATACAAATACAGTTTGTGTTTGGATCCAAGTTTTTGAAAACTGGCATTTATAACCCTTATTAAAATCATAGATTAGTAAGTGCAACCCACTTTAGGGGCACCTCCGGTGTAAGGTACATAGGGCGTTGTAAGTGCACACACTATGAACGCCCGTGTTCAAACCGAAACTGGAGGGTGATAAAACTCTGCGAATTATCTCCGGGTGGTACCGGCCCGGGTTTGTCCAGGTCCCGGGTGGTGCAGTCTATTTTGGTAATTATTTATTCACTGGGTGGTACCAGGCCAAAATGCACTAGAGGGACTAAATATGCACGGATTATATATCGGATGTCCCGACGATCTAGAAATCGTATTTTCGAATTAAAAATGCGATTGGTATAGTTTTACCTTCCATAAATCGCATGAGTCGGTTTGACATGATCACATGCTTCCCGACACATGTGAAATATGGATTCTACTCTAATAAATTTATTTTAAGGGTAATAATTTATTAGAGATTTTATAATTATAAACTAAGCTTGGAATTTTATTCTTTATTTTAGATGTCTTTTTCTGTAATCCCGTTTTATACCCCTGAGGAATCACTGAGAGTCATCAATGGAAAATGGAAACTTACAGGACAAAATTTTCGAGTTTGGAAAATGCACCTTGATAATATCTTGCGTGCACAGGGTAAGTTTTACGTTTTAGATAAACCTGTATCACGACCTAAGAGTAATTCTCCTGAAGAGGAGTTTACTCAGTACTTCAAGTACATGGCGGATGAATCAGATGTCATGTCAATTCTGATTTTCTCTATATCATCCGAGTTCACGGATAGATTAAGAGATAAATCCTGCCACGAGGTTGTAAAAGATATAGAAAGCCAGTTAGGTTTCTATAGACATACATGTAAGCTTTTGATCATGAAAGAGATACTTTCACTAAAGCTGAAAAAGGACCAGTCAGTTAAAGATCATCTTATGGAAATGAGAAGGCTCTTTAAATGCTTGACACGTTTGGGGTACAAGATGACTCAGGAAGAGTTAGTGTATCTCATGTGGTACTCACTCCCGAAGGAGATATGTGACACAGCTAGTGCCTACATGAAAGAACCAAAGACTGACGTGGCAGCACTGCATGAGAACATTTTGGCCAGTCTAGAGCCGAAGCCAGCACCTGCTGATCTCATGGATACTGATTGGATTGATGAGCTGGGGGATCTGAGTTGCCCAGAATGCGGTAGCAAGGATATTTGCGAGCACTCGATGAATATCGACCAGATAGAGATCGGTTTAACCGATGCTCCAGGTATCTTTATGATAGATTGCTTAATCACTTCTTATGAATCATGGGTAATTGATACAGGCAGTGGTAACCACATTTGTAATCATTTACAGAGATTCACTAGAAGAAAGATTTTGAGGAAGGACCGTTCGAACCTACGAGTTGGCGAAGGCACTCCGCTGATTGCTGAAGCTGTAGGATCTTATAGACTTAGTTTATCCTCGGGTCTAGTTTTGGAACTGGATAATTGTTATTATATTCCAAATATGATTAAGAATGTTTTGTCTTTCGATTTGTTAGTAGACCAAGGTTTTTATTACAAGTACGATTATAAAATGATTTCTGTCTTTAAAAATAATATTTTCTATTTTAAAGCAACACCTGTGAATGGACCATTTAGTCATGTGGCAAGAGGAGGATATCGGTACTTCATTACCTTTACTGACGATTTCAGTAGGTATGGTTATGTCTACCTTATGAGACATAAATCTGAAAGCTTTGAAAGATTCAGAGAATTTCAGAATGAAGTACAGAATCAACTTGGCAGAAAGATCAAGTTTTTGCGGTCGGATCGCGGAGGCGAATATCTTAGTGATGAGTTTGACAATCATTTGATGGAGTGTGGGATTGTATCCCAACTCACACCTCCGTATACACCTCAGATGAATGGTGTGCCAGAAAGGAGAAATCGTACTTTACTCGACATGCTACGATCGATGATGTGTCGCTCTACGCTGCCAATGTCATTCTGGGGACATGCGCTCGAAACAGCAGCACATATACTGAACAGAGCGCCAACAAAGTCGGTAGAAAAGACTCCATATGAATTATGGAAGGGTAAGAAACCCAATATATCTTTTCTAAGAATTTGGGGTTGTGAGGTTTACGTCAAACGACCCACCTCAGAAAAACTCAAACCCAAATCCGACAAGTGTTTCTTCGTTGGATATCCCAGGACCACCGTGGGATATTATTTCTACAACCCTGAAGAGAACAAAGTTTTTGTTGCTCGAAATGGAAAATTTCTAGAAAAAAAGTTTCTCAGTTTTGGGAACACCAGAAAGGATGTAGATCTACAGGTAGTAGACGAAGAAAACACTACACCAATTGTTGAGCCAGAAATTCAACATGAGAATGTTGAACCTCAATCAGAACCGATTGTGGAAGTGTAAACACAGGACCTTCGCAGATCCAGTAGGGTAAGACAAGAACCAGATAGGTATCTTGGGTTTCTAGTCTCTCAGGACAGCGGAGACTTGAATGAACCAGCATCCTATGGAGAAGCTATGTCAGGCAATGAGTCTGAACAATGGTAGGAAGCCATGAAGGCCGAGATGCAATCCATGTACGACAACCAAGTTTGGGAGTTAACTGATTTGCCACAACACTGTAGAGCTATTGGACACAAATGGGTTTTCAAGAAGAAAACCGACATGGATGGGAATGTACACACTTTTAAGGCCAGACTGGTCGCAAAAGGGTTCACGCAAACTCATGGTATCGACTATGATGAAACCTTTTCACCAGTGGCCATGCTAAAATCAATTAGGATTTTAATGGCCATTTCAGCGTACTTTAACTACGAGATCTGGCAAATGGACGTCAAGACAGCTTTTCTGAACGGAAAGTTAACAGAAGACTTCTATATGGAACAACCAGAGGGGTTTGAAGATCCTAAGAATCCTAATATGGTGTGTAAACTGCTAAAATCCATTTATGGATTAAAGCAAGCATCTCGAAGCTGGAACTTACACTTTGATGAGCGAATCAAAGAATTTGGTTTCGCCAAAAGTGAGTTCGAGCCGTGTGTCTACACTAAGTTCAGTGGGAGCATAGTGACCTTCTCGGTCTTATACGTAGATGATATTCTACTCATAGGAAACGATATTCCAACATTACAGAGTGTAAAGAGTTGGTTAAGCAGATGTTTGCAGATGAAAGACCTTGGAGAAGCCGCTTATATACTTGGCATAAAGATCTATAGAAACAGATCTAAGCGGCTTATCGGACTTAGCCAAAGTACATACATTGATAAAATCTTGAAGAAATTCAGGATGGATGAATCCAAGAAAAGATTTATCCCGATGCAACATGGCATAGTGTTAAGTAAAACACAATGTCCTGTTTCTAGTCAAGATCAGGACAAAATGAAATCGGTTCCATATGCCTCAGCAATTGGATCGATTATGTATGCCATGTTATGTACCAGGCCTGATGTTGCTTACTCAGTAAGTGTTACGAGCAGATATCAACAGAATCCAGGAGAACCTCATTGGGTAGCTGTCAAGAACATTCTCAAGTACCTGAGAAGGACGAAAGATATGTTCTTGGTCTTTGGAGGATCTGAGGATGAAATCAGCGTCACGGGGTATTCTGATGCTAGTTTCCAGACCGACAGAGATGATTTTAGATCATAGTCGGGGTACGTTTTTACCCTAAACAGAGGCGCGATCTCGTGGAAGAGCTCGAAGCAGGACACGATTGCGGACTCAACTACAGAAGCAGAGTACATTGCAGCACCTGATGCGGCAAAGGAAGCTATCTGGCTAAGGAATTTTCTATCGGATCTAAGAGTGGTTGCCAGTGTCTCTAGACAGATCGATATATTCTGTGATAACTCGGGAGCCGTAGCACAAGCAAAGGAACCTAGAGAGCATCACAAGTCAAGACACGTGCTCAGGAAATATCACCTTATCCGAGAGATCATTCGAAGAGGAGATGTGAGAATATGCAAGATTCCAACAGAAGAAAATGTCGCAGATCCGCTGACAAAGCCACTAGCAAGGGTGAAGCATGAGGCACATGCAAACTCCATTGGGATGCAGTACCTGGACGCCAGTAGCTAGTTTTAGTTTATCAATTATTACTATAGTTTAATTTAGAACGATTCAATCATGTGAAGTTCTTGATGTAAATGGAGGTTTTAATTCATGATTGTTTTAAATTAACTACTTTTCGCATATTTAACATACCCATGATTTTACAAAGTTTTTGTATGAAATCTAAAATTCCGTAGCCACTTATTGAAATGGGAATTTCAATAGGGAGTTTTAACGCTATTATAAATACTTGATGATTTATTCGAAGTAGAGAATAAAAGAACAAGGGATGTGACCAAGTATTTATAGATACTCAACAGAGTGCTTGGGTATTGGAAGTGACCAGTATCAAGTCTGCTTCATGGAGCCTCAGTCATAAGCACTGACTTGATAGGTTGTCTTTAGACCTGAGATACTTGGTTTGAGAACATGAGGACTGTTGTATTCTTAGCACGTCCTAACACTGCACCGTAACAGGGTGGCCATACGGGACGTGACTAGATGCAGCGGAAGCCATGGATCCAAATGCAAGTAGTCAAGAAGGGCTTTGCACCTCTTTCAAAAGAGAGATATTTCCGGGCCCCTTGACGATTAAGATTGGCAGAAAATGCATGGCCACGCTCGGATAGAATAACAGGTGTTATTTAGTAATATCCGTTACTACAGGCAATCGAAATCAGAGTCAAGAAATACTTGAATTTTAGAAATGAATCCTCCACTCCATGTTTTAAAATCATTTTAGAAATATCGTGTGCAAAAGGAATAAACCTGTGTACGAATTCAAGCGTGAATTGTGTCTCTGGATATAAGAGATCATATAACCTGGTTAACCTAAGTGTCTGGCTAGGGACCTCCTTAGACTAATGGTAACAGCATAGTTACATGTCTAGCAAAAGTGGGAGTCTGTTAGGATTGTGTGCGAGACAGTAACAGGGTTACCGTATCCAATGTTATAAGACACTAGTATGTCACAGCGCTGCACACCTAATTGAGAACTTTTGTGTGTGTAAGAGATGATTGAGAATAGAGAAATAAATAGTTATAAGTTAATAATTATTTATTAGTTTTAATTAATTAGTAAATTAATTAATTAATTAATTTAATTAATTAAGGAATTAATTAAGAGATAATTATAAAAGGAATTATAATCAAAATAAAACACTACCTTATCTATACCTATAAATAAAGGGTTAAAGGCTTAGAGTTTGATGATCAGTGAATTAATCCTACAAAATTACTCTCTCTCTCCCTCTCTCTCCAAAGCCGTCGCCTCTCTCACTCTCACACAAAGATCGAAAATTTTGATCAGTCTCGGGATCTAGCAACCCTCTCGCGTGGTGTCAATAGCGGTGTATCCCCTGCTCGCTTTCTGGAGAACTAATCGCATAAAGGTAAACTATCAGACCCGTTTTTGTATCTGATTAGGTTTAAGTTGGGTCCAATTTTGGGAATCGTTTTTGTTATCCGCTGCGCACAGTTAGTGCCTACGGTTCCCAACAGTGGTATCAGAGCCACTTCTTAAACCTACAAATCAGGTTTATCTGTTAAATTAGGTTTATTAAAAATTCGTTTTCATATGTTTATATACTTGCAAAATTGAATTTTTCGTAAAAAACCTAATCGGTGGTGGAACGGCGGCAGTTGGCCATCCGTCCCACCAGACCACCGTAAACCACCGACCGGCTCCACCACAGTTGGTGGTCGCGGCTGTGGTCGATCGCAACCACAACCGCCGCACCACCGACTTGTGGTGGTGGTGGTGTCGATCAAGAATGAACCGCCACACCACCGTATGTGGTGGTGGCGGTGATTGTGGCGTCGATTAGACGCAAAAGCCACACCGCAGCGATGGTGGTGGTGGCGATTGCTTCGTAAAACAACCACCAGCCGGCATTCAGTTCGCCGGAAGGGGGCGGCGGTGGTGGTGGCAGATGCTACTGCTGCTGCCGTCGATTGAAATCTCCACCACATGCGACGTTTTGCTGCCACCATTGTGGTGGTGATGGTGGTTTTTGTTTTAACATGCCGGAAAAACGAACGGCGGCGGTGGCGATAGCCACTGCCGTCGTCGACCGTTTTGTTGGATCACCGAAGCGGCGATGGTGGCCGATTGGTTGTCGTCGTCGCAACTGTGGTAGTGGCGTCAAGCCGCTGCCATCATTCGATGGTGTTAAGCGGCGGCAGCGGTGGCATAAGCTGCTGTTGTCGTCGCCGGCGACTAATTAGCGGGTGGTGGTGGTCGATAACCACCGCAATGGGGTATTGGCCACCACCGGAATCAATTTCTGACGAAAAGAGGCGGCGGCGATGGTGTTTACACTGTTGCTGTCACCGATATCTGATGCGAACCAGCTCGCGCCGCGAGGGGTGGCTTCGCGCCGCGAACAGCAGCTTCGTGCCGCGAGAAGCGACCCTCGTACCGCGAGCAATGGCTTATGGTGGTAGCTGTTGTTTTCTGAAACACCGACCAGTGCGAGGGCGGCGGCACGTAGCTGTTGCTGTTCGTGGTAGGTGATAACGGATAAGGGTTATCCAAACCAGATAGGTTTTGAAACCCTAGGGATTTTTTTTAATTTATTATTACTTTTAATCTTTTGATAAATTAGAAATTAAAATTATCCATTTATGTCATAGTCAAACCCTTTGACCCGTGGTTGTGTGTTTTTATTTATACATATGTTCATTTTATTATTGTTGGTTACGGGAGGCATGCGTGCCATTTACAACCCGGTTTTATAATGTAATTCTTCTTTATAAATAAAATAACCGAAGAGACCCGAAGACGGAGCCAAGGAGATAACCATGGAGCTTGGAGCCAGTGGGAGCGCCGAGAAGATTTGTCCCTTAGGAATAAAGACCGTCGTTTTGTGTTGGCAAACGAAACGCCAATAGTTAAGGGTTTTTGACTATGACATGTTTTATTGCGTGGATGTTTATATTTAATAGTTAAATAAATTGCGTGGTTGTTTTAGTTACGTAATTTCCTTTTGAATATAAACGGTTTTAAAATCAAATGTTTTAAAAGATAAATTGGATACAAATACAGTTTGTGTTTGGATCCAAGTTTTTGAAAACTGGCATTTATAACCCTTACTAAAATCATAGATTAGTAAGTGCAACCCACTTTAGGGGCACCTCCGGTGTAAGGTACATAGGGCGTTGTAAGTGCACACACTATGAACGCCCGTGTTCAAACCGAAACTGGAGGGTGATAAAACTCTGCGAATTATCTCCGGGTGGTAACGGCCCGGGTTTGTCCAGGTCCCGGGTGGTGCAGTCTATTTTGGTAATTATTTATTCATTGGGTAATGCACTAGAGGGACTAAATATGGACGGATTATATATCGGATGTCCCGACGATCTAGAAATCGTATTTTCGAATTAAAAATGCGATTGGTATAGTTTACCTTCCATAAATCGCATGAGTCGGTTTGACATGATCACATGCTTCCCGACACATGTGAAATATGGATTCTAGTCTAATAAATTTATTTTAAGGGTAATACTTTATTAGAATTTTATAATTATAAACTAAGCTTGGAATTTTATTCTTTATTTTAGATGTCTTTTTCTGTAATCCCGTTTTTCTGTAATCCCGGAAAGTTAACAGAAGACTTCTATATGGAACAACCAGAGGGGTTTGAAGATCCTAAAAATCCTAATAAGGTGTGTAAACTGCTAAAATCCATTTATGGATTAAAGCAAGCATCTCGAAGCTGGAACTTACACTTTGATGAGCGAATCAAAGAATTTGGTTTCGCCAAAAGTGAGTTCGAGCCGTGTGTCTACACTAAGTTCAGTGGGAGCATAGTAACCTTCTCGGTCTTATACGTAGATGATATTCTACTCATAGGAAACGATGTTCCAACATTACAGAGTGTAAAGAGTTGGTTAAGCAGATGTTTCCAGATGAAAGACCTTGGAGAAGCCGCTTATATACTTGGCATAAAGATCTATAGAAACAGATCTAAGCGGCTTATCGGACTTAGCCAAAGTACATACATTGATAAATTCTTGAAGAAATTCAGGATGGATGAATCCAAGAAAGGATTTATCCAGATGCAACATGGCATAGTGTTAAGTAAAACACAATGTCCTGTTTCTAGTCAAGATCAGGACAAAATGAAATCGGTTCCATATGCCTCAACAATTGGATCGATTATGTATGTCATGTTATGTACCAGGCCTGATGTTGCTTACTCAGTAAGTGTTACGAGCAAATATCAACAGAATCCAGGAGAACCTCATTGGGTAGCTGTCAAGAACATTCTCAAGTACCTGAGAAGAACGAAAGCTATGTTCTTGGTCTTTGGAGGATCTGAGGATGAAATCAGCGTCACGGGATATTCTGATGCTAGTTTCCAGACCGACAGAGATGATTTTAGATCATAGTCGGGGTTCGTTTTTACCCTAAACGGAGGCGCGATCTCGTGGAAGAGCTCGAAGCAGGACACGATTGCGGACTCAACTACAGAAGCAGAGTACATTGCAGCATCTGATGCGGCAAAGGAAGCTGTCTGGCTAAGGAATTTTCTATCGGATCTAAGAGTGGTTGCCAGTGTCTCTAGACCGATCGATGTATTCTGTGATAACTTGGGAGCCGTAGCGAAAGCAAAGGAACCTAGAGAGCATCACAAGTCAAGACACGTGCTCAGGAAATATCACCTTATCCGAGAGATCATTGGAAGAGGAGATGTGAGAATATGCAAGATTCCAACAGATAAAAATGTCGCAGATCCGCTGACAAAGCCACTAGCAAGGGTGAAGCATGAGGCACATGCAAACTCCATTGGGATGCAGTACCTGGACGCCAGTAGCTAGTTTTAGTTTATCAATTATTACTATAGTTTAATTTAGAACGATTCAATCATGTAAAGTTCTCGATGTAAATGGAGGTTTTAATTCATGATTGTTTTAAATTAACTATTTTTCGCATATTTAACATATCCATGATTTTACACAGTTTTTATATGAAATCTAAAATTCCGTAGCCACTTATTGAAATGGGAATTTCAATAGGGAGTTTAACGCTATTATAAATACTTGAGGATTTATTCGAAGTAGAGAATAAAAGCACAAGGGATGTGACCAAGTATTTATAGATACTCAACAGAGTGCTTGGGTATTGGAAGTGACCAGTATCTAGTCTGCTTCATGGAGCCTCAGTCATAAGCACTGACTTGATAGGTTGTCCTTAGACCTTTGATACTTGGTTTGAGAACATGAGGACTGTTGTGTTCTTCGCACGTCCTAACACTGCACCGTAACAGGGTGGCCATATGGGACGTGACTAGATGCAGCGGAAGCCATGGATCCAAATGCAAGTAGTCAAGAAGGGATTTGCACCTCTTTCAAAAGAGAGATATTTTCGGGCCCCTTGACGATTAAGATTGGCAGAAAACGCATGGCCACGCTCGGATAGAATAACAGGTGTTATTTAGTAATATCCGTTACTGCAGGCAATCGAAATCAGAGTCAAGAAATACTTGAATTTTAGAAATGAATCCTCCACTCCATGTCTTAAAATCATTTTAGAAATATCGTGTGCAAAAGGAATAAACTTGTGTACGAATTCAAGCGTGAATTGTGTCTCTGGATATAAGAGATCTTATAACCTGGTTAACCTAAGTGTCTGGCTAGGGACCTCCTTAGGCTAATGGTAACAGCATAGTTACATGTCTAGCAAAAGTGGGAGTCTGTTAGGATTGTGTGCGAGACAGTAACAGGGTTACCGTATCCAATGTTATAAGACACTAGTAGGTCACACCGCTGCACACCTAATTGAGAACTTTTGTTGGGGATCGTTGCGTACAAACGCGCAGCGGATAACAAGAACTCGATCCCCAAACGAGGATCCAATCCCAAACGATGCAGATACAATCAAAAGGGTGTTTTTGACGATTTACCTTTGCGGTGATTGGGTTTCCGGAAAGCTGGCAGGGGTTACACCGCTACTGGCACCACACGAGAAGGTTGCTAGACCACCACCAAGGATTACACCGAAAAACGAACGCGATTCCCCTCTTGGAGGAAAACGGCGCCGGTAGAGAAAGAGAAGGGAGAGAAAGTTTTCTGGTTTGTGGGTTTTTAAGACTGAATTCTTAATGAAACTGATACCCCTAACCCCTTATTTATATGGATAAAACTTAATAAGAGTTTTATTCCACATAAAACTCTTTGGTAATTATCTCCAAATAATTTCCATAATTAATCTTAATTAATTCATAAATAGTTTAACTAACTATTTATTTAAAACTTTCTCATCAATTAATTATTTCTCTCACGTAATCCAAACGTTCTCATTTTGGCGTGCAGCGGTGTGACCTACTAGTGTCCTATAACATTGGATACTAACCCTGTTACTGTCTCGCACATAATCCTAACAGACTCCCACTTGTGCTAGACTAGTAACTGTACTGTTACCATTAGCCTAAGGAGGTCCCTAGCCAGACACTTAGGTTAACCAGGTTATAAGATCTCTTATATCCAGAGATACAATTCACGCTTGAATTTGTACACAGGTTCATTCCTTTTGCACACGATATTTCTAAAGTGATTTAAGACATGGAGTGGAGGATTCATTTCTTAAAATCAAGTATTTCTTGACTCTGATTTCGATTGCCTGCAGTAACGGATATTACTAAATAACCCTTGTTATTCTATCCGAGCGTGGCCACGCGTTTTCTGCCAATCTTAATCGTCAAGGGGCCCGGAAATATCTCTCTTTTGAAAGAGGTGCAAATCCCTTCTTGACTACTTGCATTTGGATCCACGGCTTCCGCTGCATCTAGTCACGTCCCGTATGGCCGCCCTGTTACGGTGCAGCGTTAGTACGTACTAAGAATACAGTAGTCCTCGCGTTCCCAAACCAAGTATCTCAGGTCTAAGGACAACCTATCAAGTCAGTGCTTATGACTGAGGCTCCATGAAGCAGACTTGATTACTGGTCACTTCCAATACCCAAACACTCTGATGAGTATCTATAAATACTTGGTCGCATCACTTGTGCTTTTATTCTCTACTTTGAATAAATCATCAAGTATTTATAATAGCGTTAAACTCCCTATTGAAATTCCCATTTCAATAAGTGGCTACGGAAATTTAGATTTCATACAAAACTTTGTAAAATCATGGATACGTTAAATATGCAAAAAATAGTTAATTTAGAACAATCATGAAAATAAAACCTCCATTTATTTCCAACACACTATGAAATAAAAACTTTACATGATTACATTGTTTCTAAATTAGACTATAGTAATAATTGATAAACTAAGTACTAGCTACTGGCTTCCAGGTACTGCATCCCAATGGAATTCGCATGTGCCTCATGCTTTACCCTTGCTAGTGGCTTTGTCAGCGGATCTGCGACATTGTCTTCCGTTGGAATCTTGCATATTCTCACATCTCCTCTTCCAATGATCTCTCGGATGAGGTGATACTTTTTGAGCACGTGTCTTGACTTGTGATGCTCTCTAGGTTCCTTTGCTTGCGCCACGGCTCCTGAGTTATCACAGAATATATCGATCGGTCTCGAGATACTGGCAACCACTCTGAGATCCGATAGAAAATTCCTTAGCCAGACAGCTTCCTTTGCCGCATCAGATGCTGCAATGTACTCTGCTTCTGTAGTTGAGTCTGCAATCGTGTCCTGCTTCGAGCTCTTCCATGAGATCGCACCTCCGTTTAGGGTAAAGACGTACCCTGACTGTGACCTGAAGTCATCTCTGTCGGTCTGGAAACTAGCGTCAGAGTATCCGGTGACACTAATTTCATCCTCAGCACCTCCAAAGACCAAGAACATTTCCTTCGTTCTTCTCAGATATTTAAGGATGTTCTTGACAGCCACCCAATGGGGTTCACCTGGATTCTGTTGGTATCTGCTCGTAACACTTACTGAGTAAGCAACATCGGGCCTAGTACATAGCATGGCATACATAATCGATCCAATTGCAGAAGCATATGGGACCGATTTCATCTTGTCCTGATCTTGACTAGAAACAGGACACTGTGTTTTACTTAACACTATGCCATGTTGCATCGGGATAAATTCTTTCTTGGATTCATCCATCCTGAATTTCTTCAGGATTTTATCAATATACGTACTTTGGCTAAGCCCGATAAGCCGCTTAGATCTATTTTTGTAGATCTTTATACCGAGTATATAAGCGGCTTCCCCAAGGTCTTTCATCTGGAAACATTTGCTTAACCAACTTTTAACACTCTGTAAAGTCGGTACATTGTTTCCTATGAGTAGAATGTCGTCTACGTATAAGACCAGGAAGGTTACTATGCTCCCACTGAACTTAGTGTAGACACACGGCTCGAACTCACTATTGGTAAAACCAAACTCTTTGATTCGCTCATCAAAGTGTAAGTTCCAGCTTCGAGATGCTAGCTTTAATCCATAAATGGATTTTAGCAGCTTACACACCTTATTGGGATTCTTAGGATCTTCAAACCCCTCTGGTTGTTCCATATAGACGTCTTCTGTTAACTTTCCATTCAGAAAGGCTGTCTTGACGTCCATTTGCCAAATCTCGTAGTTAAAGTATGCTGAGATGGCCATAAGAATCCTAATTGATTTTAACATGGCCACTGGTGAAAAGGTCTCATCATAGTCAATGCCATGAGTTTGCGTGAATCCTTTTGCAACCAGTCTGGCTTTGAAGGTGTGTACGTTCCCATCCATGTCGGTTTTCTTCTTGAAAACCCATTTGCGTCCAACAGCCTTACAGTGTTGTGGCAAATCAGTCAACTCCCAAACTTGGTTGTCGTACATGGATTACATCTCGGCCTTCATGGCTTCCTGCCATTGTTCAGACTCACTGCCTGACACAGCTTCTCCATAGGATGTTGGTTCATTTAAGTCTCCGCTATCTTGAGAGACTAGGAACCCAAGATACCTATCTGGTTCTTGTCTTACCCTGCTGGATCTGCGAAGGTCCTGTGTTTGCACTTCCTCAATCGGCTCTGATTGAGGTTCAACATTGTTATGTTGAATTTCTGGCTCAACAACTGGCGTAGTGTTTTCTTCGTCTACTACCTGTAGATCTACATCCTTTCTTGTGTTCTCTAGACTGAGAAACTTTTCTTCCAGAAATTTTCCATTTCGAGCAACAAACACTTTGTTCTCTTTAGGGTTGTAGAAATAATATCCCACGGTGGTCTTGGGATATCCAACGAAGAAACACTTGTCGGATTTGGGTTTGAGTTTTTCTGAGGTGGGTCGTTTGACGTAAACCTCACAACCCCAAATTTTCAGAAAAGATATGTTGGGTTTCTTACCCTTCCATAACTCATATGGAGTCTTTTCTACCGACTTTGTTGGCGCTCTGTTCAGTATGTGTGCTGCTGTTTCGAGCGCATGTCCCCAGAATGATATTGGCAGCGAAGAATGACACATCATCGTTCGTACCATGTCAAGCAACGTACGATTTCTCCTTTCTGATACACCGTTCATCTGAGGTGTATACACAGGTGTGAGTTGGGATACAATCCCACACTCCATCAGATGATTGTCAAACTCATCACTGAGATATTCGCCACCACGATCTGACCGTAAGAACTTGATCCTCTTGTCAAGTAGATTTTGTACTTCATTATGATATTCCTTGAATTTCTCAAAGGTTTCAGATTTATGTCTCATCAGGTAGACATAACCATACCTACTGAAGTCGTCAGTAAAGGTAATGAAGTACCGGTATCCTCCTCTTGCTACATGACTGAAAGGTCCACACACATCTGTGTGGATTATTTCAAGCAAGTCAGTAGCCCTTTCATTTTCATTGTTGAAAGGTTGCTTTGTCATTTTGCCAGATAAACAAGATTCGCAATTATCAAAAGGTTTATAATCGAAATTGCCAAGAAAACCTCCTTTCAGGAGTAGTTCAACGCGTTTCTTGTTTATATGGCCCAAACGACAATGCCAGAGGTAAGTCTGATCCTCAATATCCTTGGATCGCTTACTTATATGATAGATTTCACTACTATTGTCTTGTAGATTTACAGTATATAGACCATTTACGGGTGTAGCCTTAAAATAGAAAATATTATCTTTAAAGACTGAAAACATTTTATAATCATATTTATAATAAAAACCTTGGTCTACTAATAAATCAAAAGACAATACATTCTTAATCATATTTGGAATATAATAACAATTATCCAGTTCCAAAACTAGACCCGAGGGCAAACTAAGACTATAAGATCCCACGGCTTCAGCAATCAACGGAGTGCCTTCGCCAACTCGTAGGTTCGAACGGTCCTTCCTCAGAGTCTTTCTTCTAGTGAATCCCTGTAAATGATTACAAATGTGGTTACCACTGCTTGTATCAATTACCCATGATTCATAAGAAGTGATTAAGCAATCTATCATAAAGATACCTGGAGCATCGGGTAAACCGATCTCTATCTGGTCGATATTCATCGAGTGCTCGCAAATATCTTCGCTGCCACACTCTGGGCAACTCAGATCTCCCAGCTCATCAATTATATCAGTGTCCATGAGATTTGCAGGTTCGGGTACTGGCTCTAGACTGGCCAGTATATCTTCATGAACTTTATCCACGTCATTCTTTGGTTCCTTCATGTAGGCACTAGCTGTGTCCTGAACTTCCTTTGTGAGGGAGAACCACATGAGGTATACTAACTCCTCCTGAGTCATCTTGTACCCCAGACGTGATAAACATTTAAAAAGCCTTCTCATTTCAATAAGATGGTTTTTAACTGACTGACCCTTCTGTAGCTTCAGGGAGAGAATCTCTTGCATGATCAAAAGCTTGCCCGTATGCTTGTAGAAACCTAACTGGTTTTCTACATTTCTTACGACCTCGTGACAGAATTTCACTCTTAAGTCTCCCGTGAACTCGGGTGACATAGAGAAAACTAGAATGGACATTACATCCGATTCATCTGCCATGAATCTGAAATACTCAGCAAATTCCTCTTCAGGGGCATTGCTTTTGGGTCGTGACATGGGCTTATTGATCACATAAAGCTTACCCTGGGCACTCAAAACATTCTGTAAGTGCAACTTCCAAACTGGAAAGTTCTGGCCCGTAAGCTTCCACTTGCCCGTAATAAGGCGAAGTGATTCCTCTGGTGAATAAAACGGAATGCTAATTGGAGACATCTACAGAAGAATATAAATTCCAATTTAGTTTATAATTATATAATTCTAATAAATTATTACCCTTAAAATAAATTTATTAGACTAGAATCCATATTTCACATGTGTCGGTAAGCATGTGATCATGTCAGACCGACTCATGCGATTTATGGTAGGTAAAACTATACCAATCGTATTCTAACTCGATAATACGACTTCTAGATCGTCAGGACATCGGATATTAATAGTCCGTGCATATTTAGTCCCTCTAGTGCATTTTGGCCTGGTACCACCCAGTGAATAAATAATTACCAAAATAGATTGCACCACCCGGGACCTGGATAAACTCTGGCCGGTACCACCCGGAGATAATTCGCAGAGTTTTATCTCCCTCCAGCTTCGGTTTGAACACGGACGTTCATAGTGTGTGCACTTACAACGCCCTATGTACCTTACACCGGAGGTGTCCCTAAAGTGGGTTGCACTTACTAATCTATGATTTTAACAAGGGTCAAAAATGCCAGTTTTTCAAAACCTTTGGATTTAAACACTAACTGTATTTTATCCAATTTAAAACTTTTATATTTAACTTAAAAGACGTAACTACGTAACATAATTAAATATAAACAATCACGCATACTGAATAATTGTAAACAACCACGCAGTTTAAATAACATGTCATAGTCAAAAACCCTTAATTATTGTCGTTTCGTGAGCCAACACAAAACGACGGTCCAATTCCTAAGTGATAAGTCTTCTCAGTGCTCCCACTGGCTCCAAGCTCCATGATCACCTTCTTGACTTCGTCTTGAGATCTCCTTTTAATTAAAATTACAATATATAACCGGGTTGTAAATGGCACGCAGGCCTCCCGCAACAACACTCATAATAATTAAAATAAAAACACGGGTCACAAGGGTTTTGACTATGACTTCATATAATAATTAAAAACCAACTGGAGATAATTATTACTAATTAATTTAATCGTGAAAACCTTTAAGCTTATCCGGTTAAAAGATTTCCTTATCAAAGACTTTTCCGGAAACGGATCTCACGCGGTGATCCATTATCGAAAAACAATCGAACGAAAACTAAACAATTCGAAATCCGGTACCGATGGCAATGACCGAAAAAATCACCACCGATACCGGCCCGAACTCCATTCGACTTCCGCGGAACGCCGGCGACAGCAGCGGCTCGAGCGCCACCACCGCCGCCTGTCGGTTTTTGATCGTGGCCGACGCCACGCTAGCCAACACCGCCGCCGTCCCCTGTCTGATCGGAAAACAAGAACCGGCGGTCGATACCCCTTTGCGGTGGTTATCGACCACCCCCACCACCATAAATACCATCGCCGTAGCCGGCGGTTAATCAAACGAATCGCCATCGCCACCACCACAATAAACGGTGGTGTGGCGGTTGATTGGGAGCACGACGGCAGCAGCGACAGTCGCCACCACCACCGCTGCCTCCTGGTCGCGATTGGTAATCAACCCGATCGACGACGGCAACAATCGGCTGCCACCGCCGACCGGCGTTCAAACACCCAAACGCCGCCACCACGTCACTGTGGTGCGGCATTAGTCGCGATCGGCAGCGGCTTTCGCCACCACCTCCATCACTTACCATCGGAACCACCACACACGACTGTGTGGTGGGTTTTTCGTTTAACAGCCACCGTCACCACGGTGCTGTGGTGCGGTCAACGGCCATCGCCGCTACCACAGGCTGTGGTGCGGTTGGCCTTGGGTGCGACAGCCGGCGGTCACCACGAGCTGTGGTTCGACCGTCGGTGGTTTACTTGGTGGTTCGATCGACTAACTGTCGTTCCACCGGTGATTTCCGTTCGACTTTAGGTTTTTATCAAAAAGAATCAATTTTTAAAAACAACTATATGAATAAAAATCAAAACTTTTAAAACCTAATCAGTTTATCAACCTGATCTGCAGGTTTTGGAAAGTGGCTCTGATACCACTGTTGGGGATCGTTGCGTACAAACGCGCAGCGGATAACAAGAACTCGATCCCCAAACGAGGATCCAATCCCAAACGATGCAGATACAATCAAAAGGGTGTTTTTGACGATTTACCTTTGCGGTGATTGGGTTTCCGGAAAGCTGGCAGGGGTTACACCGCTACTGGCACCACACGAGAACGTTGCTAGACCACCACCAAGGATTACACCGAAAAACGAACGCGATTCCCCTCTTGGAGGAAAACGGCGCCGGTAGAGAGAGAGAAGGGAGAGAAAGTTTTCTGGTTTGTGGGTTTTTAAGACTGAATTCTTAATCAAACTGATAACCCTAACGCCTTATTTATATGGATAAAACTTAATAAGAGTTTTATTCAACATAAAACTCTTTGGTAATTATCTCCAAATAATTTCCATAATTAATCTTAATTAATTCATAAATAGTTTAACTAACTATTTATTTAAAACTTTCTCATCAATTAATTATTTCTCTCACGTAATCCAAACGTTCTCATTTTGGCGTGCAGCGGTGTGACCTACTAGTGTCCTATAACATTGGATACGGTAACCCTGTTACTGTCTCGCACATAATCCTAACACTTTTGTGTGTGTAAGAGATGATTGAGAAGAGAGAAATAAATAATTATAAGTTAATAATTATCTATTAGTTTTAATTAATTAGTAAATTAATTAAATAATTAATTAATTTAATTAATTAAGGAACTAATTAATAGATAATTATAAAAGGAATTATAATCAAAATAAAACACTACCTTATCTATACCTATAAATAAAGGGTTAAAGTCTTAGAGTTTGATGATCAGTGAATTAATCCTAGAAAATTACTCTCTCTCTCCCTCTCTCTCCAAAGCCGTCGGCTCTCTCACTCTCACACAAAGATCGAAAATTTTGATCAGTCTCGGTGGTCTAGCAACCCTCTCGCGTGGTGTCAATAGCGGTGTACCCCCTGCTCGCTTTCTGGAGAACTAATCGCATAAAGGTAAACTATAAGACCCGTTTTTGTATCTGATTAGGTTTAAGTTGGGTCCAATTTTGGGAATCGTTTTTGTTATCCGCTGTGCACCGTTAGTGCCTACGGTTCCCAACAGTGGTATTAGAGCCACTTCTTAAACCTATAGATCAGGTTTATCTGTTAAATTAGGTTTATTAAAAATTCGTTTTCATATGTTTATATAATTGCAAAATTGAATTTTTCGTAAAAAACCTAATCGGTGGTGGAACGGCGGCAGTTGGCCATCCGTCCTACCAGACCACCGTAAACCACCGACCGGCTCCACCACATTTGGTGGTCGCGACTGTGGTCGATCGCAACCACAACCGCCGCACCACCGACTTGTGGTGGTGGTGGTGTCGATCAAGAACGAACCGCCACACCACCGTATGTGGTGGTGGCGGTGATCGTGGCGTCGATTAGAGGCAAAAGCCACACCGCAGCGATGGTGGTGGTGGAGATTGCTTGGTAAAACAACCACCAGCCGGCGGTGGTGGCTATTGCCGCCGTCGTTGGCAGTGGTGGTAGTGGCATTCGGTTCGCCGGAAGGGGGCGGCGGTGGTGGTGGCAGATGCTACTGTTGCTGCCGTCGATTGAAATCTCCACCACAGGCGACGTTTTGCTGCCACCATCGTGGTGGTGATGGTGGTTTTTGTTTTAACACGCCGGAAAAACGAACGGCGGCGGTGGCGATAGCCACTGCCGTCGTCCACCGTTTTGTTGGATCACCGAAGCGGCGATGGTGGCCGATTGGTTGCCGTCGTCGCACCTGTGGTGGTGGCGTCAAGCCGCTGCCATCATTCGATGGTGTTAAGCGGTGGCAGCGGTGGCATAAGCTGCTGTTGTTGTCGCCGGCGACTAATTAGCGGGTGGTGGTGGTCGATAACCACCGCAATGGGGTATTGGCCACCACCGGAATCAATTTCCGACCAAAAGAGGTGGCGGCGATGGTGTTTACACTGTTGCTGTCACCGATATCTGATGCGAACCAGCTCGCGCCGCGAGGGGTGGCTTCGCGCCGCGAACAACAGCTTCGTGCCGGGAGAAGCGACCCTCGTACCGCGAGCAATGGCTTATGGTGGTAGCTGTTGTTTTCTGAAACACTGACCAGTGTGAGGGCGGCGGCACGTAGCTTTTGTTGTTCGTGGTAGGTGATAACGGATAAGGGTTATCCAAACCAGATAGGTTTTGAAACCCTAGGGATTTTTTTTAATTTATTATTACTTTTAATCTTTTGATAAATTAGAAATTAAAATTATCCATTTATTTCATAGTCAAACCCTTTGACCCGTGGTTGTGTGCTTTTATTTATACATATGTTCATTTTATTATTGTTGGTTACGGGAGGCCTGCGTGCCATTTACAACCCGGTTTTATAATGTAATTCTTCTTTATAAATAAAATAACCGAAGAGACCCGAAGACGGAGCCAAGGAGATAACCATGGAGCTTGGAGCCAGTGGGAGCGCCGAGAAGATTTGTCCCTTAGGAATAAAGACCGTCGTTTTGTGTTGGCTCACGAAACGCCAATAGTTAAGGGTTTTTGACTATGACATGTTTTATTGCGTGGATGTTTATATTTAATAGTTAAATAAATTGCGTGGTTGTTTTAGTTACGTAATTTCCTTTTGAATATAAACGGTTTTAAAATCAAATGTTTTAAAAGATAAATTGGATACAAATACAGTTTGTGTTTGGATCCAAGTTTTTGAAAACTGGCATTTATAACCCTTATTAAAATCATAGATTAGTAAGTGCAACCCACTTTAGGGGCACCTCCGATGTAAGGTACATAGGGCGTTGTAAGTGCACACACTATGAACGCCCGTGTTCAAACCGAAACTGGAGGGTGATAAAACTCTGCGAATTATCTCCGGGTGGTACCGGCCCGGGTTTGTCCAGGTCCCGGGTGGTGCAGTCTATTTTGGTAATTATTTATTCACTGGGTGGTACCAGGCCAAAATGCACTAGAGGGACTAAATATGCACGGATTATATATCGGATGTCCCGACGATCTAGAAATCGTATTTTCGAATTAAAAATGCGATTGGTATAGTTTTACCTTCCATAAATCGCATGAGTCGGTTTGACATGATCACATGCTTCCCGACACATGTGAAATATGGATTCTAGTCTAATAAATTTATTTTAAGGGTAATAATTTATTAGAGATTTTATAATTATAAACTAAGCTTGGAATTTTATTCTTTATTTTAGATGTCTTTTTCTGTAATCCCGTTTTATACCCCTGAGGAATCACTGAGAGTCATCAATGGAAAATGGAAACTTACAGGACAAAATTTTCCAGTTTGGAAAATGCACCTTGATAATATCTTGCGTGCACAGGGTAAGTTTTACGTTTTAGATAAACCTGTATCACGACCTAAGAGTAATTCTCCTGAAGAGGAGTTTACTCAGTACTTCAAGTACATGGCGGATGAATCAGATGTCATGTCAATTCTGATTTTCTCTATATCATCCGAGTTCACGGATAGATTAAGAGATAAATCCTGCCACGAGGTTGTAAAAGATATAGAAAGCCAGTTAGGTTTCTATAGACATACAGGTAAGCTTTTGATCATGAAAGAGATACTTTCACTAAAACTGAAAAAGGACCAGTCAGTTAAAGATCATCTTATGGAAATGAGAAGGCTCTTTAAATGCTTGACACGTTTGGGGTACAAGATGACTCAGGAAGAGTTAGTATATCTCATGTGGTACTCACTCCCGAAGGAGATATGTGACACAGCTAGTGCGTACATGAAAGAACCAAAGACTGACGTGGCAGCACTGCATGACAACATTTTGGCCAGTCTAGAGCCGAAGCTAGCACCTGCTGATCTCATGGATACTGATTGGATTGATGAGCTGGGGGATCTGAGTTGCCCAGAATGCGGTAGCAAGGATATTTGCGAGCACTCGATAAATATCGACCAGATAGAGATCGGTTTACCCGATGCTCCAGGTATCTTTATGATAGATTGGTTAATCACTTCTTATGAATCATGGGTAATTGATACAGGCAGTGGTAACCACATTTGTAATCATTTACAGAGATTCACTAGAAGAAAGACTTTGAGGAAGGACCGTTCGAACCTACGAGTTGGCGAAGGCACTCCGCTGATTGCTGAAGCTGTAGGATCTTATAGTCTTAGTTTACCCTCGGGTCTAGTTTTGGAACTCGATAATTGTTATTATATTCCAAATATGATTAAGAATGTTTTGTCTTTCGATTTGTTAGTAGACCAAGGTTTTTATTACAAGTACGATTATATAATGATTTCTGTCTTTAAAAATAATATTTTCTATTTTAAAGCAACACCTGTGAATGGTCTATATACAGTAAATCTACAAGACAACAGTAGTGAAATCTATCATATAAGTAAACGATCCAATGACTTTGAGGATCAAACTTACCTCGGCATTGTCGTTTGGGCCACATAAACAAGAAACGCGTGGAACTACTCCTAAAAGGAGGTTTTCTTGGCACTTTCGATTATAAACCTTTTGATAATTTGCGAGTCTTGTTTATCTGGCAAAATGACATAGCAACCTTTCAACAAAGAAAATGAAAGGGCTACTGACTTGTTAGAAATAATTCACACGGATGTGTGTGGACCATTTACTCATGTGGCAAGAGGAGGATACCGGTACTTCATTACCTTTACTGACGATTTCAGTAGGTATGGTTATGTCTACCTTATGAGACATAAATCTGAAAGCTTTGAAAGATTCAGAGAATTTCAGAATGAAGTACAGAATCAACTTGGCAGAAAGATCAAGTTTTTGCGGTCGGATCGCGGAGACGAATATCTTAGTGATGAGTTTGACAATCATCTGATGGAGTGTGGGATTGTATCCAACTCACACCTCCGTATACACCTCAGATGAATGGTGTGCCAGAAAGGAAAAATCGTACTTTACTCGACATGGTACGATCGATGATGTGTCGCTCTACGCTGCCAATGTCATTCTGGGGACATGCGCTCGAAACAACAGCACATATACTGAACAGAGCGCCAACAAAGTCGGTAGAAAAGACTCCATATGAATTATGGAAGGGTAAGAAACCCAATATATCTTTTCTAAGAATTTGGGGTTGTGAGGTTTACGTCAAACGACCCACCTCAGAAAAACTCAAACCCAAATCCGACAAGTGTTTCTTCGTTGGATATCCCAGGACCACCGTGGGATATTATTTCGACAACCCTGAAGAGAACAAAGTTTTTGTTGCTCGAAATGGAAAATTTCTGGAAAAAAAGTTTCTCAGTTTTGGGAACACCAGAAAGGATGTAGATCTACAGGTAGTAGACGAAGAAAACACTACACCAATTGTTGAGCCAGAAATTCAACATGAGAATGTTGAACCTCAATCAGAACCGATTGAGGAAGTGCAAACACAGGACCTTCGCAGATCCAGTAGGGTAAGACAAGAACCAGATAGGTATCTTGGGTTTCTAGTCTCTCTAGACAGCGGAGACTTGAATGAACCAGCATCCTATGGAGAAGCTATGTCAGGCAATGAGTCTGAACAATGGTAGGAAGCCATGAAGGCCGAGAATGCAATCCATGTACGACAACCAAGTTTGGGAGTTGACTGATTTGCCACAACACTGTAGAGCTGTTGGACGCAAATGGGTTTTCAAGAAGAAAACCGACATGGATGGGAATGTACACACTTTTAAGGCCAGACTGGTCGCAAAAGGGTTCACGCAAACTCATGGTATCGACTATGATGAAACCTTTTCACCAGTGGCCATGCTAAAATCAATTAGGATTTTAATGGCCATTTCAGCGTACTTTAACTACGAGATCTGGCAAATGGACGTCAAGACAGCTTTTCTGAACGGAAAGTTAACCGAAGACTTCTATATGGAACAACCAGAGGGGTTTGAAGATCCTAAGAATCCTAATAAGGTGTGTAAACTGCTAAAATCCATTTATGGATTAAAGCAAGCATCTCGAAGCTGGAACTTACACTTTGATGAGCGAATCAAAGAATTTGGTTTCGCCAAAAGTGAGTTCGAGCCGTGTGTCTACACTAAGTTCAGTGGGAGCATAGTAACCTTCTCGGTCTTATACGTAGATGATATTCTACTCATAGGAAACGATGTTCCAACATTACAGAGTGTAAAGAGTTGGTTAAGCAGATGTTTGCAGATGAAAGACCTTGGAGAAGCCGCTTATATACTTGGCATAAAGATCTATAGAAACAGATCTAAGCGGCTTATCGGACTTAGCCAAAGTACATACATTGATAAAATCTTGAAGAAATTCAGGATGGATGAATCCAAGAAAGGATTTATCCCGATGCAACATGGCATAGTGTTAAGTAAAACACAATGTCCTGTTTCTAGTCAAGATCAGGACAAAATGAAATCGGTTCCATATGCCTCAGCAATTGGATCGATTATGTATGCCATGTTATGTACCAGGCCTGATGTTGCTTACTCAGTAAGTGTTACGAGCAGATATCAACAGAATCCAGGAGAACCTCATTGGGTAGCTGTCAAGAACAATCTCAAGTACCTGAGAAGGACGAAAGATATGTTCTTGGTCTTTGGAGGATCTGAGGATGAAATCAGCGTCACGGGATATTCTGATGCTAGTTTCCAGACCGACAGAGATGATTTTAGATCATAGTCGAGGTACGTTTTTACCCTAAACGGAGGCGCGATCTCGTGGAAGAGCTCGAAGCAGGACACGATTGCGGACTCAACTACAGAAGCAGAGTACATTGCAGCATCTGATGCGGCAAAGGAAGCTATCTGGCTAAGGAATTTTCTATCGGATCTAAGAGTGGTTGCCAGTGTCTCTAGACCGATCGATATATTCTGTGATAACTCAAGAGCCGTAGCGCAAGCAAAGGAACCTAGAGAGCATCACAAGTCAAGACACGTGCTCAGGAAATATCACCTTATCCGAGAGATCATTCGAAGAGGAGATGTGAGAATATGCAAGATTCCAACAGAAGAAAATGTCGCAGATCCGCTGACAAAGCCACTAGCAAGGGTGAAGCATGAGGCACATGCAAACTCCATTGGGATGCAGTACCTCGACGCCAGTAGCTAGTTTTAGTTTATCAATTATTACTATAGTTTAATTTAGAACGATTCAATCATGTAAAGTTCTTGATGTAAATGGAGGTTTTAATTCATGATTGTTTTAAATTAACTATTTTTCGCATATTTAACATATCCATGATTTTACAAAGTTTTTGTATGAAATCTAAAATTCCGTAGCCACTTATTGAAATGGGAATTTCAATAGGGAGTTTAACGCTATTATAAATACTTGATGATTTATTCGGAGTAGAGAATAAAAGCACAAGGGATGTGACCAAGTATTTATAGATACTCAACAGAGTGCTTGGGTATTGGAAGTGACCAGTATCAAGTCTGCTTCATGGAGCCTCAGTCATAAGCACTGACTTGATAGGTTGTCCTTAGACCTTTGATACTTGGTTTGAGAACATGAGGACTGTTGTATTCTTAGCACGTCCTAACACTGCACCGTAACAGGGTGGCCATATGGGACGTGACTAGATGCAGCGGAAGCCATGGATCCAAATGCAAGTAGTCAAGAAGGGATTTGCACCTCTTTCAAAAGAGAGATATTTTCGGGCCCCTTGACGATTAAGATTGGCAGAAAACGCATGGCCACGCTCGGATAGAATAACAGGTGTTATTTAGTAATATCCGTTACTGCAGGCAATCGAAATCAGAGTCAAGAAATACTTGAATTTTAGAAATGAATCCTCCACTCCATGTCTTAAAATCATTTTAGAAATATCGTGTGCAAAAGGAATAAACCTGTGTACGAATTCAAACGTGAATTGTGTCTCTGGATATAAGAGATCTTATAACCTGGTTAACCTAAGTGTCTGGCTAGGGACCTCCTTAGGCTAATGGTAACAGCATAGTTACATGTCTAGCAAAAGTGGGAGTCTGTTAGGATTGTGTGCGAGACAGTAACAGGGTTACCGTATCCAATGTTATAAGACACTAGTAGGTCACACCGCTGCACACCTAATTGAGAACTTTTGTGTGTGTAAGAGATGATTGAGAAGAGAGAAATAAATAATTATAAGTTAATAATTATTTATTAGTTTTAATTAATTAGTAAATTAATTAATTAATTAATTTAATTAATTAAGGAATTAATTAAAAGATAATTATAAAAGGAATTATAATCAAAATAAAACACTGCCTTATCTATACCTATAAATAAAGGGTTAAAGGCTTAGAGTTTGATGATCAGTGAATTAATCCTACAAAATTACTCTCTCTCTCCCTCTCTCTCCAAAGCCGTCGGCTCTCTCACTCTCACACAAAGATCGAAAATTTTGATCAGTCTCGGTGGTCTAGCAACCCTCTCGCGTGGTGTCAATAGCGGTGTATCCCCTGCTCGCTTTCTGGAGAACTAATCGCATAAAGGTAAACTATAAGACCCGTTTTTGTATCTGATTAGGTTTAAGTTGGGTCCAATTTTGGGAATCGTTTTTGTTATCCGCTGCGCACCGTTAGTGCCTACGGTTCCCAACAGTGGTATCAGAGCCACTTCTTAAACCTACAGATCAGGTTTATCTGTTAAATTAGGTTTATTAAAAATTCGTTTTCATATGTTTATATAATTGCAAAATTGAATTTTTCGTAAAAAACCTAATCGGTGGTGGAACGGCGGCAGTTGGCCATCCGTCCCACTAGACCACCGTAAACCACCGACCGGCTCCACCACAGTTGGTGGTCGCGGCTGTGGTCGATCGCAACCACAACCGCCGCACCACCGACTTGTGGTGGTGGTGGTGTCGATCAAGAACGAACCGCCACACCACCGTATGTGGTGGTGGCGGTGATCGTGGCGTCGATTAGAGGCAAAAGCCACACCGCAGCGATGGTGATGGTGGCGATTGCTTGGTAAAACAACCACCAGCCGGCGGTGGTGGCTATTGCCGCCGTCGTTGGCAGTGGTGGTAGTGGCATTCGGTTCGCCGGAAGGGGGCGGCGGTGGTGGTGGCAGATGCTACTACTGCTGCCGTCGATTGAAATCTCCACCACAGGCGACGTTTTGCTGCCACCATCGTGTTGGTGATGGTGGTTTTTGTTTTAACACGCCGGAAAAACGAACGGCGGCGGTGGCGATAGCCACTGCCGTCGTCCACCGTTTTGTTGGATCAGCGAAGCGACGATGGTGGCCGATTGGTTGCCGTCGTCGCAACTGTGGTGGTGGCGTCAAGCCGCTGCCATCATTCGATGGTGTTAAGCGGCGGCAGCGGTGGCATAAGCTGCTGTTGTCGTCGCCGGCGACTAATTAGCGGGTGGTGGTGGTCGATAACCACCGCAATGGGGTATTGGCCACCACCGGAATCAATTTCCGACCAAAAGAGGCGGCGACGATGGTGTTTACACTGTTGCTGTCACCGATATCTGATGCGAACCAGCTCGCACCGCGAGGGGTGGCTTCGCGCCGCGAACAGCAGCTTCGTGCCGCGAGAAGCGACCCTCGTACCGCGAGCAATGGCTTATGGTGGTAGTTGTTGTTTTCTGAAACACCGACCAGTGCGAGGGCGGCGGCACGTAGCTGTTGTTGTTCTTGGTAGGTGATAACGGATAAGGGTTATCCAAACCAGATAGGTTTTGAAACCCTAGGGATTTTTTTTAATTTATTATTACTTTTAATCTTTTGATAAATTAGAAATTAAAATTATCCATTTATGTCATAGTCAAACCCTTTGACCCGTGGTTGTGTGCTTTTATTTATACATATGTTCATTTTATTATTGTTGGTTACGGGAGGCCTGCGTGCCATTTACAACCCGGTTTGATGATCAGTGAATTAATCCTACAAAATTACTCTCTCTCTCCCTCTCTCTCTCCAAAGCCGTCGGCTCTCTCACTCTCACACAAAGATCGAAAATTTTGATCAGTCTCGGTGGTCTAGCAACCCTCTCGCGTGGTGTCAATAGCGGTGTATCCCCTGCTCACTTTCTGGAGAACTAATCGCATAAAGATAAACTATCAGACCCGTTTTTGTATCTGATTAGGTTTAAGTTGGGTCCAATTTTGGGAATCGTTTTTGTTATCTGCTGCGCACCGTTAGTGCCTACGGTTCCCAACACAAACTGCCACACATCATCTAGTATTATCAAGAACTTCTTCTTACCACCACCAGAAAGGGCCTCGAAAGTTTTACGAAGCTTAATAGCTCTAGCTTCTTAACTGAGTTCATTAAGATCTAAGCCGAGGAAATCTGCTATAGCTTGTTGAATAATAGACACCTCCATCTTTTCCCCAATAGCAGCCTCAATGATAAAATCAAACAACTTTTTTTCACTTACAGCCTTCTTTAGTTTTTTCACCATTACGGTCTTCCCCACTCCCCCCATCCCACATAAAGCTAGCATGTGGGCTTTGTGGTCTGGGTGGAGAGCTTTTAGTACTTCCATAAAAGTCGGCTCCCTTGATTTGAAGTCATTGTGATGGTTTGATGGGGTCGAGGTGGATTCCTTGGTTGAAACAACTTTTCCAAGAGGAATCGGATAATCAGTCCAATCGATCCTAGATTTTCTTCGATAAGACGGTCAATATTCTGAGTGATCTTGAAGGCTTTCTGTTAGAAATATTTGTTAGTTGTGTCAATTTGTAATTTCCCTAAACTTAGTAGCTTTTATGTAATTTGTGTTTAAGGCCCAAGTGTTTAGGCCCATTCAATTTTAATAAAGCCTAGTCCATAGAGTTAGTATAAATAGGAGTCATTAGCTTCATTTGTACTTTCCTTACTTTATGCTTCTCTCATCATATATGGAATGCAATCTACTTTGAATCCTTTGTACTTAGCATATCTAGTGTTCTTGATTGATTGATTGATTTGGCACCCACAATTGGTATCAGAGCCTGCCACTTGCTCTTGATCCGTTGTGTTCTGGTTCTGGTGAAATCGTTTCTTCAGGTCCAAACTCAAGCTTCGGGTACCGGGTTTTCACTTCAGACTTGGATTTTTGGGCGTCAAGTGCTTCCTTCAGACTAGAGTTTCCAGAATTTCTCTAAGTCTTCCCTCAATACCTGACACCCAATACCCATCACTACACTTAACCTTCAGATCTGAACCTAACCTCCAGATCAGAACCCAACCTCCAGAACTGAATCATTCTCAAGATTTTCACAAGTCTTGAGACCTTTCACCAACCTGTTCACCTGATCATACTAAGTGGTTTAAGATCCACAATCAATCTTTAATCATGAACACACGAGACGCGCTCGCTATAGGGTCCGATACCCGACCTCCTGTTCTCTTCCGCGGTGACTTCTCACAATGGAAGTCAAGGTTCCTAGACTTCGTTGAGAAACAACCTCTTAGCAAAGACATACTTGAATCCCTAAAAAATGGTCCAGTCAAGTTCTACATGACTATCCCTGACGTTCCTGATGGCAACCCACCTGTCATAGGTGGTGTGGTTGAGAAGGATACAACCAACCTCACACCTGAGGAAGCAAACCGCTTGAAGGGAGATCAACTCTCCAAGTCATATCTCATCCAGAGTCTTCCGAATGACATCTATGCAAACATCGATTGCAACGACACGGGGAAGGCGATGTGGGATGAAATCTGTAGTTTGATGCATGGCACGGAGATGGGTATTCAGATGAAGAGATCAAACCTCCTAACAAAGTTTGCCACCTTCAAGGGACGAGAGGGGGAGCTACTTGAAGACACCTACCATAGGTTTTGCACGATGATCAACGAATTGAGGAAGAACAAGCTAAAGAAGTCACAATTGGAAATCAACATCCAATTCATCAACTTTCTACGCTCTGAGTAGAGGAGATTCGCCTCGAACATCCAACAGAATCGCAACTTGGAGGACATAGACATCCATGAACTGTATGAGCTGCTTAACCACAACCAGGATGAAGTGTTGGAGACTATGAGCAACATGAAGAAAGTGGAAAAGTATGCTGACCCACTTGCATTAGTGGCGGACCGAAGACAGTTCACTTCTGGGAGATCACCCCGCTACGAGGATGAATATGATGTACCGTCTGACAACGGAGAGAAAGGGAGTGACTCTGATGAGGAGATGAATGACATGAAGAAGGCTCTTGCGCTAATCACAAGGACCTTGTCTAAAAGGAACTTGAGGAAACCTATGTCTTCCAACAATCATGGGTACTACAGCGGTAAAAGGTATGAAACTAAACTAAGTGGTGAAGTGAGAAGGTATGAAAGGCCAACTGAGTTTGACACTAGGAGGTATGAAGAACCTAGGGAGCGTAGATATGATGAGATGAGGTACCAGGAACGACGTTATGATGATCAAGAGAGAAGGTATGATGACAATGAAAAGAGGTATGATGAACCTAGAAGGTTTGATCAAGAGCCAAGGAGACTTGAACAAGGCAGTAGAGCTGTCTACCACAAGCCGGAAGAGAAAGCAAAGACAGATGACAAAGGCAAAGAGCCCAAGAAGGATGGGAGTCCAACATGCTTCAAGTGTGGGAAGCATGGGCACTTCGCTAAGAATTGCATCAACCATGTCTCCAAGTACGACTACTACAAGAACAAAATGAACCTCGCGAAAAAGCAAGATGATGGATTAGCACTGCTTGCTGAAGATGAAGCCTGGTTGCAAATGTCAAGTGATGATGAAGAAAGAGGTCTTGTCTTCATGCTAGCTCAAGATGACGCGTGGAATGTCGATAGTGATGAAGGAAAAGATCAACTATGCATGATGGCAGATGTGGATGAAGAGTATTCCGAGGATGATGATCGTGATTACAATGATGTCAACTCAGACCATTCTGATTCATCTTCCGAGGTACTCCCTGACCCATACACTGAACTTGAAAATCAAGTAAAAGGTCTTGCACAAAAGGTTTCTGAGTATGAAAATAAGATTAAACAAGCTAATAAACAAACCACAACTGCTGAATCCAAATTAGCTAGTGAACATGCCTTAGTTGTGAAATTCAACATAGAATTAGCCTATTCAAAAGACAAAGTTAACATGCTCACCCTTGCAAACAAAACTCTTGAAGATAAAGTCACAAGCCTAAATGCTAATATCACTGATCTACAAAAGAGACTACATGAGGCCGAAAGAGTGAGTAGTGAGAATGTGAAGATGTTTGAATTTATTTTTGCTCAAAGAATTAACTTGTTTGCGAAAATCAAAGATACGGAGGACAAATTTTTAAAGAGAGGCCAGACTGATCAAACCATTCACATGAATCAACCCAAAGAGTTCAATTATTACAATCCAAAGGAAGGCATTGGATATAAAAGTCCATGTTATCTTAAGAATGCCATATCCAAGACTCCTACCTTGTATGATCTTAGGTACATGAGTCTTGGATACAAAATTGTTTTCATGAAAGAATCTGATGATCCTGAACAGTTGAAGGAAATTGAGAAGAAGGAAAAAGCTAGAAAAAACAAACAATCATTTCCCTTCAACTATTCATCTCTCAATGCCAGTTATGCAACGCGTGAGATTCCATTGTCTAAGGACTACACGCTTAGCTATACTGAGGCTGAGATGAATCAGAAAGTTCCAATCCTTGAAAAAGTTTACAAAGATAACCAAACCTTTTATGAGAAAAGGATTGCTAAACTTGAGGCTGAGCTAGAGGATGAGAGGCGCATGAGCCTTAGGGAAAAGGACCTATTCTTGAGTAAAATCAATGAATTGGAGGAAGCCCTCAAATCCAAAAGCACACCAAAAGAAAGTCAATCCACCTTTGGAACTCGTGATAATTCACGTCATCATAACCATACATGGAATGTGAATGCATTAGATTTCAAACCTTCAAGTACCTATACCCAAAACTCTCAATCCATGGTACTAAGGTCTCCAATCTGCACCACCATTTCATACATGGAAGACTCAACTTATATGGCACCTAAATCAACGGTACAAATTTCTGAAATTGTATTAGATGATTGTACCAATAGGGTTGGTGAGAATGGTAGATTATCAGGCCAGTCTAAACCAGGAAACAAGGCTCCTCCTAAACTATCCCAGAAAGACAAAGGGAAGGACAAATTGGTCACCCCTAAGTCTGAAGTTGCGAGTTCATCTCGTACCAATGTGAATGTTCCTAAGAAAAATAGACGTTTTCGAAAATGAAAGAATGCTACCAAACCAAAGGAACACTCACACAACTTCACTCCGAAGAAAAACCCCTCACATACTCATTCTCCAAATGTCAAAGGTACTAATCGTGGTTCTCAAAATGTGACAGATCAATATATGAGAAATGGTAGGCGTAAGAACAAGGAGAGTGGATCAAAAGAAGGCAGTCGTCCGAAGCCATTTGCACATAAGCCTAGTTTCATGAAAAACAATTTTTCCAATTTTGTATATTATAGAACTAATAGGCATGTACCGCGAACTCCATTTCAATGTTATGAATGTGAACATATAGTTTATGGATGTCATAGCAATTTTCGTTGTCAAAATCAATTTAGATTTGGGTACTGTGCAAATGCTTTCCTGAATGATTACTTTGTTCCTAACTATCATGGATTCTACAATCGTGGTTATCATCATACTCATAACAAGAAACCTAATCCAAAACCCAAACAAAAATCTCCACCTACGGGTAAACAAGAACCTGTATCCAAACCTGCTAATCCTAATCAGAAAGGACCCATTCCCAAATGGGTACCTAAAAATGTTTCTCCGTGATTTTGCAGGACGGTCATGTGTGGTACATGGATTCAGGGTATTCCAAGCACATGACCGGAAGGAAGGAACTTCTCGCTAACTTCAAACAAAAATATGGCGGGAATGTTCGGTTTGGGAATAAGCTTTCAGCACCAATAATGGGATATGGTGATATCCTTCATCATAAAATCACCATCAATAAAGTAGCCTATGTGGAAGGCTTGAGTCACAACCTGCTTAGCATTGGAAAGTTCTGTGATAAAGGCCTTGAAGTCAACTTTCAAGAGACAAGGTGTTGTGTCAGAACATTTGAGGGACAGGAACTCATTGAGGGTACTCGCAGGTCGAATCTCTACACGGTCAATTTCCAGAAACAACGCCCATTCACAGAAGTATGTCTTCTCTCTAAAGCAACTTTCAATCAGAACGTGTTGTGGCACCGGAGACTATCCCACCTGAATTATGCTACAATTAATCAACTAGCTAAGACAGGATTGGTGACTGGTCTCCCCTCCTTGAGGTTCACCAAAGAACAATTGTGCTCAGCATGTGAGATGGGGAAGAGCAAGAAATCTTCGCACAAGCTGAAAGTGGAACACAACACCTCCAAACCACTTCAGCTCCTCCATATGGACTTGTGCGGACCAATGCGTGTACAAAGTATCAACGGGAGGAAGTATGTTCTGGTAATTGTGGATGACTTCTCAAGGTATACATGGGTGAACTTTCTCAGAAGTAAGGATGGTGCTTCAGACATCATCATTTCTTTCATCAGAAATGTGCAGGTCAGACTGCAACTTCCTGTTCAAGTGATTCGCACCGACAACGGCACTGAATTCAAGAATCGCAAGCTTGACTCATTTCTTGATTCTGTCGGCATCACTCACACCTTTTCGGCTGCCAGAACACCTCAACAAAATGGTGTTGTTGAGAGAAAGAACCGTACCCTAGTGGAAGCTGCACGCACCATATTGACATTCTCTAAGCTTCCGCTACACTTCTGGGCTGAAGCCGTTGCGTCTGCCTGTTTCACCCAAAACCGATCTCTTATTACCAAAAGGTTCATGAAGACTCCGTATGAATTGGTGTACAATCGACCTCCCAGCATCAAATTCTTCAGACTTTGGTTGTGAATGCTACGTGAAAAATGATAAAGATAATCTTGACAAGTTCAGTCCAAAGGGTGATGAGGGTGTTTTCATTGGGTATGCCATGGACTCTCCGTCCTACCGCGTGTTCAACAAGAAAACAAGACGTGTGGTTGAGAGCACAAATGTGGATTTTGAAGAAGGCATTGAAGAAGACACTACACCAGCTCCAGTTACACTAGGAATCTCTGGTGTTCTGGCTTCTGATCAACTTCATGGCAATCCCATGACTTCTTCTTCATCGGCGAACAAACCATCTTCTTCTAACTCTAATACTTGTGATTTGGATGAATTGTTTGAATTCTTTTATAAAGATTCACCTGCACCTGCTAATGTTGCTCTTCCTATTCCTGCAGTTGTACAACCAGCACCTCGTGTCATGGTCTCTACCACTGACATTTCAGCTTCTATCCTTCAAGGAACTTCTTCATCATCATCTGCATCTGCTGAGGGGGAACCTTCCCACATCTTCCAGCAACAGGCTCCGGTGGTGAATGTTCCAAGTCCTCAGAGTGGTGCTTCCTCCACTATGCCAACTACAAGTCAACAACAAGGCATTCCTACACCTGCTCCACAAGTGGCAGGTCCCAGTACAAGCACCGCTCAACCTGCTCCACAAGTGGCAGGTCCCAGTACAACTACTCAACCTACTCTACAAGTGGCAGGTCCCAGTATAACCGCTCAACCTGCTCCACAAGCTGCTGGTCCCTCACATGTCTCTACAGACACACCAGCAGCTCCTGGTCCCATTGTGGTACAATCTCAAGTGCCACCAACTGCTACCACTCTAGCAACGACCAGACGTGAACCTGAGTTCTATATCGACCTGAGGATACAACATTTACCCCCTCCAACCTTACCCCATACAACCAAGTGGACCCGAGCTCATCCACTCCATCAAGTGATAGGCAGCAAGTCTGCACCAGTCAAGACAAAGTCTGCAACTCAAAATGAGTGCCTATTTGCAGCTTTCTTATCAAGACATGAACCCTCGAACGTGACGGAAGCCATCGATATCTCTAACTGGGTGACCTCCATGCAAGAGGAGTTGAACCAGTTTGAACGCCTGGGTGTCTGGAGACTTGTACCTAGACCAAAGAACAAGACAATCATCGATCTGAAGTGGATCTTCAAGAACAAGAAGAATGAAGATGGGATTGTAACCAGAAACAAAGCTCGGCTAGTAGCCAAGGGATTTAAGCAACAAGCAGGAATTGATTATGATGAGACATTCGCACCGGTGGCCAGAATTGAAGCCATTCGGATCTTCTTAGCCTATGCCGCTCACAAGAACTTCACTGTCTACCAGATGAACGTGAAAACTGCCTTTCTCAACAGCGAACTGAAAGAAGAAGTTTATGTCTCTCAACGTGAAGGATTTGTTGATTGTACCAAGCCTACTCATGTCTACATCCTAGACAAGGCTCTCTACGGGTTGAAGCAAGCTCCCCGTGCCTGGTATGATCATCTCTCCAATACGCTACTAGATAATGGTTTCTACAAAGGTAAAATCGATCCTACTCTTTTCATCAAGACCGAAGGTGATGATATCTTGTTAGTTCAAATTTATGTCGATGATATCATATTTGGTTCTACTAACTCAGATATGTGCCATTGGTTCAGTGATCTCATGACCACCAGGTTTGAGATGAGTATGCTTCGGGAGTTGTCTTTCTTTTTAGGACTTCAAGTCCTACAAAAACTTGATGGCATTTTGATTAATCAATCAAAATACACCGGTGATCTTTTAAAACGTTTTCACATTAACACTTCATCCGTTGCTAAAACTCCTATGGCCTCGGGCACTTTGATCGGTGTTGACCCAAAAGGGAAGCCTGTTGATCAAAAGACTTATAGAGCCATCATCGGTTCTTTGTTATATCTGACTGCTAGTAGGCCAGATATTATGTTCGCTACTTGTTTATGTGCTCGTTTTCAGGCAAACCTAAAGGAATCACACATGATGGCAGTCAAACGCATCCTCCGGTACCTGAAAGGCACACCCAACCGTGGGTTGTGGTACCCAAAGGAGTCTGGATTTGAGCTCGTCACATTTTCGGATGCGGACCATGGAGGTTGTCAACTGGACCGGAAAAGTACTTCAGGCCATGTCCAGTTCCTGGGTGAGTGATAAGCTAGTCAGCTGGGGTTCAAAGAAACAACACTGTGTTTCTACATCCACGGCTGAGGCGAAGTATGTCGCTGCTGCCAGCTGCTGCTCCCAAGTGTTGTGGATGCGGACCCAGCTCCGAGACTATGGCTACAATTTCAACCATATACCCATCTACTGCGACTCCAAAAGCGCCATAGCCATCACATGCAATCCAGTCTAACACACTCGCACTAAGCATATTGATATAAGGTATCACTTCATCAAGGACCATGTGGAGAGAGGTACGATTGAACTTTACTTTGTCAATACCGAGTATCAACTTGCGGATCTCTTCACCAAGCCTTTGGATGAGAAACGGTTTAATTTCCTAATCTCCAAGCTTGGCATGTTTGATCCTCAAGAGTGATCATCTGTCAAATACTCAGTCCTTCAGAACCATGACCTAGTGTTCAGACCAATGGTTGACCACTGTGCCATCGTTGTCTTGGACTAAGTTCTTGATTGATTAGGTGTTGTTTCGTTTATTTTCTTCTGTATCTATTTTTCATGGTCGTGTGGGTGTTAATAAATTTTTTCTTGGCATGAGTGTGCATCTGTCAAGGGGGAACGTTCCCTCCCCATGCCTGTTCCGAGGGGGAACGTTGTCTGCCTCCGCCTGATCAGAAGGGGAACAGATAAGCACCCCAGGTAAGTTTTCTATTCCCTATATATACATACAATAGAGTTTTTTTTTATAGGTTTTAATTTTCATTTCTTTTAATGGTTTATACCTTCAAAAAATAAATAAATAAATAAAAATAAATAAATAAATAAATAATCAGAATTCTTTTTACACAAGTTTTTTTGTCTTTTTCTCTCATTCATCTTCTCCTAACTTCTTCTTCTCCAAAACCCTTTTTCCCCAAACTTCCAAAATTTCTTCATGAAATCAAGGATTGATCACTATCTTCTATTAACTTTCAAGGTAACAAATGCCTCTCTCCATTCTTTTTAGTGATCTGTTTGCATAGCTTGGTGATTTAAGATGTTGTTTTTGAAAACCCTCTTTTGAATTTTCAAGGGTTTATCAAAAACCCCAACCTCAAAATTTTTGGATTTTGAGTTATTTGGGTTGGATTTTGTGCTAAGTGTGCTTATTAAAGTTTTAAATCGAATCAAGAGCTTTAATTCCATATATATTTTATGTGATTTGGTGAAACTTTATGTTTTTGTGAGCGTCCACCATTGTTAAATGTTCTTGAAGTTGTCAAAGTGTTCTTCATCAAAAGCATCAAGAAACCACCTTTTGATCTTTAAAAATATATTTTTTGTGGTATGGAATGTTTGTGAGATTAGATCTTGGTATGTGGTAACTCTACTTAGTTTTTTTTTTACCCTTTAATTTTTACCTCTTTATCTGATTTTACTACTCCATTTTCCTTTTATTTTATTTTTATTTTTTATTTTATTAGTTTATTTCTTTGTCTTGTGACCATCATTAATCTTCAACCCAACTCCTTGAACCCAAGACCTGACCGGAGAAAACTCCGGTGACCGGACCGGATGTTTTTCCGGCGACCGGATCTCGCCGGAACCGGGCCGGAGAAAGTCACCGGAACCGAATCTTTCAATTTGTCCCTCCAAAAGTTTGTTTTTAGAAAGAAAAATCAATCTTCCTGAACCGGACCGGAGACCTCGCCGGAACCGGACAGGAGATGTCACCGGAACCGGATGTCGCCGGAACCGGACCGGAAGTTTTTGTTTTGTGTGTGCTTTGTTGTTGCAACCAAACATTCCTTGTGCCATCTCTCACTCGAACCGGATATCTCGTCGGAACCGGACCGGAGACCTCGCCGGAACCGGATGTCGCCGGAACCGGACCGGAGCTCGAACCGCAACCGAACCTCCCTTCTCGTATCTTCCAAGACCGGACCAAAAAGTGTTGTTGTTAAAACCTACTTTTGAACCGGACCGGAGTTCGTCCCTCCGGCGACCGGATCGGAGACCGGACCGGACCGGAGGACTTGTGTTATGTGACCTTCTTTTGACCGAACCGGACCACCTCCGGCGACCGGACCGGACGGTGGCCGGCGACCGGATGTTGTGGGGTTGTGTGTGACCTTGTTGTTGACCGAATGCTTTACAAGATCCAGACCGGATATCTCACCAACCAACCGGACCGGAGGTCCTTTGTGTATGTGTTTGTTTCCCTCCGTCGACCGGAGAACCTCTCTTGACCGGAGTTGTGTGTGACCGGATCTCTTCCTTCGTCTTCCTTATGCGTTTTTTTTTTGTGTGTGTGTATATGTTTGATGTTTGAAAGAATGGTTTCCAAAGAAAAAAAAGGAGAAGCATTTTATCATAAAAACGCGTCTACCAGCTCTTTGGTCAACACAACACGTTTCCCAGCTGTCACACGTCTCCCAACCATCAATTACGCGTTTTTCGTAGCTGGATTTCATGTTTTTCGAAGCCTCACGCGCTTCCAGACGCACCTCCACGCCTCGCACGCGCCAACACGTGCTCCAACGCGCCATGTCACGCGCCCACCTCTATTCTCACTTGGTCAGATGCTCGGTCAGAGGTGCTGACCGAGCTCTGACTGCCTCTGACCCACGATCTAACCCAACCATTCAGCTCTGACTGAGCCACTGTTCACCATCTGACTGGCTTTCTCTCCTCTGACCGAGTCTGCACGTCTGACCAAGATTATTTTGGTTTTATTTTTTTTAATTTTTCTTTCTTTCGTTCCTTTAATATTTTTTATTGTTTTTTCTTAATTCCTTTTTATGTTTTTTTTACTCTAGTATTTTTTTTCTAGGTTTAATTTTTTTTTGTTTTTTTTTTTGGTTCTCAAGTGTGTGATTAGTAGAATATGTCTGGAATCCTTCCTTTCATGCCTTGACTTATTTTTTTTGATGTGCACCAAGGCTTCCAAGGTTGTTTATGTGCTTCGGGTTTAATTGTTTACATGATTACTTGAGTATTTGGGTTTACTTTTTTCACCATACCATGATGCAACCTCATCCGGAATATTCTAAGTAATTCACTATCTTGTCTCGGGTTGGTAATATTGTTGATGGTCTTTGGATTCTCACTACTTGAGAAAAATTCACACTCAATGTGTTGTGTTATTCTTTACCAAATCTCATGATTTCGTACACAATAACACATCTCAATGATGTGTGTCTTATATCTCAATCATGCCTTTACCTCAATACTAACATCTTATTCTACAGGTACAATGGTGAATCCAAGCTCTTCAGCTCACCGTAAGTCTCGTGTCACTCAACCCCAACCCATTACCTACGATACCCTTTCACCTCAACTGAAGAACATCTCTGATAGCCTCTTTCCTTATGCCAAATACCTTCCTTCCAACCAAAATAACCACTACCTTGACCTTGATCACTTCCAAACCTCACACCCAATCATAATAGAAATCCTTCGAAACCACCCACTTACCCCACTTCTCACCCGTCGTGTTGATATCCCGGAAGTCTACATACAACAATTCTATGACTCCATGGAATTTGTTATGCGTACCTCTTCCCAACCTGAACACTTCAGATGCAAGGTCGAAGACTTTAAATACAAACTAACCCGAGACCGATTCTGTCACATCCTCCAAGTACCTGTTAAAAACCCTTAGACATATCACCTGTCTGACGCAGAAATGTTCAAGACCATCTATACTCTCGGATATGAGGAAGAACTTCTTACTCTTGGATCGTTCAAACGCAAACATATCGCCGGTGCCTGGTCCACTCTATTCGCCATCCTCAACAAGTGTCTTTCCTCTCGCACCAAAGGAACAGATCAATGCGGCAAAGAGTTAAAGCAAGTCTTTCTTGGTTGTGCCACCAACAACCCCGACACCGACTATCAGTACTTTCTTTTGGGAGGAGTTTTCATCCGTGATCAAAGACAAGATAGGATCAAAGGCCAGAAATTTCGTTCCGTATCTCCGATTCTTGGCACTTATCATCTCTCATATCATGGACAAGAACTGTAGTGTTCCACGGAAGGGGCTTCCATTATTTCCTACCTGGCCTATGTCGAAACTGGTTGATAATACTGATCATCAACAGATTGTTCCTATGAAGATTCCCCAAGAATTACTTGATACACTTGATCATCGTTCACCGATTCTAAGAGCATACTTAGACTCACTTCTTCTACCAGGACCTCCAGAGCCGGAGGCTGGCACCCCGGAGGAATCCCCTAGACAAGAGAGTGAGGGTTATGAGAGTGGTCATTCATCTGGGGGTGATGACCAAGGGCGTGAGGATGAGGAGTCGGGGGGAGATGACGGGGGTAATTTAGGCGGTGACGATGATCAGACCAGAGCAGGCTCTTCTCGCTTTTGTCCACATGTACTGGCTAACCGAACACCTTTTTCTTTGGTGGAATATTATTCTGAGTCTGAATACTCCAATGAGGTTGAAATAAGGTTTGAGGGAGACAAAACGTCGAAGATAGTTATGATAGTGAGCTGAGCGAGGGAAGTGAAAGAAATGATGAGTGGGAGTCTGGACCAAAGGTTTTAACCGGTCCTCGCCTCTCCTTAGGTAGACGCTGGCAGCCACATCTGCTACCCGTACACATGTGTTGAGTACGGGTATTGAAGAAGACACCTCCCACCCAGAGGTACAATTGCACGCCCCACCTAGCCACTCATCCATCTCTCAAAAGGTGGGTGTTTCATTCCACGGGGACAAAGCACAACGGCTATCAAGCCCTCACTTGGAGGGTAATGATATTGAAACAAGAGGATCCCTGCCCCGATCCCTACCTTTCCTTCATGTGCACCAGAGTCTAGTGCCCGATACACATTTAGGTACACATACTGCCAGTCTGTGTGACGCAGTCTCAGCTCCACCTGTCGCGATTCTTAGTGACGTGACCGGAACCCCGAGAGTGGTGTCCACGACGGGCATTTCACGAGGACCGGTGGGAAGACCTACCACGGCTATCATCACGCCAACTGTGAAAGTAGGCCACACCGTTGATTCAGCGGTTGTGCAAACGGGTACTCTATGTGAGCCCGGTGTTACTTACCCTGCATTTGTTGTCAGGGAGATGATGGACAGCGCCCTAAAGGCTGTCCGTGAGGAGTTTGATGCAAAGTTTGCGGCACTTGAAGCCCGGTTAAAGGGCAAAGGGAAGGTGACTGAGCCTGTCCGAGATCCAACACCACCTCCCCGATCACCATCCCCATCTCCGAGATCTACCACTCTCGTTTCCTCTACCAATGAGTTACGGGACCTTCTTATGGCATCGTTACTATCCAGAAGTGATATTTCTGACCATGAGGTCAATCTTCTGGGATACTTGAAGCGGTTCTCTGATCCATCACTTCCCGCGAGCCGTCCCGAGCCGGCTACCTCCTCTTCTCATGAGGTAGTCTTATCTATCCAGAGGCTCGAAGGGAAGCTTGATGCCCTGAAGACGGAGGAATTAGCTGAGATCAAGGGCACTATTTCAGACATGCAGACTCAGATCCGAGCCCTTGAGACTTCTTGCCGTGCATCAGCCGAGCCACCAAAGCGCCGACACGACGACCGAGATGACCCCGATCGCCGTGAGGGAGAAATCCATAAGAAGGCTCGGCTTGGCTCTTCAGTTCTGACAGGCACATCTTCCGGCGCCGCTCCTTCTGGTACTCATATGGGGATCGGTGACGATGTATCTCAGTCTCAGCCTGGTCAGAACCCGATGGCAGATTCAGTGGAGGGTCGAGAGATTGTTTTTTGTGTCAACCCAGAAATCTCTCACCCTGTCCGCGTAGCTGCTTCAGATGATGTTCCTTCAGATGATTATGAGTCATGCATGGAGAGCTACAGTTCTCACTCTCCTCTTCTGGTACCACGTCAGTCGCCTCCACATCAGTCTCTTCCGGGTATGGAGATGTATAGTTCTGACTCTTCTTCACCTCCTATGTCTCCACATCATTCGCCTACATATGATACGCCTTCACCACGTCGGTCTCCTCTACCTCTTACGTCATCTCCTACATATAGAGGTCCTCAACTAAGGGTACTGCCTCACCCTCCATCTCCAATCCAGGATGATTCACCTTCTCGCACTCCCTCTCCACCAGTCAAAGCTCCTCGTCGTGGTCCGAACAACCCCGTGACACATGGCCCTCAACGACCGATTCATGGTCAATGGAGGCAGCCATCGGTATCACCTCCCAAGGTGATCTATACCCGAGAGAAGGGTGCACTTTCAAATCGCAGAAAGTATGTGGAGCCACTCAAATCAGTCAAGTGGGATAGAGAAAGAAGGCATGGCAGTTATCTTGAGGATATTCATAGATCCATCTTCACTGACAAGGTGGAGAACTTGCCTCTGGAGAAGTACTACATCACCGATCTGCCACCGCAAAAGCAGACCAAGTATCTCTATTGGATGGATACTCAAGCCAAACCCAAAGCAAATGTGTTCTTCTATGATAACCTGATCATCCGAATCAGTGAGGTTTCATCCGTATGCTTCCAGAGCTTATGGTTCTCAGTCTTTTCTGTCATCCGAAAGAGAAACGGGGATTTCACATTCTCTGAAGCTGATTTCGATAATGTGCACATTGATGACATAGACACATTATACACTGACTTGAAGACGCTTAAAACCCGACCTCAGGAGACATTCAAAGGACTAGAAGCTGTTAAGCGCTTTATCGAGAGGAACCGGAAGAACTCATAGACTCATGACTTTCAGATCGGGTTAGAGAGTCATCAGAGCACGATCAACCTTTCACCGCCAAATCAAGACCTCCCAAACATCGATCGCTATCCTCTCTACCAAGTCCTCGAGAAACCAACTCTTGGGGTAGTGTACCAGAATCAGAAGGAAGAGAAGAAGTTTATGCGATGCGATGAGGTTCACAAGTACAGTGATGGGACTCTCCACATCATCAACAAAGGGTTGGCTACCGAAAAGAAGAGGCTTAAGCTTGAGGTGTTGAAGACCAAGCACTGGATAAATCCCTCTATCCTAATCGACGAGGTTTTCCAGATCATCGAGCATCGGCTAGAACATCGCATTATTCTACGAAGCTTCGAATCTTATTGTGGTCTTCGGAAGATAGAGGGACCAGTCAAAAGAGTTGAGGAGAGACCGCCGCCACCACCATCACGAAGAAGAGAAGGAGCATCAAATAATCACAAAGAGACTGAAGGGTCACAGAAGAGATCATCAAGTCATCAGAAGCGGAGAAATTGACACAAAGGGGGAAATTGTTAGAAATATTTGTTAGTTGTGTCAATTTGTAATTTCCCTAAACTTAGTAGCTTTTATGTAATTTGTGTTTAAGGCCCAAGTGTTTAGGCCCATTCAATTTTAAAAAAGCCTAGTCCATAGAGTTAGTATAAATAGGAGTCATTAGCTTCATTTGTACTTTCCTTACTTCACGCTTCTCTCATCATATATGGAATGCAATCTACTTTGAATCCTTTGTACTTAGCATATCTAGTGTTCTTGATTGATTGATTGATTTGGCACCCACACTTTACTTCCGAGCTGATCTCTAACCTTGATATTGAAACAACTGCTGACATCAATAGGAATGCTTTCCACTTGTGCATCGATATTTCCTACGTCTTCCAACCAACCCCCGACTTCGGTTGGAATCTCAAGGTTGTTGCTTTTGTTCCTGATCATGTGTCTTTCAACACCATTTTTTGCATCATTCAACACCCTCTTTTTGATATTTTGTGCAGGAAATCAGGTAGCGGAGGTGTTTCTTGATGGGAACCATGAGAGACTCGACAACGGGAGTAACAATGGCACCAATAATATCATTCATTGCTCGATATTCTTACTTCTGCTAGCTCCTGAGAAGCAAACAAATGCAAAAAAACACAACTTAGTGCAATGTGTGGAAATTAATAGATAGTTGATAGAACATTAATTATACTGATTACAATTGCATTTCATTTACCTTACAATCTATTCGGGTTCGAATCTAAGGGGAGTCAATTTGAGGGCATGAGGAGTACCCAGTCCGCCGGCTGGTCCACTCATATACTGGGCTGCCCCCAACCAAGTCAAAGACTGTAGTTGGGCTCTAGGTCCAGCATAAGCTGGGCTAGGATAGCGGCGGATTAATTAGTAGGCTGTCCGTGGGTGCCCGATACCGTCGGGGAGGCGTGTGTACGCGTGTGTGTTCGTGGTAGTCGTTCATTTGTTCGATGCCGCTCTGCTTTCCAAAAAAAAATATGTGACCTAATAAATACTTACTAGACAAGTTGAAAAGAATGTCAAATTTCTTAAATTCTTCAAATTATAAAAACTCCGATTACAATAAATATGATATTTATATAGGATTTTTACAACACCTCATAGATATATTTTTCTCTCTTTTATTTGTTATCAAGAAGTTAAAAGAGTAGGCAAATTGGAGTTGGGTTCCGGTGAGACCAACATTTTTTATATGAAACTTCACAGGAAAACATTGTGAAGGTTAAAAATAATTCGATCTTTCATCTTAAAAACATACTAAAAAACGCTATCGTAGAAAAAATCTAAAAAATGAAAAAGAAAAAACGAAACATTCACAGCTCAAAAAATTGTGAAAGTAGCAAATAAATAATTCGAATCTTTACAGCAAAAAATGTTATGAAGGTAAAAAAAAATCAATATTTCACATCAAAAAAACACCGTGAATGTAACATTTACAGCGTTTTTACAATGAATGTTCGATTTCTTTTTAACCTTCCTGTTTTGTCGTGAATTTCATATAAAAAGTGTTAATCTCACCGGTCTCACGAAAATAGTTTGATCTCACCTGAGCCTAAGTCGAACAAATTGTTTCGAAATTGTAATATTATATATAATACGTACCATCAATAAACTACAACTACTTTTCATTAATCTAAGACAAGATAACCAATGAATGTCTAGCCCAGCGGTGGTAGGTAACATCCTTGCGCTTACCTTGAAAGATAGGTTGGCGTGAGTTCGAGCCCCGCTCGGTACAAAAAAGGTCAAAGGCCTTATAGACCTCTTCTGCGGTATCTAGCTCTTCACCGATCTTTGGGTCGGTTCAGGGGCGAGTCCATGGGTTGGCCTTCGGGTCGGCTAATGGGCGCTGGAGATTAGTCGGTGCCCGTATGGATCCGGATACCCCCGAAACGTGTGTGTTAAAATGGCATTAAAAAAAATCTAAGACAATATAAATGAACTTAAAACGAATACACTACCATTTGTTTTTAGTAATCATCGATATTAGTTAAGGTTTAATCTTCCCAAGACACATTTTTTATTTTTTATATGCTGCACGTGACTTCAGTCTTCCACGTGAATGAAACTCGATTTACCACGTGACGCTTTTGGTGAGGTTTTGCTAAAAGCTTGGGGGATGGTGCAGGAGGGTTTTTTTAATTGGGAAAATTTCATCTATATCCTTTAAAACTTCCTATATTACATATATATCCTTGTAAAATTTAAAACTACATTTATATCCTTCTAAACCTTTAAAACTCACATATATATCCTTTCTTTCAATTTAATTATAATTTAAACAATTAAAAATACAAATCATCATCTTTAAATTGAATTTATTTTGTAAATTACTTAATTACCCTTCTTGATTTACTTCTCAAAATCATCAGATGCCATTGATTGATTTCTTGATTTACTTCCCAAAATCATCAATGCCACTAATTGATTTCTTGCTTTATTTCCCAAAATCAATCATATGCAATTAAATGATTTCCTTCTTGATTAAGACAAAGAAACGATACTGATTTCCTTCTTCCTCCATCTTCATTGATTTCCTTCTTCCTCCATCTTTGGCCAAAAGCAAGACCCATAAATCGACGGCAACCTTCACATCTCTCTCTCTCTCTCTCTCTCCTCTCTCTTCTCTCTACTGTGTAACCATCATCTAGGACTGATGTTCCAACTCCATGACTGCATCGTTGCCCAAAAACAATCCGACGAAGGTATCTCTTCTCCGGCGAACACACACACACACCCCTTTTTTCGGTGACACCAAGGACCTCCCCCAAACTATCATCTCGGAACCTCATCAATCTACTCCTCCATCTCCAATAATTTTCTCTTTCAAGAAACCTTCAAGAAACGAGATGCAAATGACTCGGTTTAATTAAAATGTTTGGTTCATGTGTTCTTCCAACATCACAGGGATGCTTTGATTAAGGTTAGACTATTTAGGATCTATTTTAGTTGTTTTATAGGTTGCTTTGGCCACGAATTTTAAGTTCTTAATGGAGATGGAACACCCAAAGGGTTTTTGTTGGTCACTAGTGTTGTTTCCGGTGGTAGTTCCGGCAACAAGCAGATTAGGGAAGAAGGCCAGTGAGACAGAGGCAAAGGGTGTAATCATGGGTAGGAAATCAAAAAGGGTAGTTAAGTAATTTATAAAATAAATTTAATTTATAGATGATGATTTATATTTTTAAATATTTAAATTATAATTAAATAGAGGAGAAGGATATATATGTGAGTTTTAAAAGTTTACAAGGATATATACGTAGTTTCGAAATTACAAGGATATATACGTAATATAGGAAGTTTTAAAGGATATAGATGAAATTTTCCCTTTTTAATTTTCGATACCAAGTTTTTTTGTTTTATTTGAACAAACGACTATTACGAACACACATACGCACGTTTTTTTCGGCGGTATCGGGTATCCATGGACAAGCCACCAATCCGTCGCTGTACCTAGAACCCAGTCATAGTCTTTGACTAGCTGGGGGGCAGCCAGTCTATGACTTGACCAGCCCAGGGACTAGGTACTCTTCATGCCCTCAATTGTCTCCCCTTGGGATCAAACCCGCGTAGACTAGGATACAATCCACCCCCCCCCCCTCTCTCTCTCTTAGGATGTTACCGCCCTTAGGAAGATCAGTTGAGCTAGACATAATTTGTAATGTGATTATTGTTTTACTTGTAAAGTAACTATGATCTTCTTATGTAACATATGCAACCAAAATATAATTTTCTTTCTAATTAACAAGCTGGACCTGGATAGCAGCAGATTAGTGGGTTGCTCGTGGATGTTCGATACCGCCAGAGAGGTGTGCGTACGTGTATGCATGGTAATCGTTTCTTGGTTTGATGCCGCTATGTCTTCCAAAAATAATATATCTTAATTAAAACATGTCATATCTCTAATTTTGAACCATGTTTAAGATGTAAAATTCTTCTAACCGTTTTCGGAAACACATTTCTAATACTTTTAATAGACATATTATAAACCTTAACATTTAACATTTATTAGTGTTCATCACATGTTTGATAAAATTTCAAACTTACCCAAATATTTTTGGTGTTATGTTATATGTTTTACGAAAGAAGTCAAATGATATAATACAAATATGTTTCGTAATAGAAAAGGTGAATTTTTTGTATGTAGGCTTCTAGAAGTTCAAAAACAATAATCTTAATTTTCATTGGTATAGTTTTTGCCTTATCAGCTAGTTTTTGCCAAACGCATCTTATTCATCAGCTACCTTATCAGGCATCAGCTACCTTATCAGTTATAAGTTAGCTTATCAGCTAGATTGTCAAACATAGCCTTAAAAGAAATAAACTTTCATTGTTTAGTCTCTATCTATATCTTTAAGAGGTGTTTATTATTTTTTAGGTTAAGTACATAGGAGTGTATCGAACTTGTCACGTTTTATCATTGTATTTACTCAACTTTAAAACTTACCGATTAATGTACCAAACTTGCTAAAATTGTCATTGTATGTATCCAACTTTATCAAAAATGTATCATTTAATGTATCCAACTTGTCACGAAAGTGTATCCAACTTGTCATTGGATACATACAATGGCAATTTTAGAAAGTTTGGTACATTAATCGGTAAGTTTTAAAGTTAAGTACATACAATGATAAAACATGACAAGTTCTATACACTCTCATGTACTTAACCCTTATTTTTATAAACTTCGTCACGTGATTTCTGCATCTCACATGATTTATTCCAAGGAGTTCATAGTAGTGCCATTTGATGGGCATCCTTCCCAACCTTTTCGGATACTTTAGGTTGTGTTTGGAAAATAAGCTAGCTTAAGTTAGTTCATCCAAGCATATATCATAAGCTAGCTTTTTAAAATGCTACTTTGACTAGCTTTTTGAGAGCTTTTTGGGAACTGTTTATAGTTTTTTCCAATTATACCCTTAATATTAATTATTAAATTCAAAGATACCTTTTTTGTCATTTTATATACTTATAAGCTAGTTTTTGCCAAATATAATTTGTTAATAAACTAGTTAGTAGCTAGCTTATCAATCAACAGCTACCTTATCAGCTATCAGCTAGCTTACCAACTAGTTTGCCATGACCTTAGTCTCTTTAACAAATTCCTAATTTTGGAAGTGTCCATCTTTCTTAAACATCTCTTACGGTATAGAATTTCTTTTAGAAACAATCATTTCCTCCTTAAAAATCTCATTCTCGTTGTCAAAATTAATTTCATAACTCTTTCTCTAAACCATCTTCATTATAATCATATTGTTTTCCGGATGAAACCAAACCAATTATCTTTGTTTCCCTTATAAAACAACAATAGGATACGTAGAAGTTCATATCATGCTAGTTTTAATTTTTGTACACGTTCATAAGTTTGTATCTTCTTTTTTTATATACCCTCTTTGTTTTTTTTTACTTAATGGCTTTTATGGGTGTTTGTAGTTTGATCACCTAGCTAGCTTGATCCATTCAGCCACTACTATGTGAAATAGCCATGGTTGATCAATTTGAAGAACAAATTAAGTAGCAATTTAAGAACATCATTGGTCTGCAAAATTATTGTTTTAGCCGTTTAGGGACGGATAGGTATTAGATTAAGAGGTTCTAAACCAAATTCAAGTCGGGTCGAGTTAATTTAATCTTACATATGTTGAAAAGCTTGTCTTGTTGTACCCTACACCGAAAAACTTGTACTTCCATACGATGGTGTAAACATACATTCACACAACAGCGAAACCATTTCACCTAACGGGAGGTCTCGAGCAAGTGAAGTGCAGTAATAGCTTTTAGTCCCTCATCCTATGATGTAAACTGCCACTGGGACATCAGCATTGGCTTCGTTGGCAGTGACTGCCGACCGAACCCCGAAACCATTCACCGGAAAACGACCACCGACCAGCTGGGTTCTCGGGACGTGTAACGCTGACGACATTGATGACAACAGGATCGGTGCAACATTCGATCCTCAAACTAGAGTCTTCGAAAGCACGAATGGTGGGATCGTCGTGGAGCGTGAACCAAGCGCTCACGATATCCTTGTGCTTGTAATGAGAATAATGAAACCGGACTATGAAGCCCCATAGACCTTGGTCGTGGGTCAGGACAATGGTCGTGAAAAACGACCCACCATGATCAACCTCTTTCACGTCGATGGTGTCAAGCGACACACCGATGGCTTCGAGATTCTCAACGAGACGTGGAAATTGACCGCAATTGAAGGTAAAGGGGGCAGCACGACCATATGTTCGACTCCTGTTTGCTGACGTGGCATAGACGATAACCATCGGTTCCGGACCATCCATAATACGAAGGGGTCCAATGCTACCCAGAACAGAAGCAATAAAAGCTGGAAATTTGTGCATGTTGCTACCCGGTGACCGAGGGTTCATCCGATCATTGCAAACGGTATGATCGTAAAGCTCAAGGATGTGACGAAGACGGTTGTAAGTGATTGACATTGCCGTGTCGACCATCATGTTAACATCGGCAATTATGGTATCGGTTATTGAGGTCTCGGGGCCACAATTGTAGCAGTTACGGAGTTTTTGGATGAATGGGAAAACTAGGTTAAGACGATCCTTCATGGCCGTTGCGAGATGCTCTAAGTCAATCTCGACAATAGTCGCTTTCCTGTAGTGACGTACAGGCCGAACGCAGACTCGGCCCGATGCCACTAAATCAAGAAAAGGGTCGCCTTTCTTGCTAGGGTTGGCTTTCTGGTTGTGCGAGTCCAAGTTACCTATGCACCTGTTCAGAAGAAGGTGATTCACATAATCCTAATCAACAAATTTAGATCAAGTTCCAACTTTCTGAACAGAATCTACAAGTCATTTGCTCGGGATATAGGGATTATTTCATTTTTGGGATCGAAAAGTTGAATCATTTACAACTATCAAAACATGTATAAGTTGCCCAAAAACCATAAACCAAACGACACAAACCTAGTAAATCCCATGTAGAGATACAGTCTGGGGAGCTTAACATGTATGCATATCTTTCCTCTACCACAAAGATAGAGAGGCTGTTTTTGTGAGTACCGACATAAAAAACAAGAAAACTTCACGAACACGGTATATATCCCTCCCCGACCATCGCCATAAGATGCACAAGCGTCGGGAATTTAAAAAAATACATTAATGATGAGAGACCTTAGCGAATTAATGCAAACCAAATGCTATTGCTCAAAAGTTGCATCAATTCTATAGTGTTTTACACGGGATCCAAATATAGTTGATGTAAAGAATCCATGCATTAAAGATTAAACGAACATTCTAGCATAAAGAATAGTGATTCGACTCACCCGATTGACTCTTCAACCTGAGGTTCCGGCGGCACCTCATTTTCTTCGGGGCCTAAATCTGGATAATTTCGATGGTTCAAAGAATGGAGCCAAACAGCAACGGAACGCTTCTTTATGCTCTGTTGCTGCAATGTGAGAATAAATATGCTTCAATTTGAATTCCTCAGCCTCCTCTGCGTAAGCTTTCATCGACACTTCTCCGTGGGTATCTTTCCATTTCTGGTTATATGATGTGAAAAAGCATTCGTCCAAATATAAACCGACTTCAGGAGCTGTAGGCACATTGATTCTAACATCCCTGTCATCATCATCACAGATAACTGATAAGTGTTCATTATTGCCAACTTATTATATCATTTTAGGGTCTTTTTAGCTTTTTATTTTGCCCAAAAGTGCCAATTAAGTCTAGTTTATCTGTGTTTTTAGTATACTTTAGTAATCATGACTTATGTGCAAAATATTATTAAATATTGGTCCAAATTAGGTTTTTTTATTTGCTGTTTTGCAGAAATAACGTTATACAACAGACTGTTGCAGATTTTTGCTGACTTTTGAAGAAGGCTGCTGATTTTTGGTCCCTCCTCACATTTGGGCCGGTTATTGGGCTTGGGGGCCCAAGCCCGTTTGCTGAATCTTGTTCCCTAAGCTTCATTTTGCTATAAATAGGTGCTTAGATTTCATTTGTAAAAATCAACTAGTAACACTTTCAGTTCGATGTTACGTTTTAGTCTCGTGTTTAGTTACTAGTTCGATCAGTCCGATAGTCTTTTGGAAAATAGTTTCAAGTTAGATTATGCTTAGAATGCTTTCGGTTTCTTAGCATCTTTTCACTTGTTGTTACGTTTTCGTTATAATATTACGTTATTCTCACTTTCGAAGTTCAAGTAAGTGTTTTACAGGTTTGATTTTTATCACTCGTGATATTTTACCGTTACCCAATTTCTCGAAGTTACAAACAAGACTCTGTCAGTTTTTCATAAATTTGAAAGTCTTTGATCGTTATAAAATAATCTTACTCTAATTTCAAAGTCGTCGTTGATCAAAAGTTCGCGGTTATAACTTATTTGTTCGAAACTTGCACGGAAAGTAACTCTCGAAGCTTGTTTGACAAGCTTTTCATTTTAAAAGAATTTTAGATTTTATACAAAGCTTCCTCTACAAGTTTCTTCAGTTTAAATATTAAATAAGTTGCTTTCATTGGAAGTTTCATATATATCAGTTCTTAATTATTATCTGTTCCGCTTTACTTGGAATCTATTACACCATGTTTCTCTCGTTGAATTTATTTTCAACATTGCAGAACGTATTGTGTAATATTTACCATTTTATTTACATTTCTTATTATTGAAATTCCCTTTATTATTCAGTATTTCTACTGGTCATCTTTCCAGTGTTTAATTATTCGCACTTTAAATTCCTGCAATTTTACTGGTCTCTTTCCAGTATTTACATTATTGCTCTCTTACTGGTCATCTCATCCAGTGTTTACTTTTCAGTTATTTACATTACAGCAATTTACCTGCTTTTATTTTCTTGGAGTTATATACACTCTGTTTCTCTCATCGAAGAGAACGTATTGTGTATTAACTACCAATTTGCTTTAATATTCAGCAATTTACTTTCTCATCCTTACTGGTCATTATCCAGTGTTTACATTACAGTTATTTAAATATTTCGCAAGAAGAATCCAAGCCATGATGGGCTAATTGTCGTGGCTTGGGGTTTGAGGAAATGTTGAGACCACTCTCAGTGTGAAGGAATTATCCTGTGCCTTAATTGTTGTACTCTGACTGTTTATTGCAGGTGTTTAACATTTCATTGAAGATTGTACCACGTTGATTGATAACCAATTTAGTACATGAAAATGCACTAGCTTTCAGAGTTAGGACTTATGTTAAATATTTTGTAATAAACGTGAGAAGGCTAAAGATAGCTTTAGTGCCCCGGTACTATACTCATCTGGTAAGATAGGTAACACTGCGTTGTGTTAGGATTCATGAGACTTTAAGTAGACTCATATCGATAACACGTTGACCTTTGTGTACTTCTGGGAGGCCGATCAAACCAATAGTTAGACCATCATTTAAGCATAGGATTATTTCTAGATCACTTGTTGTTTCATCAGACCTTTACACCCCATGCTTTTTCTCTCACAGATTTTACCAAACACCAATTCAAATCAAGTCACTTTAAAACTTCTCGAATTCGCCATCTGAAATCATCTTTTACAAACTTAACTTTTTACAAAGAGACTTTTGCACAAAACCTTCCCTGAGGATCGATATCTGGTATTCACTTACCATTATTACTTGTTACGAGACGATAGTAGTTCAAGGTGTATACTTGCGCCTGGTTCTATTTTCCAGCTGAATCTCACAGTTCACAGATTATTGCACATACTCCTTATTCATAAAAAGGGGGTAGCATAATTCTCTCAGCAAGTTTTTGGCGCCGCTGCCGGGGAAGGTAGTTAAAAGTCTCTTCAGTTTAAATATAGTTTCTAAGTTTTGATTTTTCTACCACATTTTTCGAAGAAAAGAAAAGAAAAGAAAATAAGTTTATGACAAGAAAAGTCCACGGAGAATTTTTTGAACTAGATCCAGAGATAGAACAAACTCTCCGTTGGCAAAGAAAAATACAAAAAGATCGTTAAAAAATCCTCTTATTTCCCTAATTTATATTTGTATTAGTTTTAGTAATAATATTATCTGATATTTTTTTTGGTTACATAAATAGTCAAAAACAAAAAAAAAATAAAAAAAAAATTTAATGTAGATAGAAAAGATTTCAAAGAAAAAAGAAAGAAAGAAATAGTTTTCTTTTATTATGTAAATAGATTTAATTTTTTTTTCTTTCTTTAGTTACTTGTATCCAAAGAAAATGTTCCACAAAAAGAATTACTTTTATGTCAAGTAGTATATTAGAGTAGTATTAGGATGTGAAAATTTTTGAAAAAAAAAAAAAAACACACACGAACACACAAAAACAACAAAAAGGAGAACAAGAATGTCTGTTCTCTGCATGCTCATGTATATATATGTTTATTTGTTTTAAATATTTTTTTTGTTCATCATACACTCTTGCACTCAGACACAGTTTACATATAGAGGCAGTCCCTCTATTGCACTTGGCTAAACTGTGGTTCACAATGAGTAGAGGCAATCCCTCTTTCTCACTTGGTTGAACTGAGATTCACTTATCACAAAGGCAGTCCCTTTGTGACCCTTGGTGAAATTAAAATTCATTCACTTAGAGGCAATCCCTCTACCTTCATATCTCATTCAGCTATATGGTGCATTGTGGTCATTATTAATATAACTTATCCCATGGCATGCTTACTTTATATGCCTATTTTTGGGAAATTTGCTGCATTTTAGGTAATTTAAGTCTTTTCTTAGTTCCAAACATTGTCTTAAACTAAGTTTGAGGTTGTTAAGTCTTTGTATCTTTTCTTATAAATTGCTGAATTTTAGATCTTGACTCAAACATTGTCTTAAACAAGTTTGAGGTTGTTTTCTTTATGTTCTTTTTAATGATTTTTCATACTTGAATGGTGTACAACATTTCAAGTTTGAGGTTGTTATTTTTAGGTTAGTAGAATTGATGGAGATGTAACCTTTTGGGGTTCATTATCCTCTTTGCTTTTGTGTTTCAAAGTAGGTGTCATAGTTGTTAAGTTGAGTCTTAATCCATGATTAGTGCACACACTGGTTTGTTTGGATAACTTTGCTGAATTTTAGGTAAATTTTGGTCACTAAGTCATGATAGTGTAGACTTTGAGTCATTTTAGTTGTGTCTTGCAATAGAAAGAATGGAAACAGTCCCATTCTCATCTTTGCTTTTCTTTTTCAAGATTGGGAACTGATTTTATGGATTTGCTTATCTATTTGTACACCATGATCTGATTTGACATGCTCTTTAAAATCTAAATGATCTTGTAGCCATAATGAACCAATGTGTGATCTTTTTGAAAGATGGTTGACAACACAGAAACGGTCCCAACAGTTTGTTAGAAAGCTAGGTTGAGTCATCATATGGCAAGCCATTCTTGGGCTTTCACTCATATATTTCAAGCCCGAAAGACCTTTCTTTGATACAATTGGGACATTGCATCCCACAAGTTTGAGGTGGGGAGAATGCCTTGCACATACACTAACCCCCTTGCCTCACCTCATTAAGCCAAACACATCAATAAGCCACTAAAAGCCAAAGCCAAAATACCACTAAATTTTTTTTAGTGCAAAAACTGTGTTAAAGAGACATAGTAGGCTTAAAAGAGACCTAAAGGTCCAAAAATACCTCAATATGAGAAGAATGGTAATAAAATCATACCATTGAGTGTTGTTAAGAGATGTGTGAAAAAAAGGGCTTAAGCATACATAGAAAGAAAAAGTCAATATGCATTCCCATGACAAATATGAATGCTTTGATGACTCTAGGTAGCTTGAAAATAGACCTAGGATTGAGTACGTGTTGCATCCTGAAATCAGGAAAAGAACCTAAGTTTGTGAAAGGCTATCTGTTTCATATCAACTATATATGTTTGGGAGGATCTGTTGTGTACATACTCTTGAAAATCCAACTTTGTTAAAAAATTTAGAACTTGAGTCTTTATTTTGTCTTTTTAGTTGTTTGGGGACAAACAACAGTTTAAGTTTGAGGTTGTGATAAGTGTTCATTATTGCCCACTTATTATATCATTTTAGGGTCTTTTTAGCTTTTTATTTTGCCCAAAAGTGCCAATTAAGTCTAGTTTATCTGTGTTTTTAGTATACTTTAGTAATCATGACTTATGTGCAAAATATTATTAAATATTGGTCTAAATTAGGTTTTTTTATTTGCTGTTTTGCAGAAATAACGTTATACAATAGACTGTTGCAGATTTTTGCTGACTTTTGAAGAAGGCTGCTGATTTTTGGTCCCTCCTCACATTTGGGCCGGTTATTGGGCTTGGAGGCCCAAGCCCGTTTGCTGAATCTTGTTCCCTAAGCTTCATTTTGCTATAAATAGGTGCTTAGATTTCATTTGTAAAAATCAACTAGTAACACTTTCAGTTCGATGTTACGTTTTAGTCTCGTGTTTAGTTACTAGTTCGATCAGTACGATAGTCTTTTGGAAAATAGTTTCAAGTTAGATTATGCTTAGAATCCTTTCGGTTTCTTAGCATCTTTTCACTTGTTGTTACGTTTTCGTTATAATATTACGTTATTCTCACTTTCGAAGTTCAAGTAAGTGTTTTACAGGTTTGATTTTTATCACTCGTGATATTTTACCGTTACCCAATTTCTCGAAGTTACAAACAAGACTCTGTCAGTTTTTCATAAATTTGAAAGTATTTGATCGTTATAAAATAATCTTACTCTAATTTCAAAGTCGTCGTTGATCAAAAGTTCACGGTTATAACTTATTTGTTCGAAACTTGCACGGAAAGTAACTCTCGAAGCTTGTTTGACAAGCTTTTCATTTTAAAAGAATTTTAGATTTTATACAAAGCTTCCTCTACAAGTTTCTTCAGTTTACATATTAAATAAGTTGCTTTCATTGGAAGTTTCATATATATCAGTTCTTAATTATTATCTGTTCCGCTTTACTTGGAATCTATTACACCCTGTTTCTCTCGTTGAATTTATTTTCAACATTGCAGAACGTATTGTGTAATATTTACCATTTTATTTACATTTCTTATTATTGAAATTCCCTTTATTATTCAGTATTTCTACTGGTCATCTTTCCAGTGTTTAATTATTCGCACTTTAAATTCCTGCAATTTTACTGGTCTCTTTCCAGTATTTACATTATTGCTCTCTTACTGGTCATCTCATCCAGTGTTTACTTTTCAGTTATTTACATTACAGCAATTTACCTGCTTTTATTTTCTTGTAGTTATATACACTCTGTTTCTCTCATCGAAGAGAACGTATTGTGTATTAACTACCAATTTGCTTTAATATTCAGCAATTTACTTTCTCATCCTTACTGGTCATTATCCAGTGTTTACATTACAGTTATTTAAATATTTCGCAAGAAGAATCCAAGCCATGATGGGCTAATTGCCGTGGCTTGGGGTGTGAGGAAATGTTGAGACCACTCTCAGTGTGAAGGAATTATCCTGTGCCTTAATTGTTGTACTCTGACTGTTTATTGCAGGTGTTTAACATTTCATTGAAGATTGTACCACGTTGATTGACAACCAATTTAGTACATGAAAATGCACTAGCTTTCAGAGTTAGGACTTATGTTAAATATTTTGTAATAAACGTGAGAAGGCTAAAGATAGCTTTAGTGCCCCGGTACTATACTCATCTGGTAAGATAGGTAACACTGCGTTGTGTTAGGATTCATGAGACTTTAAGTAGACTCATATCGATAACACGTTGACCTTTGTGTACTTCTGGGAGGCCGATCAAACCAGTAGTTAGACCATCATTTAAGCATAGGATTATTTCTAGATCACTTGTTGTTTCATCAGACCTTTACACCCCATGCTTTTTCTCTCACAGATTTTACCAAACACCAATTCAAATCAAGTCACTTTAAAAATTCTCGAATTCGCCATCTGAAATCATCTTTTACAAACTTAACTTTTTACAAAGAGACTTTTGCACAAAACCTTCCCTGAGGATCGATATCTGGTATTCACTTACCATTATTACTTGTTACGAGACGATAGTAGTTCAAGGTGTATACTTGCGTCTGGTTCTATTTTCCAGCTGAATCTCACAGTTCACAGATTATTGCACATACTCCTTATTCATAAAAAGGGGGTAGCATAATTCTCTCAGCAATAACAATAAGGTTAGAAAACCATTTAAGGTCTTGTCTTTATTCGTCATTTAAAATTTTAGTTTTTTGGGCATGGTGTGATAAGGAATGAACTATGATCAAAGGTTCTATTTCTAGAGATGAAGTGATACAAAATAAAAATAAAATGGTGTATAAATGAACGGAACCTCTTTCTTTGAACATTCTAACTTGCATTTCTAGTTTCCATCTTTATATCTTTTTTCTTTCTTTTGTCAAATTTTAGGAACCAAATTCATAGCATTTCTAGTCTAGCCAACACACCAAAAGCACCCTTTAAGACGGTCTAGTGAATCTTGAAAAGTGGTCTGCAAAAGCTAGAAATATTTTTTTTTCTTCCAACATAACTAAAACACATTCGCCCTAACTGAAGTATCGAAAGTATCCCTTTTCCTTTAAACAATCATACTTCCTGAACTCGAAGACAAGAAAACTAGCAAAAAGTTTAGAAGTTATGGAAGGCAGTTCACTGAATCCCAACTTTCACCATATCATTTGAAAACAAGAAAACAAGTACCAAATTTCCACTTTCGGAAGACAATTTACCGAATCCTAACTTTCACCATATCATACAAACGTAAAACATAAAAAGGTTGCAACTTTTAACTTTTTAACATGAAATATACCATACAAAACTAGCCTTACACCCCTTTTCTTTTAAACAGCAATAAACCCTTTTTCTTAAGTAACAAAGTTTGAATTTTAGAAGTCAATTCACCAAACCTTTTGTTTCACAAGCTCATATGAACACCAGAAAAAGGTTGCAATTATAAAGTTTCTAATTAAGTACTACTAATTAGTAATTACTACCGGTTCTATTTTAAGATTAGCTGAATTCATATCAATTTTGAATCTTTCTATTGATGAAATCTAATTCTGTGAAGTTAGCATGCAAATCTTAAAAAATTGAACGAAAATGAGTAATCAATGAAAGAAGCTACTGTTGTAGAGCGGTTTCCATCAGCGATTCCGGAGCAGAATTCCTCATGATGGCAACAACAACACCAATCATCTTCCTTATCTTGTGAAGCATAAAGCTCTGCCCAACAACCTCACATTTCACAAACTCAATCCCATCGACCGTTACAGTCGTGTTAGCGTGAAACGAAATAATATAGCGATTAGCAGCCGGGTCAGCCGCCTTCGTTCTTGTCGTAAAATTATGAAAATTGTGAGTTCCCTCATAATACTTAAGAATCCTATTAAACCTCTCCTTCTCTTTCTCACAATATCTAAACACATTCTCATTAATATCACAGCCATTGCCTAAAGCCGATGAATTTTCCGATGATTTGCATTCAACAATAACAGGTTTAGAGCTCCCATTATGCAAAGATGTCGGATTTTCCTGTTTTTCATCAGAAACTGAAAATGCACTTAACCCGTTCCATGAAATGCCTGACTGAATTTCAACTTTCCGGCCTCTCTCGGAGCACTCTAAACACTTAAAACATTTAACGAGCTCATTTTCAGACCCTAAACTAGCAAGCACCCTTTCCCTATCACGATGGGAAGCAGGATCGAGCGCGAAAAACCGGCATCAAATAAACATACCTCCAGCGATCGCAGAACTTCTTTGCACTAAACGACGCCGTCACACGCTTGTATCCGAAAACCCGAAACTGAGACGGCAAATTGTTATTAAGGCGTTCGATGAACCCCGGGGGATCGATATTACGGATACATCCAAAGCCACAAAATAAAGTCTATATTTAAAAGATTTGTATAATCAAAGGCAATTGTATTGTTATTAATGCCTTCCTGTATTAGCACCTCAATCACCTCATTTAGCTCCTCAATTAGCTACTTTCCTTGTTGTATTCTGGCTATAAAGCTACTGTAATGTTTCGTTAAGAAAGACACAATACTTCTTTATTCAATAAGAATTATATGGTATCAGAGCCATAAAAGCTCCAATGAGCAATTCTCGATCCCTCTCTCAAAAAAACCCTTTTTCACCTTCAAGCATCCATCAATGGCTTCCCAGACCATCCAACTAACTGCTGCTACTCACTTTCCCATCAAACTCACTTCTGTCAATTTTCTCGTCTGGCGCAAACAAGTGGAATCCACTCTAATCGGGTTAGAACTCGACACGTTCATCAATGGCAGCGGTGAACCGCCCAAGAAGTTCGACGACAAGGATGGAAAGAAAGCAAATCCAGAATATTTAATCTGGTACCCGCCAAGACCAAATTCTCATCGGCGCAATCCTTGGAAGCTGCTCGGATTCAATTCAGCTTCTCATCTCGTCTGCAAGCACTGCTCGAGAAACATGGGTACGGTTGAACTCAAGCTACGCCAACGCCTCAAGATCTCGTGTCATCTCTCTGAAATCCAAGTTGGCAAAAAACCCTAAAGGCAGTCGATCCATCACCGACTATCTTCAAGAGATGCGATCGATTGCTGATGACCTGGCCCTTGCTCAAAGCCCAATCTCTGAAGAATATCTCATGGTGCATATTCTCTCTCAACTAGGGGATGAATATGGCAATATTGTTGCAGCCATCAAGGTACGTGAGACTGCCCTCTCATATTCGGAGTTATTTGATAAATTACTTGACTTTGAAAGGGAACTCAAGGAGACTACTCTAGCGCCTCAGCATCTCCCTTGCTCACTGCCAATTATACCTCCCGTCAACAACGTCGCCAACCTTCACATGGTTTCTCTCAAAGAAACCAAAAAAATTCACCAAATGTCCAACAGAAAGGAACCAGCCACCCTCAATGGGCCAACTTTCAAACGGGAGGCAACCGCCAAAATCCGAACCGCAGTAGTGCTTATTGCCATTATTGTAACATTCCGGGACATACTACAAAGGAATGTCGCAAACTGTCCAGGTTTCTTCGTGAACACAACATCTCAATTGCTACCACTTCCTCTCCGAATCCTGTAGCAAATGTCACTACCGCCGGTTCTATGCAACCCAATTGGTTATTTGACACTGGAGCATCGAATCATGTCACATTTGATCCATCCAGTCTCCAAAATGTCTCTGAATACGGGGCCCAGATGAAATACAACTTGGCAACGGTACACAATTACCGATTTCTTACATTGGCTCAACACACATCACCACACCACTTAAAACTTTATCTTTACCTGACATATTGTGTGTTCCAAACTTAAAAGGAAATCTTATTTCAGTTGCTAAACAAAGCAAGACTAACAAAGTTTCCGTTGAATTTTCTGCTTCCCATGTTCTTGTGAAGGATCTTCGCACGGGGGCGCCTCTCATGCGGGGGGAGAACACTGACGATGTTTATCATGCCACCATCTCATCCTTACGTCAACTACACTTCACCACCATCAACAAGTCTCTCCGCTGGCACCACAAATTAGGTCATCCGTTCGTCAAAGTCTTCAATAATATTTCTTCTAGTCTAGGTCTTAGTTTTAAAAGCATGTCCAACTCAAATGTTCATTGTCCATCGTGTGCGGTTAATAAAAGTCACAAATTGCCTTTTGGTCAAATTTCTTTTGTTGCTACCAAACCTTTGCAATTAATTTACTCGGATGTTTGGGGTCCTGTTAAAAAATCCATTGATCATTTTGCTTACTATGTGATATTTGTTGACTTCTACTCCAAATATGTTTGGCTATACCCAATGCGCCACAAATCTGATGTTGCCAAGTTATTTCCGCAATTCAAGATTCTTGTTGAAAAAAATTTTAACCACCCTATTGTGTCTCTCTTTACGGACAATGGGGGGAGTATCTCGGCTTACTCCCTTTCCTACAAACTAATGGCATCTCTCATTACACCACACCACCGCATACTCCAGAACAAAATGGAAGAGCGGAGCGCCGTCATAGGCACGTGGTTGAAACCGGTTTATCCCTTTTCCATTATGCCAAACTTCCATTCCAATACTGGTCCCATGCTTTTCAGACTGCAGTCTATCTTATAAACCGTCTACCCACCACCACTCTTGAAAATAAAAGTCCTTTTCAAATCCTCTTTCATCAACCACCAAACTACTCTAGACAGGGGTGTAGCTAGAAATTCAAGTTAGAGGGGGTTTGATCGCCTAAAGTCCTACTTTGTTGTAAGGAATACTTCTTCGAAATGTATCCAACTATCCCCAATATACTATTGTGTGTATCAACCTAAAAAAGTTCTTTTTGTATATATCAAACTTTATTTTTCAGTCTATTGTGTGTATTGTGACTTGGTCAACCGGTCATCAACCGGTTACCGGCGGTTGGACGGCGGCCGGAGGTGTTTGCGGTAGAGGCCAGCGGCGGTGGAGGTCGTCGGTGATGGTGGTGGTTCGATGGTGATGGTGGCGGTGGCGGTGATATTTGATGGTGATGGTTCGATGGTGATGATGGTGGTTCGTGGTGGTGGTTATGGCCTTATGGGCGGCGGTTCAATGGTGATGGTGATGGTGACTGTGACGGTGATGGCGATGGTGACGGTGATGGCGATGGTGACGGTGATGGCGATGGTGGTGGTGATGGGCGTCGGTTCGATGGTGATGGCGGGTGGTGCTGGAGATGGGTTGGCACTGGAGGTCGTCGGTGGAGGTGGGTAATGGTGGAGGTGGGTGGCGTGGAGGTGGGTGATTGTGGAGGTCGGTGTGGCGGTGGTTCCCAGCGGTGGTTCCAGGCGGCGACGGTGGTTCTCGGCAGCTATAGCAATGGAGGTGACCTGCTCACCGGAGAAGAAGAACGGTCGCCGGATAAGAAGAACGGTTGCCGGAGTTTTTCGCTGGAGAAGAAGATGGCCGGAGTTTTTCGCCGGAGAAGAAGAAGATGGCCGGAGTTTACCGGGTAATCTGGGTACCAGTCATCGAGTACACACAATAGACTAAAAAATAAAGTTTGATATATACAAAAGAAACTTTTTTAGGTTGATACACACAATAGTATATTGAGGATAGTTGGATACATTTTGAGGAAGTATTCCCTTGTTGTAAACTAACGACGATTAATATATTCAAATAACTTAATTAAGTCTTATAATTTGGAAGAGGAGTGAACAAGAAACTTTAAAAAAAAAAATAAAGAATCTTACATCTAACAAATAAGCTCTTTGAAAACCAGTTTTCAAAATCAATGATAATTTAGGGATTGGTAACTATACGTTTACCGGGTAAATGCTTATTAGTATCATTTACCTTATTGATTGAGCATGGAAATGACCAAAAATCTTACCCAATAAGAGACTAGACAAGGACCAAGGGTCTTACCCAGTAAGTGTGGGAAGCGACTATAACCCGGTAAGTGTTTATCAGTTTTAAGATACTCCTCAATAATTCACTTTCATAACTAATGATGTTACTAATGTAAATAAAGGTAAGTTTATTGTCATTAAGTGCTTACGGGTAAAAATTGGACAAACAACTTGTTATTTGTTTGACACAAATTTTAAAAACTATATATTGAAGTCTCCAAAAATACTATTTGTCAACTATTTTTGTTATATAATAAAAGTTAACTTTGTCATTAATTCACTTGAAATTAGTTAACGAACATATATACTTTACTTATAAAATTCCAAGGATCCAACTAATGGGTGCCAAATGAAAAAAGTGGGGGATTAAGGGTGTAAAATTTAAGAACAAGATAAAATAGGACATGTTTTGTATAGTTTGAAAACTTAGGAATTGGAGGTTCCACTTAGGTGCTTAATGAAAATGGTTCTACTGGAAATTGGTTTACATGCAGTTGGGGGTGGCTGGGCACCGGCCTGCCCCCCTACTGCCTCCGCCGTTGACTCTAGACTCAAACCATTTGGGTGACTTTGCTATCCATGGCTTAAACCATACAATACCTCCAAACTCCAACCCCGCTCCTCACCATGTATCTTTCTTGGCTACTCCACATCTAAATCATCATATAAGTGCCTTGATCTTGCCACCAATCGTCTATATCACTCCCGTCATGTCCAATTTGTAGAGTACAATTTTCCATTTCACCACCATTCCCACTCATCTACCTTACCCACAGAAAATCATTTCAAACCCAACCCACAACCACCTTTGTTGCTCCACAACATCCACCCACATTCTCCATACCTTCTTCCTCCTCACCTATGCCTACCCAACTACCTAACTCACTGATACCAAGCCCACTCATACCTTCTCTACATCCCTCTCCATCACATCCTCCTAATAATACACCCTCAACTACCCTTAACTCCCTTGCCACTCCCAATTGTCATGATCCTCCCTCCCCTACTCAACAACATTCTTCCAACTCACTACCGTCATCCTCACCTCCCTCCCCTTCACCCCCCTCATCTCCTTCCCCAACTACGCACACCCCTACTACTTCCCCACCCTCCCCTCCCCCTCCTAAACGAAACCACAAACCGAACTTAAAATACTTCAACTCCAATTTTATCAACACCACTACTCTTCACCCTATACCTACCACTCTCGAACCTACTACTTACACCCAAGCCATGAAAGATCCCAAGTGGGGTGAAGCCATGGATCATGAATTCAATGCTCTAATGCAAAACGGCACATGGGAACTTGTCCCTAAACTCTCTCAAACACCCATCGGCTGTAAATGGGTCTTTCGTGTCAAAAGAAATTCAGAGGGTACCATTGCCAAATACAAAGCCCGTCTAGTCGCAAAAGGATTCCTTCAACAATTTGGCAAAGACTACTTTGAGACCTTCAGTCCAGTTACCAAACCTGTCACCATTCGTACCATCCTATCCATTGCTCTTTCTCAGAACTGGCCACTGCGTCAGTTGGATGTAAACAATGCCTTTCTACATGGCACATTGCATGAAGAAGTCTTCATGTCTCAACCACCTGGATTTGTGCATCCTCAATTCCCACAAAACATTTGTAAGGTACGAAAATCACTATATGGTCTCAAACAAGCTCCTCGTGCGTGGTACATGGAGCTTACCCAGTTTCTACTTACCTTCGGTTTCCGCAAGTCAATGGCCGATGCTTCCCTTTTCATCTACACTCATGATAGTGTCACTTGTTACTTCATGGTCTATGTGGACGATATTGTCCTCACCGGCAATAATCCCGCCTTTCTAACCCACTTCATTAATACCCTTGCCTCACGTTTCTCTATCAAAGACCTTGGCCCCCTTTACCATTTTCTTGGTATTGAGGTCATCCCTACCTCTACCGGTCTATTTCTCTCCCAACATCGTCATATCCAAGATCTCTTGTCTCAATTCCGAATGGATGGTGCTAAAGAAGTTGCCACCCCTTTGAACTCGTCAGTTGTTTTAACTCCAATGGATGGCTCCCCGACTGTTGATCCAACACCCTATCGGAAACTTGTGGGCTCGTTACAGTATCTTGCATTCACTAGACCCGACGTAACTTTTACTGTAAACCAGTTGTCTCAGCTTATGCACTCTCCAACACAAACTCATTGGCAAGCCTTAAAAAGAGTTCTTCGCTATTTAAAAGGCACAATCCATCATGGCCTGTTCCTAAAGAAACGGTTATCTCTTGACCTCACGACCTTCTCAGATTTGGATTGGGGAGGGGTGTCTAACGGTGGTCATTCTACAACGGCATACATTTTATATCTTGGGTCTAATATCATCTCATGGCGCTCTGCCTGTCAAAAATCTATTTTTCGATCCTCAACCGAAGCGGAATATAAGGCATTAGCTAACGCAGCGGCTGAAGTAACTTGGGTATAACACGTGTTACGTGATCTTGGCTTGGCATCCTCTAAGCCACCTACCTCATTTTGTGACAACACAGGTGCCACTTACTTATGTGCCAACCCGGTCTATCGCTCCCGGATGAAACACGTTGCTTTAGACTACCATTTTGTGTGTGAACGGGTCCAGGATGGCTCCTTGCGTGTTTTGCACATCAACTCCTCTAATCAGCTAGCTAATGCCCTTACCAAACCACTGGGACGCGCGACCTTCCTTTATCTTCGTTCAAAGATTGGAGTCTTCGATGGATCCTCCATCTTGCGGGGGCGTATTACGGATACATCCAAAGCCACAAAATAAAGTCTATATTTAAAAGATTTGTATAATCAAAGGCAATTGTATTGTTATTAATGCCTTCCTGTATTAGCACCTCAATCATCTCATTTGCTCCTCAATTAGCTACTTTCCTTGTTGTATTATGGCTATAAAGCTACTTTAATGTTTCATTGAGAAAGACACAATACTTCTTTATTCAATAAGCATTATAATCGACGTAGAACTTGCCAGAAACCACCTGGCCGACGAAGCTAACGCCCTTATCGGTCCGGGCAGTCCGGGCAAAGTCAAACCGCTTCGGGCAGCCGTGGTCGGTCTCAGGCACAGCGCCGAAGAAGTAGAGCATTCTTCGAGGTCTCCTTCGATTGTTTTGGCCCCAGGGTTCTTCTTAATTCCTTGGTAGCCGACTCCACAGTAGGCGAAGAGTATGGCGACTTTTCTGCACTTGTATCGAGGCTTTATCTCCTCCATGGTGGCGGTGGTGGTGCGGTCTTCGTCGTCGGAAGTTGTGGTGGTGGTGGACATTTTGAGCTTTTTTGAATCTGGTTCTTCTTGCAGCGGCGGTAGTGGTGGGGAAGGTGGTGGAGCCGTGGAGGAGACGGCGATGATAAGGAGGCTTGGTCTTCCATTATTGATCGATTGGGGTGGATTTGAGAGAGATGATGAGTTTATTAGTGTGGAATTTTAGAGGGTTTTAGGGATGAAGAAGGGTTTTGTTTCTGTTTTACAATCTCATCACCAACTACATTGCCAACACAATTTATATCACAGGTTTCACAGCCCTTGCCAAAATATGATGAACTAGAAAATTTTGAATTTGCATTCAACAATCAAAGATTTAGAGTTCCCAAGATGTTGGATTTTCCTGCTTCCCATCAGATTCTCAGAATTCACTTAACCCGTTCAACGAAATGCCTGACTGAATTTCAACTTCAAAACTTGATAAGGAAGCTAGTAGTTGTAATCTGTTAGGGAGTCGGTACTTTGTAGTATTTAGACCGTTTTATTTCAGGGGCATGGGTAGAAACTGATCCTAAAAAGGTTGAAGCAATTGGCCAATTCCTAATTCTGCCAAGGAATTGAGGAGTTTTCTGGGGCTTACTGGATATTATAGGAAGTTAGTGAAAAGTTATGCAGTTATAAGCAAACCTTACATGAAGCTTTGAAGAAAGGGAAATTTGGGTGGAATGATGAAATGTAACTGGCATTTGAGACCCTAAAAAGAGCACTAGTTACAGACCCGGTATTAGCACTTCCTGATTTTTTTGAAAACCTTTGTTGTGGAAACTGATGTGTCTAACTTGGGTATTGGAGCTGTTTTAATGCAGAACTGTCATCCGTTGGCATTTATAAGCCGGACGTTAGGGCCTAAGTGGAAGAAGCTTCCATTGGCTCATCCTTTTAGTTTTATACAAGTTGCTCAAGCTTATTTAGACAATGTGCTCAAATTACACGGATGGCCGAGAAGTATTGTAAGTGATAGGGATCCGTTGTTCTTGAGCCAATTTTGGAAAGGCCTATTTTCTTTACACCGTACGGAGTTTATGCATTCATCAGCGTACCACAACCCAGAAACTCTAATGGCGAAACTGAGGTGGTGAACAGGTGTTTAGAGACATACCTGTATAGAAGTCTTCAAAGGAGAGAAACAACGAAAAATCAGTTGAAATTTCATTTGACAAGAGCTCAATCAAGAATGGAATCTCAATGGGGGAAAAATATAAAAAGGGAGCTGGTAGTTGTAATCCGTTAGGGAGTTGGTAGCTTGTAACGAACGCGTGTGGTTATAACTACTTTCCGGTAACTAATTGTAAGTAGGCTCTTTGTGTATAAATAGAGCTACCTAATGTTGTAATGAGATATGGATACAATCACAATGATTTCTCTCTCTATATTTCTTTCTATCTTCTTCTCTCTATTCTCAATTCTCCTAAATTTCTATATTCCTGCAACAAAAAACCTTTTCGTTTATTTTTCTTTGAAATAAAAATAAGGATGGCAGGGGGAGCCAATGACGTGTAGCACAGTTGGTAATGGTTGTGGGTAGTGTTTATCCAAAATCAAGTGGTCTTGGGTTCGAGCCCGGGCTGTCCGATAGCCAAAACCGCTGAGTGAGTCAGGTATGCCCTCCACATTATGGAATTGGTAATGGTTGTTGGCCGCCTTTTGTTCAGAAACGGGTGGTAGAGGGAACAAAGCCCGGACATGTAACTCCAAATACACCAAAATGTTTATGAATTTGTTATGATTGTAATCATGTAAAAAACAAATCCGAATGCTTATACAAAAGTTGATATTAGTGTGATATGAACTTGTATATCTCCTCTTATAACCTTCGAGTCCTTGTCGTGTCTCCCGACTAAATGGTTGCATCAGCTGACTGAGTAGTGGGGCCGCACCTCGCTGCTACTTATGTCTTCATCTTCTACCTTGTTCGCCAGCAAATACACTTTAGCTTTTTCCCACATGCGGGTTTTGTCGTTATTCTACCCACATGTTTGCTTGGCCGAACGTTTGCTGTACTTGTCAATTTGTTGCTTTCGGTAAAAGACAAATTGTTGCAACCAACTATGTCGGTTGCACCAACGAACTTGCAGGTTTGCTCTGTATGAAACACAAAGTGGGTTACTAACTTACACAAATGAGACTTAATAATCACAAGTGCCAATATTTCAATTGCAAGTTTGCAAGTATATTTAAGGACAAAAACTATTGGAATTACCTCTACGTTAAAGCAGAAAACTGTCCAAATAGAACACTTCCCCCAAAATGATACAAACCACACCAAATTTTGCTAGCAGCCAAACTGTTGCATTAGAATTCTGCCTGTGCAGAAATAAATGATGGTTTCTAGATAATATCAGTTAGAACCATATATAATTAAGCGAATATAGTATGTAATAGGGTAACTGTAAATGCAATTGTAGCTAATTGAAACAAATAAACTACATCTTATATTATATATGATGATGTTTAGAAATTAATGGTTTTAAAAGTACTTACCAGCTATGACAATCTTAATCCTCCAAATTAACTGCATGGAGTTACAACCTCGATCAATCTTTCTCAACACTTTGTATCGCTGTAATTAAAACAAGAATTTTCTTACTAAAAGCAACATAACTTAATTAATTTCCACCAAGTGTATCAAGTAATTCTAACTTGATACAAGAAATTAAACTATTACTCATATCTTTGTCCTTATAAAGGAGTTGAGGTCTTCTATTGTATCCCATAATTAAAACTTGTTCCTATTACCTTTTGGAGTAGTAGACATCCATTGGTGAAAACTATCATTTCTCGACAAATTGTTATTCTGAGAGTATGTTATGATGACCATAGAAAATCCTGATCACTCGCGAAGCAAAATCCCTTCAAACTCCACAGACAAATAAGTTGTTAGGATTTTAGATATCAGAAGGAAACCACATCGTTAGCTTTAATCTCGAAATCTTGCACTGCCTCAACAATTACCTTCATCTTGCAGTAACTTACAATGTGATATGAACTCTATATCTCGTAATTATAAACTTTGAGTCCTTGTCGCATCTCCCGATCAATGGTTGCATCAGTTGACTGAGTAGTGGGGCCACACCTCGCTGCTACTTATGTCTTCATCTTCTACCTTGTCAGGTAACAGATACACTTCAGCTTTTTCTCGCATGCGGGCTTTGTAGTTGTTCTACCCACATGTTTGCTTGGCTGAACGTCTGCTGCTCATATTGTACTTGTCAATTTGCCGCTTTCGGTAAAAGACAAACTGTTGCTACCAGCTCTGTCGGTTGCGTTAAGGAACTTCCAGGTTTGCTTTATATGAAACACACAGTAGGTTACTAACTTACACAAAAGAGACTTAATAATTGGAAAGTTTGTTATTGAACTACAATTAATGCCAAAAACTATAACAATTACATCTGCTTGACACCATAAAACTGTACAAAATGCTTGAAACAACATGCCAGATGTTGCTAGCAAAGAGTAGCCAGCCTCACTGATGCGTTACAATTCTGCCCCAAAAAAGAGGTATTGCTTAGGAGTGATATAGATATAGAAGGGGCTGAAATAGCTCCTAACTGTACAGAAATAAATGATCGTTCTTAATTAACGCAACAACTAGAACCAAGTATAATTAAGCGAACTACGGTAAGTAATAGGATAAACTTAACTTAAGTGGTTGGGTAACTGATAGTGCAATTGTTACTAAATGAAACAAATAGAATACATCTTATATGATGGATGTTAAGAAATTAATGGTTTTAAAAAATACATACCAACTATCACAACATTAATCCCCAAATTAACTGCATCCAATTGCAACCTCGATTAATCTTTCTAAGTTCTCTACAATTTGTGTCCCTGTAATTAAAACAAGAACTTTCTTACTAAAACAACATAACTTAATTAATTTCCACCAAGAGTATTAGTTATTTAGTTCTACCTTGAAAGTGAAACAAGAAATTAAAGGGAATAATTGAATATCAAACACCCCATAGATAAATAAGTTGTAAGGATTTTAGACATGGAAAGGAAAGCACCTCATTAGCTTTAGTTTCAAAATCTTGCACTTCTCCACGATTACCTTCATCTTTCAGTAACTTGTAGTGTGATATGACTTGTATATCTCCTAATTATAACCTTTGAGTCCTTGTCGTATCTCCCGACCAAATGGTTCATCTGTTGACTGACTAAGTATAGTGGGGCCACATCTCCTAATTATAACCTCGCTGCTACTTATGTCTTCATCTTCTACCTTGTCCGCTACCAGATACGCTTCAGCTTTTTCCCACAAGCGGGCTTTGTCGTTATTCTACTCGCTTGCTTGCTTGCCTGGCTGAATGTCTGCCGCTCATGTTGTACTTGTCACTCAATTTTCTGCTCTTAGTAAAAGACAAACTATGCAACCAGCTCCGTCAGGGTTTGCTTTATGTGAAACACAAAATTGGTTACTAACTTACACAAAAGACACTTAACCATTCCAATTGCAATTATTTCAATTGCAAAGTTTGTTATGCAACTACAATTAATGCCAAAAACTATCACAATTACCTTTACTTGACACCACAAAACTGTCCAAACAGAACACCTCCGCAACATGATTGAAACAACACCATATGTAATTTGCTAGCAAGCACTAGCCAGCCATAATTCTGCATTAGAATCCTGCCTCAAAGTTAAAAGAGGTGTTAGTTAGCAGAGAAATAGAGCAAAAAAGGGGCTGAAATAGCTCCTAACTGTGCAGATAATATGTATGATATGCAGATTTCTTGCCCGAAGTATGTAGAAATTAATGATGGCTATTAAAGCAACTAGAACCATAAGCGAAACATAGTAACTAGAACCATCAACTATTCATGCCTAATTCAACTTGCTTGCTCATCGGCCATAAGCGAAATATAGTAACTAGATCAAGTGGTGTTGTTTATACCTCAAAATCATCTGCCCCTGTTTTTTCATGGTGGTTTTAGAACATAATACATGCTGTGATGTGGAGAAACAGATTTAAAAGTACATACCACATAACAATAATACGATAGCATCTCCAAAATGCAAACACTTGCAACCTTGACCAATCTTTCTCTAGAATTTGTATCCCTGTAATTAAACAAGAATTTTTATACTAAATTAAACAACGTAACTCAATTAAATTCTGAAGTAAGATGCATGGGAACAATAAGTTAAAGGGAATTGAATATATATATATATATTAGTGGGAAGTTATTTTGCAAATATATATCTATATATATACATATATATAGAGAGGGGGGGGAAGAAAGGTTCATACGAGAAACATAACTTTTTAAGAATACGCGAGGACGAATCTCAGCCATTCATCCGGTCAATTAAAGTGGCTTTGACCCTGTCCCCTCCTTTAATAATCTCCACCCTCCCATGAATCGCGTCAATCCTCCGTGATCGCGTCCACCGTAACCGAAGATGTGGGCTAAGATTCGTCCTCACGTTTTCTTAAATTGACATGCTTCTCGTATGAACTCACTCTCTCTCTCTCTCTCTCTATATATATATATATATAGTACTAGGCTCAAATGAGAAGTGCTAAAAAATGAGAAGTAGAGAAGTGATCTCCACCACTCATCCGGTCAATAAAGGCAGCTTTGACCGGGTCCCATCCTTTAATAATCTCTACCCTCTCATGAATCACGTCAATCCCCCATGATCGCGTCCACCGTAACCGGTCAAAGCCACCTTTATTGACCGGATGAGTGGTGGAGATCACTTCGCTACTTTGTATTTTTTAGCACTTCTCATTTGAACCTTTCTCTCTCTCTCTCTCTATATATATATATATATTACAAACGTACCTCTTGTATTTTTATCCTCATAAAGGAGTTGACGTCTTCCGTTGCATCACACAACCCAAACTTTGTCTCTGTTACGTTTAGCTTCGGAGTAGTCACCCGTCCGTTGGTGAAAACAGTCATACTTGGACACATATCTATCATTAAAGCATCTAATGACGGCCATTGAAAAGCCTCACTCCCCATAAAAAATCCTTTCAAGTTCGTTAGGGAACGTAGTTTTAAGGATTTTAGACGAGGGAACGAAACCTCGTTGGCTTTAGTTTCGGAATCTTGCACTTGCTCAACAATTACCTTCATATTGCTACAGTCACTTATATGTAGCTCTTGGAGTTGGACTAAACTAGCAACCAACCCATAAGAGAAAACATGTTCCAGATAATGACAGTAGTCAATCGATACCTTTGTGAGGTTTGAAAGTTTGGATGGCATCCACCAATTACCCTTCCATATACACGTTGATGTTGATGATGCTGTTGGTGGATCCATGCTCATCACTTGGTTTTTCTGAGAAATTAATGTCAAATGATCATCTGCAGGTTGTGTTTCCATCAACTCATCATCATTTGTCTCTTCTTCAATATCTTGGGTAGCATCAGGCTTTACAAGATTTTGCAGTTCAAGAAACTCGTTGCATGGAAAAAATGTTTTTATGTTTTCCCAACACAATTGATGTTTTATATTTATATCTAATTCGACTAAATTCGAAAAAGACCAAGGGTATTGAAATAACTTCATTACATCTGCAGCAGCTGAGCAGGTACCCGAGTTACAGAGTTGTTTCTGTTAAATAAAAAACATACATCGGTCACACAAGAAAAACATAAAAATTGTTAATCAGCTGTGGAAGGTACAAGTTACAAGTTCCTAATAGAGGTAATTAATTTTACAGTTCAAAGATCAAAGTAACAACATATTTACCTCATGAAATGTGTTGGTCCAATCAAAGTTGAGGCCACATTCAAGACTATGTTTGCCTAAGCCTGTATTCATGTATTTGAGTTTTGGAGCCATCGAGCGACCATGTGTGAAAATCATCAATTGTGGACAACCAAAGATCTTAACCTCATCCAATGATGGCCATTGTAAGTCATTCTTCCCTAAGAAGAAACCCTTGAGATTTGGTAAACCGATTAGTGTTAGAGACATAAGAAGAGGGAAGACCACATCTTCCAATCCTATTATTTGCTCTCCATTGTCTTCCTTCCCAATCACTTGTAATGCATTGCAATTCATTATCGACAACTTTTCGAGTTTCTTGAGGCTTTCAAGTACAGAACTTGTGAATATAAATTCCAAACTGTCACATCCGTAAATACACAAGGTTTTTAGGTTGGGCAATTCAAGTGAAGTCGTATTTATTGGCCTTGGGATTGTACTCGTATCACCACTCCCTTCACCCATGTTAGGATTGTCACCAACATCCTTGTTTACCCCTTCCATTTCAAATATCTCTCTCATTAATGAGCACATAGTTATGTCCAAGTTTTCAAGCTTCGGCATATGTCCAATCGCATGGGATGGAATTACAGTCAACAAGGCATCACAATGATTTATAATTATTGTTTTCAGGTGTTGGTAAGGGAACCAATATGATACACCCACTTGATAAACCTGAAATACATGACAACAAAATATTAGGTCAATTAATCAATCTGAGATATGATATGTCAGGAGTATATATTAATGAAAAAAAAAAATCAATGTACGAGTGTAATTGCTAATGAAGTTGACGGACATCAACAAAACTCAATTTCTTGCAATCCAAATGAACACTATTAGCTTATATATATGTAACAAAATTAAATACAATATTTATTCTTATTTCGACCAAATCTTCAAATCCCCTGCCACTCTCACCTCCTTCTCCTGAAGTAGCACCTACTAACCACCTTGACCGGCAATCACCGCCACTCATTTCCCTTCTCTTCCTGTCTTTACCACTGACCACGCACAACTCACCTCTCCTCCAAGCTTAATCATATGTGATTAAAAACATGTTTCATTTATAATATACAGACGTTTAATCATAATCATATATGATATTGAAAATTCTCATATTCTCATAAAATATTTAACTTCTCACAAGATCCTTCCTCTCTCGTTAATATACATACATATATATAGGGGTAGGGGCAGGTTTAAATGTGAACCACTTTTTGGTTGTGAACGTGAGGACAGCCGAGAGCGCGACACGTGACGAATTTGACTAGTCAAAATTCGTAGGGTAATTTCGTAACCAATACAAATAGGCTAGAAACGAGTTCATATATGAATATGTGTCATTCATATATACGTTCATATATGAATCTTCATATATGGACTATTTGTAAAATTTACGAAAATACTTTTCCTTGTCCAGCAGCCTGTGCGAGAAATTATCCGGTGCTTTGCGGTCAAAGTCGCAATTATTAACCAAATGAGTGGTGGACATTACTTATCTACTTCTTTAATTTTTAGCACTTCTCATTTGAACGTGAGGACAACCGAGAGCGCGCCACGTGTCAGTCTGAATTTTCGGCAACTTAGTGTTATTCATACTGAATAACGCTTTATTCAGTCTGAATAAAGCATTATTTAGTATGAATAACGCTTTATTCAGTCTGAATAAAGCGTTATTCAGTATAAATAACACTAAGTTGCCGAAAATTCAGACGACACGCGCGACTTGTAACCAAAAAGCCCGCGACTTAGTGTTATTCAGTCTGAATAACACTAAGTCGCCGGACAAGTCGCGCGTGTCAGAATTTTTTTTGCCACATGTCGCGCTCTAGGCTGTCCTCACGTTCACAACCAAAAAGTGGTTTATATTTGAACTTTCCTCTCTCTCTCTCTCTCTCTCTCTCTATATATATATATATATATATATAGAGAGAGAGAGAGAGAGGGAGGTTCAAATAAGAAGTGCTAAAAAACTATGAAGTAGAGAATAGATCATAGTCTTCTATTTATTTGATCAATGGTTATTAATTAATTGATGCAGCAGATAATTAAAGGAGTACCGTAAGTTTTGTGGAATAGCGGAAGGGTTTTTTGGTAATTATTCCAATTCCTGAAGATTCATATATGAATCATTGTAGTGTGAAGATTCATATAATAATTCATATCTGAATCTTTGTTATATGAACCTTTTTTATATGAAGGTTCATATATGAAGCTTCATATATGAATCTTTTTAAATTGAAGATTTATATATGAATCTTTGTAATATTAAGCTTTGTTATATGAATGTTCATATGTGAAGGTGAGACGTATATACGAAGGTTCATATATGAATGTTCATAACAAAAAACCCCTAAATCATATCATCATCTTCTCCATGCCCTCCAATGCCGCTATCATCTTCTTCTTCCTTGCTCCTCATCCCTTCGGAACTCTAGCTTTCGGTTCCTTCATCTTCGTCTACCGGAGACTCCTCCCACCACCGTCCCCCAATCCCTCTAACAACCAGCTCCACCGCGAATACTGCACCATCCTCCCTCAACACAGGTTCAACCTCCGACGGCTAGATCTCAGCTTCAGAGTCGCTCGGAACCGCCGAATCGTCCTCCTCCTTCAGGCCGGAACCGTAAGATCGTCCTCCTCCTTCAGGCCGGAATCGCCGGATCGTCCTCCTCCTTCACGCCGGAACCGCCGGATCTCAGCTTCAGGACGCCGGATCGTCCTCCTCCCTCAACGCAGGTTCCTCTTCCAATTTGTGAAATCTGTGATAATTACAATCATACCCTTCCATGGTATGATCTTGAAAAATAGATCCTAAAGGCTATGATTGCTTCTCTACTTCATAGTTTTTTAGCACTTCTCATTTGAACCTAATACTATATATGTGTGTGTGTGTGTGTGTGTGTGTATGAACTCAATTTTGGTTGAGAACGTGAGGACGAATCTCAACCACACATCTTCGGTTACGGTGGACGCGATCATGGAGGATTCACGCGATTCATGGGAGGGTGGAGATTATTAAAGGAGGGGATCCGGTCAATATTATAAAAGTAATTATATATATAAATATTGAGTATGTCACAGCTTTTCGAGTCTAGTATTTTGTAGCTCGAGTCGAGTCGAGCTTTTGTTCAAGACGAGTGTTGACCGAGCTTTGACCCGTTGATCTTGAGTATCTTGTGAGTTATTTTGTATCGCTTACGCCCTAATTGGGAGAGTTAATACAATGGAACCAGATCATAATGATATGCAAACGATAGGACACTAAACTTGAGATGGTAATAATATCTAATTTAGATTAAAATCACAAAACCAGTTATTAAAGGATGTTAGCTCAGTTAGATAGGGATGTAACATCCCTGGGGTGTGGGGTGAAAGCCACACTACCAGGGTTCGGATCCCATGGGTGACATTTTTGAGATATCTAGTCTTTGAATCTGGTCCTTTGGGCCGGGTTCGGGGCCGGTATGGGAGGATCCAGTCTATGGGATCCACTTCCCTGCCGGTTGGGTTCAACCATAGGTCGGGCCGAGTCGCAGCGGTTTAGTGGGATTGTCCAATTAAAGGTCCGATACCACTAAAGCGTGTGTGTTTGCTTGCCGTTCAAAAAAAATTAATTAACTCTATTAAAAATATATATAACTGAAATGTAATTGATATAAAAAAATGATCTCAATTTGCCATATTTTTCTGACCACTGGTCAATTTGGCATTCTCAAGTATCTTTTTTAATTAAATCTATAGATTGATTTGTTGCACAAAAAATATTTGTTATTTTTAATTAGGTAAGATGAGTTAATTAAGCTCCAAATTCCATTAGAAACAAGGGAGCAATTATTTCTCTTTTATTATATATAGAAAAGTGATATTTTCTTTTCACTAATGATTAAAAAATTTTGGTCTGAGTAAAATAAAATATACAAATGCATACAAAATTTGGAAAATAAGTAAGTAAATAATTGAATTTTTATATGATTGAAAAAAGAAAAAAAGACAAAAAAAACATACCTGGAACCTATGATCATAAGCCGAAGAAGCAGTAATAGTGGATGCGGGTTTGTTACCCCCACAGTTGTTACCAACAGCATTGATACGCTTTAGACATGGCAAAAACTGAAGCACGAGATGGTCTAAATGTGGGAAGAAAGTGGTATTTATGTGGGAAGATATAGATGCAGCCATTTCATCATATTCATCATCTACGTTTGAAACAACTTCTTTGATAGCCTTGCACCACCTTACATCAATCTTGATTAAGTTGGATAGAAGTTTGGCAATGAGAGGGGTAAACAAGTACTTTATACGATTACACTCCCAAAGTTCAATGCTGGTGAGATTGACTATCGTTGGTTGTTGTTGAGAAACTAAGATTAATTGGCTCCGATCATAATGAGTCTTATTCCTCTTCATGCCAATTAACTCATCCACATCCTCCTTATTCCCCAACTTTCTACAACTTGAACTCTCTATCTTAAACACCACCTCCGCTCCTTTAAAAGCTCTTAACTGAAGTGTATGAAGTTGAGGAAAAGTATGTACGAGATAAGATGGGAATGCAACATTACGAATATCATCATCATCATCATCATCATCATCATCATCCACTTCTTCCAATATTATGTCTTGATTGGATACACCATTAATCTGCATTCCACCAACAAATGTAATTAGCAAATTTGTTTGAAAAAGAAAAAAGAAATTGCATTTAACAAATTTATATTTCAAATCTAGCAAAGAATATTTAGATTCAATGCAATAAAATTGAGTTCATATCCCGACAATAAATAACTGTCGTAATAGAGTGTTTATTGGACCAAAGAGAAAAGCGTTCAATATAAAACTATTACAAAAAGTTTTTGGAAACTTTTTGGTGTCCTAACAAGTTCTTTAGAACAATTTTTAAATAAATCATCCTACTAACTATTTTATAGGACACAAGTGTCATCTAAAAATATGGGTTTATGGAGTACTTATCAAAATCGTTCTATAAAGTTAGCTATATAATAACACTTTATTTTGAAATATTCTTAAAAACTTGTTACGAAGCTCAAAGGCATCTGATAAACTTATTGTAACACTTTTCTATAGGACTATTTTCTGTTTGGACAATGATACCTGGGCAGGTACTAGGGATGGTGATTTTCCCCGACCCAGTGGTGAACCTGGTTCACCTGAACCAACCGGGGCCAGGGCCAAGGCCGGGGATACCCGGTTTACAAAAGTGGGGCGAGGGCCTGGTTCGGTCTCCCGACTTACCCAGACCCGGTATATATTTATATATATCATCATAATAAATATAATAATATAATATATTCCATTCATGAACAGAAAATACATTGTCTAAATAGAGGTGCTAGATGTTAGTCGCTGGTTAGATTTCCTTTTATATCAAGATCTATTACAAGACAAAAGAAGCATGTTTGAATGAAGTCATCATACCATGACCTCTGTTTCCGATGTTCTATGTTTGACATTCCAATCTATTACAGAATGCAAAATCAACTAAGTTTACTTTTATATATGTTCCATCTTATTATGAGTATACATAGTAGAAGGCTATGTCCTGCTCTCTGTGAATAAAACACAACTGACAACACTAGCATAAACTAGGCTATGTTTCACCCTCCTCACACTTTTGTATTTTTGTATCTTTTATGTTTGTTGTTGTTGGTCAATTTCTTCGGGTCCGGGTCAGGGATTGGGGATTGACCGGGTAACGAACCAGGGATGGGGTTGGGATCCCGTAACCCGGCCCGGGCCGGGGGTACCCACCCCGCTACCATCCGTAGCAAGTACCCAGGGCCCCGTTGTTGATACACGACCCCATCCCTGGCATGGGTCCCCACGGGTACAAGGATTCCAACCCTTTCCTCGGTTTGTCTCCCTGACCATCTTCGTCCGGTGGTGAAGGAATTAATGTGGCGATCTAGTTGGGAAAAGAAAGACAATTCCAACAAATTGGCCTCCACGAACTCATATCACAGGTTCCGTCGTTCCCATCGCTTCTTACTTTATGGTTAGGTCTCAAGAGCTTTAGAAATAGAAGGGGGTGCCATATTGAAGAATATAATTTAAAAAAGTTCAGTGAGTGGAACATTGAAAAAAAGAAATGGATGATATGTAGAGGGAGGTTCAAAAGAACAAAATAAGAAAAATGGCCAAATAAAATGACTCACATGTGATTTTAATTTACACGTGATTTTAGTGTAAAGCCACACGTTATTTGACGTTACTCTAATTCTCTTATTTAGTTATTGTTCTCGTATGAAACTTACTTTATATATGTGTGTGTATGTGTGTATATATAGAGAGAGAGGTGGGTTCATACGAGAAGACTTTAATTTTAAGAAAACGCGAGAACGATTCTCAGCCACACATTTTCGGTTACGGTGGACGCAATTATGGAGGATTGATGCGATTCATGGAGGGTGGAGATGATTAAAGGAGGGTGACCCGGTCAAAGCTGCCTTTATTGACTGGATGCGTGGTTAAGAATCGTCCTCGCGTTTTCTGAAAAAGTTATGTTTCTCGCATGAACCTTTCTCTTTATATATATAGGGTCAGGTTCAAATGTGAACTCATCTTTCATTGTGAACATGAGGACCACTAGTATCGTGCCATGTGACAATATTCAGTCTGAATATTCATGTTTTAACAAACTGAATAAAACTTTTATTCGGTCTGAATAAAGCATGAATATTCGGACTGAATGAATAAAGATTTCAGTCTGAATAAGGCTTAGGCGTCGATTCAGATTGCTACATGGCGTGATTTTGTTGGTCCTTACGTTTCACAATGAAAAGATGAGTTCACATTTGAACTTCTCTCTCTCTCTCTAAGGTTCAAATGAGAAGTGCTAAAAAATGAGAAGTAGAGAATTAATCTCCATCACTCATCCGGTCAATAAAGGCGGATTTGACATCTCACGGAGGATTGACGTGATACATGGAAGGTGGAGACGATTCAGGGAGGGTGACTCAGTCAAAGCCGCCTTTATTGACCGAATGAGTGGTGGAGATCACTTCTCTACTTCTCATTTTTTTAGCATTTCTCATTTGAACCTAATACTCTATATATATATATATATATATATATATGGTCAGATTCAAATGTGAACTCAATTTTGGTTGTGAACGTGAGGACGAATCTCAGCCACACATCTTTGGTTACGGTGGACGCGATCACGGAGGATTGACGCGGTTCAAGGGAGGGTGGAGATTATTAAAGGAAAGGACCCGGTCAAAGCCGCCTTTAATGACTGGATGAGTGGCTGAGATTCGTCCTCACGTTCCCAACAAAAAATGAGTTCACATTCGCTCTCTCTCTCTCTCTATATATATATATATATATATAGGGGTGGGTTCAAATGTAAACCACTTTTTGGTTGTGAACGTGAGGACAACCGAAAGGGCGCCACGTGGCGGATGGCTAGGCGCCACGTCAGATCTTGGCGGATGACCAGGCGCGATTCATGGGAGGGCATTGAATTAAAGAGGGGGACCACACTCAAAGCCGCCACGTGTCGCGCTCTCGGCTGTCCTCACGTTCACAACCAAAAAGTGGTTCACATTTGAACTTTCCTCTATATATATATATATATATATATATATATATATTATAGCATGAAATTGAAAGATGCGTTGACATAACATACCTCTTCATTGTTGCTTGTATTTTCTCCCCAACCATCAATCCCATTTGTAGTGACCTCCTTAAGTGCTCTCATATCAAAATTTGAGGTGGTAGGTGTGAATACATTTCTTAACCTCTTGCAATTTCTTATTTCTATGCATTCAACGGTTTGAAAGCCATGAATGGGGAGATTTGAGTTGTTAACTCCTTTCACCCTCCAAACTTCTCTTAGTTCCTTTAAACTCCATACTTCAATACGTCTCAAGTTGCTGCTTATACCTTCATTAATATCACCAATGGACGATGATGTCAAGTCAATGTTGAATATAACATCAATGGATTCACAATCGCCAACTGTAAGTTGTTCCAGATGATGCAGCATAGACATCGGATTGTTCATAAACAAATTCACAAGATTATGACATCCTTCCACTCTAATTTCTCTCAACTGACTTGTCACCCGATCATTACTACTCAATTGACTTGGCCATATCTCCTTCAACTTCTCCATGTTATGAATCTGCAATATCTTCAACTTAGAACTCATAACCTGTATAACAATTAAACCTCGTTGGATCTTAAATAAATGCATTCAATAAAATAAGATTGTGACTTTTAATACTATATAATTCAATCTACTAGAAACTAGAACATTGACTTTTGTTATTATAATATTTAAGTTAAGTATCATGTATGTACCTTTTTCTTAAGAAAATCTTGATAAATGCTTGTGAAATTTGGGAGGTCAGCAAGTACCAATTCTTCAAGTTGCGGCAACTCAATCACGTTACCACCCAGCTTGCAGAAACTCATTAGCATCGGTAGCTTACTCAAAGATAGAAACTTCAAAGCTGGAAATTTAATCACCTCAACTTCACAGTTTTCGTCATCTACAAATGTTTCTAAATTAGGGCACCTAAAAATTTTGAGGCGCTCAAGTTGCATGAGACCATTTGCCATACAGACTGTGAAAAGGTATCTCAAATTTTTACATTCACAAACATCAAGGTCTCTTAAACTGGAAAATGAGTATCGAAAATGATGCAACGATTCACCTAGGCCATCTCCAAGATCATTTATACCATCTACTTGTAAATGAAGCACCTTTGTTTTTCCAAACAAATCATTAACCTTAGAATCCAGAAGTTCACATTTGTTGGTGACCAACATCAATGTGTTTTCGAATGATTGTCTGTTTAGGCTATAGTCATTGTATAAAGAGCATCCCAAAGAGATCTTGAATCTTTCAAGTTTTTCAAATGACATTTCTTTTGGCATAGCATTGTTACCAAAAAACTCAATTTCTATTGCATCAAGGTTTTTTGAACAACCTACCAGTTCATCACCATCGACACCGACATTCCGTCTAACCCCTCTCATATAAAGCTCTTCAAGCTTAACCAAACTTTTCAAGAGACCAACATCAATAGAAAGACTCGTACAGCCTGTCAAATCAAGTAGCTTCAGCTCCATTAAATTTCCAATTGTGGATGGTAACTTTTGTATCTTGGCATAGGTAAAACTAAGAATTTCCAAGTTCGAAAGATTACCTATAGCAGATAAATCAAACCTCATTGAGCATTGATGGAGACAAAGCACTCGAAGATTACTCGAGTATTGAAGTGATGTGGGAATCAACGGTTGCTTCATTCTTTCATATGCTATAACTTCTAGTTTCTTCATTTCTCCGTAGAACTCTTTAGGAAACGACTTCTCTCCATGCATAAGTTTCAATAGCAAGAGATTTGGGTATTTACGATCTCTAGGAAACTCAAACGTTCCTGCGCATGTTAATGAAATTCTTTTACAAAACTCACTCAAAGGTTTTGCAGGCCACTTTGACATATCCCCGACAACTGAAGCATGTTCGCCTTCAGTACACAAATCTAAAACAAAAGCGCGGACTAGATCGTGCATCTTGACATGCCCAACTTCCTCACTTTGAATCAACAAATTCGCATGTATGAGTCGCTCAATGCACGTGTCCAGCCTGTTTCTTGCTTTTCTTATTGTATCAACCTTCTTAAATATTCTCAAACCCCATCCGTACCTCACCAACTCCTCCGTAGGAGTATCGAAATCTTCAGGAAATAGACAACACAACAACAAAGTTGATCTAGTCTCTTCATCATGGAGATTATTGTAGCTTATATCAAAAACTTGATGCACAGCTCCGTCAACGTTCTTGTTCTCTATTCTAGAACGTGTATCTTCCCATACACACTTACTTTTACCTTTAAGAGTACGAGCAATTGTTTTAATGGCAATAGGCAAACCATGACATCTAATTGCAATATCTTCTCCTATCTCACGGCTATCAAGATCGAGATCATTATCATCATCCGAAGCCTTTACAAATTGGAGAAAGAAATTATATGCTTCCGAGTTCTCTATGACTTTCACATCGAGAATTGAATTAAGCTCAACTCCCATCATAGTACAAACACCTCGATCTCGTGATGTCAATAATACCTTAAAATCGACACCTTGATTTGGCAAGGGACTTAAACCAATATCAGTCAGATCAACGAACTGCCACACATCATCAAGTATTATCAGGAACTTCTTCTTACCACCATCGGAATGGGCCTCGAAACTTTTACGAAGCTTAATAGCTCTAGCTGTGCTACTGCTTTCTTTAAGATCTAAGCTGAGGAAGTCTGCTATAGCTTGCTGAATAACAGGCACCTCCATCTTTTCCCCAATAGCAGCCTCGACGATAAAATCAAACAGCTTTCTTTCACTTACAGCCTTCTTTAGCTTTTGCACCATTACAGTCTTCCCTACTCCCCCCATCCCACATAAAGCTAGCATGTGGCCTTTGTGGTCCGGGTGGAGAGCTTTTAGTGCTTCCATGAAAGTTGGCTCCCTTGATTTGAAGTCATTGTGATGGTTTGATGGGGCCGAGGTGGATTCCTTCATTGAAACAACTTTTCCAAGAGGAATCGGATGATCAGTCCAATCGATCCTGGATTTTTCTTCCATGAGACGGTCAATCTCCTGAATGATCTTGAAGGCTTTCCTTCCGAGCTGATGTCTAACCTTGATATTGAAACAACTGCCGACATCATCAGTAGGAATGCCTTCCACTCGTGCATTGATATTTCCTACGTCTTCCAACCAACCCCGGACTTCGGTTTGAATCTCTAGGTTGTTGCTTTTGTTCGTAGTCATGTGCTTTTCAACACCAACTTTTGCATCATTCAACGCCCTCTTTTTGGCATGCATACTTGTCACGTATTTTGTGCAGGAAATCAGGTAGCGGAGGTGTTTCTTGATGGGAACCAGGAGAGACTCGACAACAGGAGTAACGATGGCACCAACAATTGCATCCATTGCTCGATATTCTTACTTACTTCTGCTAGCACCTGGAAAAGCAAACAAATGCAAAAAAAGACAACATTATATGATGGAATTAATCGATAGTTGATATATAGAAGATTATACTACTGATTTACAATTGCATTTCATTTACCTTACAATCAATCTGATGGCTTTGCTTTTTCTTGTGAACAATTAATATTGGAAAGTGTATATTGCAAAGAGAGAGAAGAAAATGGATTCTCAGGTTATATGACTAAACTTTGGGTAATGGTGGAGTCGTTTGAAAATGCTAGCTGACAACATTTCACACTTGTTTTTCTTTTTTCCTTTTAACTGATACCAAGTTGTTTTATTTTATTTGTCTAATAAGTTATAATATAAATGAAAACTTACGTAATTAGAAACTAGATCAAATAGTTTGCAAAATAATAATGTAGGAGTAATACTTTTTATGTTAGTATATTAGGAACGAAAATATAAAATTTTAATCTACAATCGTTATAAAACATTGATGCAATTAACTTCTGCTAAAAAGCCGTATAACACTCATAACCCTATGTGTAGCATATTAGCTGATAAGCTAGCTGGTAGCTGATAAGATACCTTATAAACAAATTATGTTTGACAAAAACTAGCTTATGAGTATGTAAAATGACAAAAAAAAAAAGTATCTTTGAATTTAATAATTAACATTAATAAGAATATAATTGGAAAAAGCTTCCAAAAATATACTCAAAGTAACGTCTAAAAAAGCTACCTTATAAGCTAGCTTCTGGCTGGTACATGTTTGGATGGACTAGCTTATAAGGTAGCTTCTGCCTAGTACATATTTGGATGGACTAGCTTATACGCTAGCTTCTGCCTGGTAGGTACTTAGATGGACTAGCTTATCAGCTAGCTTATTTTTGCCAAACACGGCCTTATGACCATCACTCTTGGTCCTTACTACTATTTTTATCAGATAAAATTCTTGATCTTTAATATGTTAATCCGGTAAAATATGTGATTTGATAAATACTTACTAGACAAGTTGAAAAGAATATGAAATATCTCAAATTCTTCGAAATATAAAAAAAATGCGATTACAACAAATATGATTCATATAGTTTTTTTACAACACCTTCATACATATATTTTTCTCTCTTTTATTTGTTATCAAGAAGTTAAAAGAGTGGGCAAATTGTTTTGAAATTGTAATATTATACACAATAATACTATATAATACCATCAATAAACTACAAGTTACTTTTTGTTGATTTAAGACAATATAAACACTACTAGAAAACTAGAAATTAGCGACTGCTATTTCCGACCGCAAAAAATCGTCGGTAATTACCGACCGCTTTCCGACGGGTTTCCAACAAAACGGTTACTTTTTTAATTTTGATTTATTTTTAACGAGTGGTCGGAAAACGGTCGGAAACTTTTATGGATTACCGACGGTTTTCCGACCGTTTATTTTAGGAATTTAATTTTCATTTATTTTTATTGAGTGGTCGGAAAACGGTCGGAAACTTTTATGGATTTCCGACGGTTTTCCAACCGTTTATTTTAGGAATTTAATTTTCATTTATTTTTATTGAGTGGTCAGAAAACGGTCGGAAACTTTTATGGATTACCGATGGTTTTCCGACCGTTTATTTTAGCAATTTAATTTTCATTTATTTTTATCGAGTCGTCGGAAAACGGTCGGAAACTTTTATGGATTACCGACGGTTTTCCGACCGTTTATTTTAGCAATTTAATTTTCATTTATTTTTTATCGAGTCGTCGGAAAACGGTCGGAAACTTTTATGGATTACCGACGGTTTTCCGACCGTTTATTTTAGTAATTTAATTTTTCATTTATTTTTATGGAGTCGTCGGAAAACGGTCGGAAACTTTTATGGATTACCGACGGTTTTCCAACCGTCTATTTTAGCAATTTAATTTTCATTTATTTTTATCGGTCATTAGACGGTATCTCTAAAAATGATAGTTAATTAATAAAATTAGCATATAAGTATAAAAATTGAAATGTAGGGGCTAAAATTGTCAATCTTTCATTCTCATTTTAAGAACAGTCGGACTCGCTGGAATAACCCCAAAAAAACCCTAGTTGCGCCTTCGTCTCCGATCGATCTCCATCGCATCGCATCGCATCAGCTTTCAGATTTGCATTCATCTCAAATCTCCTCATTGTAAGTTCCTCTCCTCAAATCGATTATGAGTTCAGTTTTTCGATTTTTATACGAATTTGAATGTTTTTTGTTGAACCGTGTGATTGTGTTCAGTGTTCTAGATGGAACTCAAAGCTCTGGCGATTATGCGTTCTAATCGCTAATTCTGATTCCGAGTAAGTTGCAGGTTTTTGAGCCCTATCTGTTTCAATTTTATTTGCAGATTCTTCTATTCCTGTTCCATATGTTAATGTTATTGAGTACTTAATAAAGCTCTGTTTATCGTTTATATAATGTCTGAATGATTCAGCAACTTTGAAACTGTGAAAACTTTAAAGTTAGCTTGAAGAAGCTCAATTTGGAGTCTTAGGGTTTAAGTTTGATGTGTTTTCTGTGTGATTTAAGTATGACTTAATTTTTAAACGAGTCTTAGTTTGAATTTTTTTTTTGTTCTGTTTCAATGATTTTGTGAAATGGATATGGATATGGATATGGATGTTGATGTTGATATGAAATTGTGAATCTGTAGCTGTTTAAACGAGTTGTCTACCTCCACACCCCATCTTTGATTTGTCGTTATCAACCCTAGTTTTTGAAATGTGAAATCTGTGTGGTTAATATAGTAAGCTGCATTATTTTACTGCTAGTACTTGTTATCAGGTTTCAATGTTATTAGGTATTTGTTACTTGGAAAGTTTATATCTCATACCAATTTTGAAAATCCCCAAAGGGGAAAAAGTTGCTCTTTTGGCATCTGGATTCTAGGAAAGTAGTTTCTCTCTGAAGTTTCTATTAGGTTCTTAATCTATGGATTTGGAATTTTTAATTTTTAATCCAAGGGATTGTTTACTGGAGCTGCTAATCAGCAACATGGATTCATCTAAGCTATAGTTTTGTGAATATATATATTTTTTTGGTTGCTGATGTAAGGATATGCTTGAAATCTTAGTGCCTACCTAATTAGCACTTAGTTTACATAATTACAAATGTTTTCATTAGGTCAAAGATGAATACATTTGTAAGTTTTAACATCACTTTGCATTCATGGATTGTCTTATTGGTTGCATTCAGAGATGTGAAGGTAGGGTTTTGTTGATTTCTGTTTCTTGTTTCAGAAATTGTTTCATGGCCATGGGAGGAAAATAACACAACCACAGATAAAATTGCTGCATGGCTTCTTTCTTAATTATTTATATATATATATATATATATAGAGGAAAGTTCAAATGTGAACCACTTTTTGGTTGTGAACGTGAGGACAATCAAGAGCGCGACACGTGGCGGATGACTAGGCGCCACGTCGGCTTTGAGTGTGGTCCCCCCCTTTAATTCAATGCCCTCCCCATGAATTGCGCCTAGTCATCCGCCGTGGACTTGACGTGGCGCCTAGTCATCTGCCACGTGTCGCGCTCTCGGTTGTCCTCACGTTCACAACCAAAAAGTGGTTCACATTTGAACCCGCCCCTATATATATATATATATTTAGATGATGATCTATACTGGGGTGCACAAATGTTAGAAAGACTAGTTACATGCTTTTGATTGTATCTTATATGTTGAAAATTTTAATAAACTAAGAGGGTGTTTAATTATGACAGTACTAACAAGGCGGATCGGAGGGTGTTGTTTTCGTAGGTTGCATTTTTTCTGCTTTTCTATGACGTATTCATGCACCAATATGCAATATTTCGGTAAATCAAAAAGATAAAGTAATGCCATTTTTCATGTAAAAAATTAATTTTTTTTCTAACATGTATTGTGTTGAGATGTTGATAGCCTGGATTAGAAATCAGATGGCAAATTTCTGTGATATCCAAAACAGATGCCAAATGTAACAAGGCGGATCGGAGGGTGCTGTTTTCATAGGTTGCATTTTTTCTGCTTTTCTAGATTTCTGTATCATGAAAGGGGGATTCGATGTACGATAATTGCATGAGGGCATCGTATAAATAGAATACATGCAATCCAGCAGTAGTTCTATAAGGATGTCAAATGCTCTTCATTGGTTATAGATATATCTTGTAAGCATGGATGCAATGCTCCCAATAGATTTTATAAAGCTTAGGGGATAAACTAAAAAGCTTATAGTAATTGAATCAGGCAAGTACAATTGTTGTTACATATATATATATATATATATATATATATTGTAGTGTTGAGGATGCAATATCATCGGTTTCCCCAAGTTGTTGGAAGAGACCTTCTCCAGTCTGTTGTCCTTCCTTTGATTTAAATACTTATATGCCATTTTCTTAATATGATAATCATGCATTTTTATATATTACTACTTATATTGTACTTGTATTGTATGTAACCCTCACATTTTTTCCAGGTTGTTATCGAGTTGTTGAATCAACACGATAAAATTTAAGAATCGGGAAGGATAATCAGGTAACTTTTTTTATATATTACTACACAATAGGTGGGACAATTTGTTTTCTTCCACCTGCTTTGATGTTGCATCTTACTTGATTTTTTTCTATTAGTTTTTCATGTTTAGCCTTTGTAAGCTTTTTTGTGCACATATAATTTGGTTATGATCTTATATTATAGTGTAGATCAGTGAACATGAATTTCATTATATCTACACACTTTTATTTTATTTAAAGAGCACCACAAGACTATCTTTATCAAAATGTCGATAATTGTTACTTTTTTCATAAGGAATCCGTTGGAGATAGTAATACATATATGGCTCACTTATTACAAAAACCATCTTATCCGATCATTTGATTATTTGTTTCTCTTTTTTGTTTTGACAATTTGATATCATAACTTGCTAGTTAATACATGTGTAGATGCACCTTAAGCAAATCACAATTTCTTAAACAGTTTCAAATTTGACAAAGTTCATACTTTTTAGAATCATGTTTCATGTGCAATCCTTTTCATAATTAAACACCAGTTTCATAATTAATCCTTATTGGTGTGAAAGGTGGAGTTCATTTGTCGAGTAAATGGTTTATGTTATGTTGGTCCTTAGAATAATGGTTTAGAATTTAGATAATCTTGGTTCTTTTAACAAACTTTGATTAGCGCATGAATTGCATAACAAGTTTTGATTATGGGTGCAGGATATCTCTTTCCTGCTTATGCAATTTAGGGGTTGTATATTTGTAAACTTTAAATGTATTTTTCTAATTAATTTTTTCATATAGAAATGGAATACAATCAAATGGAAGAAGAGGGTGGAGATTGGGAAAAAGAACCAAAAGGCGGTACCTGAGGGAAAGATATCTAAGCATACCGGGGGATGCATCTCTATGGTACAACGAAGATGGCGTATTGTAAGTTAACACAAATTTAATCATGCATTATAACTTTATTTTTATTAATTAGTGGGTAAATAAATAAATCTTTTGAACTTTTTAGGAGCAAAAGGAGCGTCGTAAACCAACCGCTATAGAGTTGTTTGAAATGACCCATAAGACTAAAGGGTCGGGGGAGTCATCGGTGTCGGGCACCGGACAATCTTACATCTCAAGGGACGAAAAATTTGTGGTTAGTATTTACTTTTTCATTAGTTTGCAAGACGAATAAGCCATTGGGTTATTTATAATTTTACATGTTTATATGTTATTTCGTATTAGTTTGCAAGACGAATGTTGTTAGTTTATAAATTAGTTTATTTGATGTAGTAATTATCGTTATTTATAATGTTACATGTTTAAGATAGGTCGTGCATGAATGTAATGTTTAATTTACAATTGTTATGTTACCGAAATTTTATGAGGTTGCTAACCAACTTTTTAATTTGTTATGATTTATCGTAGGATGATTATCAACGTGAAATGATCAAAAAGTATGGACCTGACGTGAGCACCCATCCACTTGGAGATATTGAAGTGTGGGAACATTGCGCAGGAGGAAGGAAAAGGGGTCGATTGTTCGGTGTTGGTACCTGTGGGGATCCGAGCTACGTGGTAACTGGTTCATCAAGTGGGAATCGATCGTATGCTAGTTCTAGTTTTAGTGAGGTTAGATTTTTGTTCTTTTTTATTTTGTTATTTAGTTTAAAACATGTCAATTTACTCATTTATGGGTTTTATTTGTGTAGGTGCAAGAACTAAAAGAGAAACTTCAGAAAATAGAAGAAGAGCGAGCAATTGAGAGAGAGGAGAATATCCGGATGTCAATGAGACTGAAAGATATTGAGGCGATGCTAGCTCGACGATACCCACCATCGCCATCCGAGGACCCCGCTTCTCGTAATCCCCGGTAGGATTTTGTGATAACATGGATTTAGATTTGATACGTTTATGGATTTGGACGGATATACATATTTGGATTTAGACGGATATATAGATATATGGATTTGGACGAATATATGTACGGATTTTAAATAACTATTGGGTAGAATTTGTGGAATATTATTTCATTTTCATGAAGATTTATACAATGGAATATGGTTTTTTAAATATTTTTTTAAAAATAAAAATCCAATTATCGAAGGCTTACCGACTTTTGACAGCCGTCGGTAGAGTGTTAAACATATTTTAAAAACAGTCGGAAAGACGTCGGTAATGTCAGCAGTCGGTAAAGAGACAGTCGGAAAGCGGTCGGTGATCGGGAGCCGTCGGAAAGCGGTCGGTAAGCGGGAGCGGTCGGAAAGCGGTCGGTAATCGGGAGCGGTCGGAAAGCGGTCGGTAATCGGGAGCGGTCGGAAAGCGGTCGGTAATCGGGAGCGGTCGGAAAGCGGTCGGTAATCGGGAGCGGTCGGAAAGCGGTCGGTAATCGAGAGCGGTCGGAAAGCGGTCGGTAAAGGTCGTCGGAAAACCGTCGCTTTATTTACCGACCAAGGTTTTAGCAACGGTCGTTTTTTGTCGGAAAACAGTCGGTAAAACCGGTTTCCGACTGTTTTCCGACTGCTTTGGCAGTCGCTATTTCCCACTTTTCTAGTAGTGAAACGAACTTAAAACAAATATACTAGCATTTTTACTTTTTTGTATGCTCCACGTGACTTCTGTCTTCCACGTGAACGAAACTCACGTGATTTACCACGTGAAGCTTTTGGGGAATGGTTATGATACCAAGTTTTTTGTTTTATTTGTCTATTAATTAAAATAAAATTGTATCAATACAAATTAATTAATATTCAACCATAAGTAAATATAAAGAATGTGATTTTTTTAAAGGTATAATGACATCGAATCAACGAACGATTACTATAAACACATGCATGTACATCTCTCTATTGGTATCGGGTATCTACGGGTAGCCACTAATCAACCCATTAAAGCCTAACCACAGTCTTTGATTAGTCTGGGGGCAGCCAGTCTATGACCGGACTAGCCCCAAGCACTCCTCATGCTCTCAATTGTCTCTCGTTGGAATCGAACCTGGGTACCCCACACGATGTTACCTCCCTTAGGAATTAGGAAGACCAACTAAGTTAGGCATGATTTGTAATATGATTGTAACTATAATCTTTTTATGTAACATCTACAACCAAAATATAATTTTCTTTCTAATTAACAAGTTGGGTTGGGACAGCGACAGATTAGTGGTAATCGTTTCGTTCGTTGATTCAATGCCGCTATGTCTTCTAGAAAAATACAACTTAATTAAACATGTCATATCTTTAATTTTGAACCATGTGTAAGATGTAAAATTCTTCTAACCATTTTCACTAACACATTTCTAAAAGTTTTATTAGACATATTATAAACCTTAACAATCAACATTTATTAGTTCTCATTAAATGTTTGATAAAATTTCAAGCCTGCCCATTGAGGTTACATTTTAAACTCTATAACAATCAACATTTTTATTGGTATAGTTATCTAGAGACATTGAAGTTACATGAACTCGATTTCAATTTTATATTTTCTTAGAGGATTTTTTTTTTCTAAGTTAATAATGAATCGTCGCTTGTGTCATAGTTTTCTTATTGATTTATATTCTATTTCAACTGCTTTTTATTAATTTATTTCATTATATTTTTATAATTTATCGTCTCCCTTAGCGCAAAGCTAAAATACCTCGTTTGTATACAATTTATAGTGTTGTTATTTAGTTTTATCACTAGTAACTAGTAAGTAGTAACCTAGTATTAAGATCTTTGGTCCATTTTAATGCCTTTTAGAATAAGTATTTTTTGTTGTAAAATTCATAATTAATTCTTTAAAGATCATATATTAATTGAAGTATGTTATTGTTGTAAATTTAAAAAGAAATATGCTTTCATTATTTGGTCTCTAGCTATATTTTAAAGAGGTGTTTATTATTTTTATAAACTTCATCACGTGATTTTTATATCTCGCGTGATTTTCTCCAAGGAGTTCATTATAGTGATATGTGATGTACATCCTTCCCAACTTTTTTGGATACTTTAGGTTGTGTTTGGCAAAAAATAAGCTAGCTTATCAGCTAGTCTATCCAAACATGTACCATAAGTTAGATTATAAGCTGGTTTTTTGAAACGCTATTTTAAATAGTTTTTTGTAGCTTTTTCCAATTATACTATTAATATAAATTATTAAATGCAAAGATACCATTTTTTGTCATTTTACATATTCATAAGTTGGTTTTGCCTAATATAATTTGTTCATTTTTTAGTAAAAGGCGAAAGAATAGTTCGCTTTGTGCTCATCACATGGCTGCGTAATATAATTTGTTCATAAGATAGCTTATCAACTAGTTTAACAAATTCCTTTAACGACCTCCTAATTTTGGGAGTGACCATATTTTTTAAACATCTCATAAGATATCAAATTTATTTTAGAAACAATCATTTCCTTGAAAATCTCATTTTCATTGTCATAATTAATTTTCTAACTCTTTCTCTAAACCATCTTCATTATAATCGTTTTGTTTCCCATATGAAACCAAACGAATCATCTTTGTTTCCCATATAAAACAACAACGTATTTTGTTACATCATTTCACAATAGTGTTGTTTCACTTATGAAATAATATGTTTTTATTTATTATTACTTTGTTTCTGATATAAACCAAACTGATCATTATTATTTTTGTTTTTCATATGAACCCAAACTCATTGTTGGTTCTCTTATATAACAATAACAATGTCTTACCCAAAATTTATTTCAATGTAGTTTCTCTTACCAAATAAAACATTTACTTTATTTGTGATGCCCATTTTTGTCCATTTTTTGTGATTGTGAGTCGATTTGGTCATTGGTGATCTGGTATTAAAATCTTGGGCACATTTTGATGCTCTTTGTAAAAAACTATTTAGAAAAAGAACATTTTGTTATAAAATTCATTAGCTTACTATGTTTTTAAATAAAATTTAAAAGTGAGATACTTGATGGTTTGGTCTCTAGCTATATGTTTTTCTTTCAAAAGGTATTTATTATTTCTATAAGCTTCATCACGTGATTTCTGCTACTCACATGATTTTCTTCAAGAAGTTCATAGTGAAATCACGTGATATGCATCATTCCCAACCTTTTTGGAAGAAACAAGACACACATTCTTATACAAGTAAAAGCTTGGGAAATGAGGAGAATTCTCAATATTTCAAGTTTATTATTCAACACTTGTTAAGATTTTTTATTATATAATTTATGAATAAAATACTAGTAGTTTGTGTTTATGAATTGTAAATGATAGTTTTCAGTTTTAACTTAAATACATTTGATAATATTATAGTTTACATATGTTAGGTATATTTTACTTACATTTTTTAATGAGAAAAAAGGTAAAACCAATGATATTTTGGTCTTTTTATCTTTAAGCTACTGCATTAGTGGATTCTGTTCATGAGAGAGACCCTAGTAATACAAAAATGACAACCATCAAAGATCATATATGTAATTCTTTGGAGTCTTGGAAAACTAGTCATATTTTTTGTTAAATATTCATGAAAACCAAATCTATAAATTTGCTCTTCAATTTTGTATACCTGTTTTTATAAAATTAAGTACCATAAGAATGCTAGTGATCATATCATTACTTTTAAACTATATGTCTATGTATAGTATAACTCACGTTAACTTACACTTCTCACCTAATTAACCCAACCTTATATACATATTATATTTAGGCGGTGTAATTTTTTTCAAAAGAGAGGCAACCAAATTCTTTGATTATCGTTATTATAGCATATCACGTGATCTAAGCCTTTTTTTATTAATAAAGGAACTCACGTGATGTAAGACCAAGATTAGAAGAATGAAAGTTTTTTCAATCAAAACAAAACAAGTGTCATAATCCAAAAACCAAGAACTAAAATTTAATACTTGTGATGGGAGAAAGGTAATTCTACTTTATGTTGTCCAACGTTTGTTGATACAAATTGTTAGTTTATTAGCCTTCAATAATTTTTTATAATATCTTTAAATACGATATAAACTTAAATTACATGAATTTATTGGAAAACCCAAAACTAAGACATCCTAAAAAGACCAATTTTATCGCGACTAATGTTCACAAAACGAGTAACAACTGTGACATTTTTACTGAAAAACTACTATAGTTAAACAGTGATTTATCAAAATTGTTACAAGTTTTAAAATTTAAGTTTCACTATTAAACAGAGAAGTCTTTTCGACAAAAAAAAAATTCGTTGAAAAATCCATCAAAAAAGAACATTTCTAGACGAATTTTTCAGCTAGAAAACACTATTTCCGAAATATCGGCATTTTTTGTTTGCAGGAAATCCATCACTCCTTTTTTAAATTCTTTTTATTTCTCGGAGTTAATTAAATAACTTTATTGCTTACAGTAAATTATTGGTGGATTAGTGGCATATTACCTACCGGTGTTTTAATTAAGGGAAATTAATTATTATAACCATTTTTAAATACCAAATTCATCTCTTGACTATTTCTCCAAAAATTACCAAACTAACCATTTTCTCTTCCACTAGACCTCTGCCAATGGTGGAGGTGAGTTTTTTGATGACCTCCACCACCAACATGAATGACAGAGATGAAGAAAAACACAAAATATTATATCTTACTAATTTGGTGCTCATTAGCGGAGGTTTCTGATGATCAAAATTAATTACAAATTGGGTAGAATTAACCAAACCTATAAAACATGGGGAGGCTAAATGAATCAAATGATTTGCTATCTACATCGAAAAGGTGAATTGCTCCTTTTACACACATTAACATCAAAAATCACTTTTTACATACCCAATGTATTCACACAAATTCCCAGTGTATTCCCACCTCTACTAAAATGGTGCATTTAGCAACCCCTAAAACATAGATAAATGGATAAAAGAAAGTGAATGATGTGACAATGCACTTAATATAGAACAACATCCATTTTTTACAAATTTAATCCACCTTTGCCATTGGCGGAGGAGGTCGAAAAACTTGGATTTGCTATTGGCGAAAGTCTGATGGTGGATTACTTGATTAGTTTGATAGTTTCTAAGGAAAAACGGATGGAAGGTAAATTTCATATTTAAAAATAGTTAGAGTAATTAATATTTTTTAATTAATTTAATTGGTGATGAAGCATGTGTTATCATTGTTATTACTACATCCTTAATTTATTCACCAAACTTTTTTTACTATATTTAAGTTATTATTTTTATTAAATATTAAATAAAATACACTTGTTGTTGATAATGTGCCAACAATCCATCGATAACTTTACCTTTTTGTTAAATAATAATTCATCTGTTATTAAATTAATTTTAAAACCCAAAACAGATCATCGTCCATAAGTTTTTCTTCAAAAAAAACTTCAATGATTTCTCCTTGCATATTTCAACAAAAAAAAACATTTGTTCCTTTGTCTCTTCAATAAAATCATATGCTTCGATGAGAAATTTGTCAATTGCAATTTGTCATATCACACTAGAAAAAGGGTAAACTTCCGGATGATATTAACATTAACGGGTTTTGTTACCTTTGTTTCATTATAGTGTTACTTTACTTATGAAATTGTATATTCATTATTATTTTATTTCTAGAATGAAACTAAACTCATTATTGGTTCATATGAAACCAAACCCATTGTTGGTTCATATATATGAAACCAAACCCATTGTTTGTTCATATGAAACCAAACCCATTGTTGGTTCTCATATAATTAAATAACAATTACAATTTGTGTTACCTAATTTTTTTTCAATGTCATCTCACTTACGAAATAAAGCATTAATCATATTAAAAACGGTTCATAATACATGTGATAAAAAAGAACCAACACCAAATCAAACCAAATAAAAAATATTGCCTTCACCTTAATCACACCCTCAATCGAGTATCTTTATTAATAGTTTTATACATAAATTCTTTGAGGACCAAAAAGAAGAAGCTAAAGAAGAGTTACACATCATGAGAGTAGAATAAAACTCAACATCCCGATCGTGAAATTACTTATAGAATTTTAAGATTCCTTGGGAAAATTATGAAGATCTACACTACAACTAAATATGACAAAACCTCGTAAGCTTAGTTCGTACGTAAGATGTTGAAGCATAAATAACATGGTGACCTTAAATTACACATTTATAGAAATCATCATCAATCTAAAGAAATTAGGACTTTATGGGGAAATTTACCAGAAATTCATCTTCAGATCCCCATGGATGATGATTTGTTTAGGAAAAGACACAAAGAATTGTAGAAAAGATTAAGGTGATGTTTATTTTTTTAAGAGGTTTTGATTTCATTTTTGATTTTTAAGAATGGTGCTGAAGTTTGAAATCAATAAGATTCTTTATTTTTGTAAACCAACAAACATTTGAATATGCCTATTTCGCCCCTAAAATTTGAACTTAAATGCCGGTACGTAAACTAAGTCACCAGAATCGTCAATTGGGTTAGAGGAAAATTCGATCTCATCATCATCCTGAGGAGGTACCGTGACTTGCTGGTCGTGGTTATGTTCTTTCACGTGGAGGATTGGACGGGCTAGATGGGTTTGTAAGATTTGTAATATATAGATTGTTTGCAAATTATTGCCTTTCGTACTATATATTTTAATTACGCTTTTACTTACATATTTAATTTAATTGGAAAATGGTAAAATTAAGACGTTTTAGTCTTTTTACTTATGAGTTACTGAAATAACGAATTTTATTATTAAGACAGACTCTTATAGTAAAAAAAAAAAAAAAACCCAACCATCACAATCATATCCCTAACTTTTTCGAGTTTGAGAGTGTTAGTTATAATTTTCATTAAATCACATGAATTAAATCCATAATTCACTCTTTAATTTCTCATACCAATCTTTAAAATTAAATGCTAATAAGAATGCAATTCATAACATTACTTTCTTCCATGAGAAGGTCTACATACTGAATGATCTTGGTAACTTTTCTTCCGAACTTATGCCTTACCCTTAAGATTGAAACAACTGTCGACTTTAGTACTATCGATGCTTTTCACTTGTGCATCGATCTTCTTTACTTCTTGCAATCAACTCCTAGCTTCCTTTGTAACTTCAAGACTTTTGCTTTTGTTTGGATCCTCATGGTCTTCGACACCTTTATTTTGGTACGTATATCGACCACGTATTTTGTGCAGGAAATCAGGTAGCCGAGGTGGTTCTTAATGGGATCCATAAGTGATCCAAGAACAGGAGTAACAATGGCAGTAGTCTCCATTGTTCGATACTCTTATTTGTGGTAGAACCTACACAAAAAAGATAACAACTGAAAAATCTGAAATATGTGCAATATGAGAAAATCTATATTTGACAGAACAAGAACAATTAGTAAATTCAAAGATTCAACATATGATTTAAAAGATATTGAAGACTATTAATTACTATTTCATTTCATTTACCTGAAACATGGATGGTTTAATTTGCTTTTCTAGCAATCTTCTTCTTTGTAAAGAGTTATGGGTTACATATAATTGCAAAGAGAGAGAAGAAGAAAAAATTCATTATTATTTTATTGCTAAAAGCTTGGGGAATGGTACATGCCTACAGAGTTTATTAAACTTCTTATACCAAGGTTTTTTTGTAAAAATTGTCTAATATAAAACACACACAAAAACTAGCGTAAACAGATACTAACTATTATTTAACGACAAGTAAATATAATAGAAAAATATTGTGAATATAAAAAAAAACTCAAATTTTCATAGTAAAAATATTGTAAATGTTATGTTAACGGTGTTTTTCCATTGTGAAGGTTTGAATATTTTTTACCTTCACAACATTTTCACTGTGAAAGGTCGGATTTTTTTTATCTTCACAATGTTTTTCTGTGAACGTTTGAATTTTTTACCTTGATTTGGATTTTCTTTTACCTTCATAATGTTTTTCACTATGAACGTTCGAAAAACTTTCTACCTTCACAATGATTGCTATGAAGTTTCATGTGTAAAGTCTTGGTCTCATAGGTCTTATGGAAACAACTTGATCTCATGTAATTTGTAAGGTTTGTAACGATCCTAATGTACATCCAACGATTAATAAACACCTCTTAGGTTTCTCATGTTAACTCAAACTTTCAACGAAACCAACCTTATATACATAATATATATTATATTTAGGTGTTGTAATTTATAAGCAAAAAGAAGCAATCAAATTCTTTAATCATCGTTATTATACCTTATCACGTGATATGAGACCAAGGGGATACAATTGAGGGTATAAGGAGTATCCAATTCTTGAGCTGATCCATTCATAGATTGGGTTGTCTTCCAACCTAGTCAAAGACTGTGGTTGAGTTTTAGGTCCAGCATAAGCGGTGGATTAGTGGACTGTCTGTGGATGCCTCATACTTCCAGGGAAGCGTGTGTATTTGTGATAGTCGTTCGTTGGTTCGATGCCACTGTGCCTTAAAAACATCTTAAAAGACCATTTTACCTTTTTTAAATGTTTACCACTTTAATAAATATTAAATAAAATAAAATAAACTTACCGAGGACGATGCACCATTAATCCACCAATAATTTTACCTTTTTCTTTAAATAATAATTCATTTGTTTTTAAACAGATTTTAAAATCCAAAAGATATCATCTTTAGTATTTTTTTTTTCTTCTAAAAAACTTCTTTAATCTTGACTTGCATATTTCAAAAAAAAAACACTTGTTACTTTGTCTCGGCAATAAAATCATATGGCCAACGATGTGTCCATGGATATATTCAAGTGGAATTTGTCGTATAACACTCGAGAAAAGGATAAACTTCCATATGATACGTATATGAAATCAAAGACGTAGATGATATGCCTAAGTTACGACCACTCTCTCACATGTATTATTAAATATAATACATTGTTTTCGATATGATACTATAGTCTCTTATATGTTATATCAAATTAGAAACATATATAACCTTTAACTAAAAGACATATATTATCACATATGATAAGCATCCTTTTATGTTTGATGGCCCGTTCCCTTATTTTTATTCTCCCTTGGTAGATTTTATCCATAGTAACCTACCTTTAAGATCTTGGGCCCATTTAAAATTTTTAATGCCATCTTAAAAAAAAGATATTTTTATTGTAAAATTCATTATATTTGAAAGAACATAAACATTTATTGGAGTTTGTTGTTATTATCAATTTGAAAGTGATATGCTTCATACTTTGGTCTCTAACTACATTTCTAATTTCCGCAAGAGGTATTTATCATTTTTATAAGTTTTATCATGTGATTTCTGTATCTCACGTGATTTTCTTTAAAGAGTTCATAGTTGTAACGTCCCTAAAAACCTGTTAATGTTTTATTTACTTATTTTATTTATTTAGTTATTTATTTTAGAAGTTGGATTAATTAATTAAAATAAAAGAGTTAGAGTTGGGCTTGGAATAAACTTAGAATGGAAGGAAACCCGGCCCGATTAGTATATATACCTTAATCCTCCTCTCTTTACCTCATAATTCACTTTTCTTACTTGGAGAGAAAGAAAAAGAGAGAGAGAGAAACCAAGAGAGAAGAGAGAGCTATCGAGCAAGAGAGATTGATCGAGGGCTTAAGATCTTGTGGTTTCGTTGGGGATCGCGTAAGGTAAGGTTTCTAATTCCGTTTTTAATTGATTTTATCGTAAGTTAGGGTTTTAAATTATAGATGTTTCGAGTTTGATTATGGTAGGTTTACGATGGAAATCGTGTTAATGACTGAGTATTGTTGGGGTTATGTTTAAAAATCGTCTAGGGTTAGGTTGGGATCGAAAAACCTCGAAAAAAGACTGAAAATCGCAAGTTTTACGAACCTGCAGCACCTGGCGCGGCTCGCGGCGCGAGCCAGGTCGCGACCAGGTCGCGCGGGACAGTTTTTGCTGCACAGGCGGGTATCGGCGCGGGTACGACTCGCGGCTGAGTCGCCCGGCCTCTGTTTTTTCACGCAGGCGAGCTCCGGCGCGAGCCAGGCCGCGGCAAAGGCTGTTTAAGCCTGAGTTTGGTACTGGCGCGACCTTGGCGCGGGTCAGGTCGCCCCAGACCTGCCCGTCGCCCGTTAGCTCGTTTTTCGCGTCCGTTTTGGCCTGTTTTGTCGAGGTAGCTTGGAGGGCTTCTTAGGAACTTAATTGGTTATCGTTTGGGACTAGTTGAGGGTTTAACTTTTAGCGGTAATTACACGAATCTAGGTTTTGGTTCGTGGGTTTTGGGTAGAGACCTGATGTTTGGTAATTTAATATTATTTACAGATTGATTTAAAGTGCCGTGAGAAGTTGTGCTATTTGTGTTACGCGTTTTACGAGGTGAGTGGGTTTTTACATGCTTTATATGGTGATTGATATATATGTTGATGTGATATGTTGGGCCGGGTTGCGGGATGACCCGAAGAGTGGGTAACCACTAGGGCCGGGTCGTGGGACGATCCGAAGAGTGGGTAACCACTAAGGCCGGACTGCGGGATGGTCCGAAGAGTGGGAAACCGTTAAGATGTGATGTTTTAAAGTGGATGAGATGTATATATATATTTGTTGCGATATATTGTATGTGATTACTTGCTCACTAAGCGGTTGTGCTTACCCTATCATATTTCCATTTTTTTAGGTGCGAGTACGAGCAAGGATTAAGGCAAGGCTCCGGCTTGACGTACCCGACGAATGGCATTCCGATTGACGTTATTACTTAGTTAATTTTATTTATTGGGAATTACGGATGATTTATTATTTAAACCATGTGAATGATTTCTTAAGTATTTTATTTATAAAAGTTCTTTGTTAAAAAAAATTTGGTTTAAAATTTACGGGTGTTATAACTTGGTATCAGAGCCTAGGTTTAAGAGAATCAGCATACACACTAGTGGGTGTGTGTGTGGTTGGACTTAAACTAGGTGATTTTGGGATTAGTTAGGATCGGAATGGCCAACGGAACCGTCAAGACGGAGGTGAGCAATAGTTGAGCTTTTAAATTTATATACATACACGCATGATGTAGAAGTAAATTGTGTTTGTGGATACATGTTTATATGCATAGTAATACGTGGGTTGATATAATGAGTTCCGTGGAATAGTGTTATGTTTGCGAGTACCTGCTTAGTCGATAAGTTAAAGTTTAGGTAGGATGATATCAAACCCAAACGTAGACACCTTGGTATGTTGAGGATGGGTTATCGGGCATGTTCTTGTTTGATTGGTGCCCGGTGATCCTGATTTGGCTACCAGGAATGGATGGTTATAGTAATACGGCGCCAATAATAGTGTTACTATAAACACCTGTGTAGTGTTGGGATTGATTAAGTCCTGGAGACTTTAACTCATTGATGACAGTTAAGGATGAGCATTATTGTGGTTAGCTAATATGCATAGTACTTATGTGGAAGGTGTGAACTTATCTATGATTTTGCATGCGCACTAAGACTAGAGGTAGATACTTGCATGAGCACTAGTAGCTTAAAGATACGGTTAGGCATCACGATGTAATTTAAACTGCCTTATCGTAGTTGAGACCTAAGATTCTCTTGCACCCTCAAAATGGTGCAAACTAGGAATAATCCCAGTGGGAGTGAGGCCGAGCAGGCAGACCAGCTTGCTGCTCAAATTACTGCGATTCTGCAACAAACACTGCCAGGACTATTTGACCAGATGAGGGAGGAGTTAGTTCAGACCCTAGATCAACGTATTGATGCGGCTCTTACGGCACGGAGTTCGGGGAGCGGGAGCACGGCACAATCGCAGAGTCGGGTAGTCACCTATAAGGACTTCATGACATGCAAACCACCATTCTTCGAGGGGCAGAAGGACCCCGTTGCTTGTTATCGTTGGTACTCGGCTGTGGAAGGGGCTTTCCGCACCAGCGGATGCCCGGCGGGCTCGAAGGTTCTTTTTGCGGTGAACCTACTCCGGAATGCGGCTAAAGATTGGTGGGACCTGATCCTAAGGAGATTTTCGGAGGCGCAGATCACTGCACTGACTTGGGAAGAGTTTAAGATTATGTTCGATGAGGAGTTCGCTCCTAGCATTGAGAAAGAGCGGATAGCAGCTGAGTTCCTGAACCTATCGCAGACGACTGAGACGGTGAATGAGATCACCGCCAAATTTCTAGAAAAGCTTCTTTTCGTACCGGGTTATGCGAACGACGAGTCCCTGAAGATGGCTCGATACTGTTGATCCAGCTCTCCTAAGACCTGATGAAATGATAATGATCCTGAATCTTTACTTAGTGAATAGGTTTTTACTTCTGTTATAGCTTGAGGAATTATCACTGAGTCTGTTCAGTGTTATTCCATGTTACTTATGCTGTAACTTAACTTTATAGATTTCAGGATCAGGATCAGGAGACTAACGAGCCTGTTCTGCAGTCTACTGATCCTGTCCACTGAAGTGAAGACCTCCTCCTGAAGACATTAAGATCATACACAAAGAACCATCAGCGACGTCGAAGAAATAGCTGATGACAGGAACAGCATGCTCGTGATCTGAAGACGGAACTCAGTGATAGCAGTCTGTTCACTATCGTATGACATCATGAAGATTCATCAGGATACACGTGACCCTGAACTTCCTCAGTTTCAGGAATCTAGTCACTGATCAGTATCCTGATCCTGAAGGATTAGAACAATGTCTTAGTCTAATGCACAAAAGGATTATCCGCCTTTACTGACACAATAGTACATAAGGGCAGTTACTTTACTGTTCCCTCCGTACTTATCAGACCTCAAGGCAACTGTTTACAAACATCCTCTTTTGTACACCATGCAAAGAGTATTTGTTTATAGTAAATAGTACAACAGACCACTCACATTGTGACACGTCACAATAGTAGGTCTGCATGCATTTAATGCATGGAGTATAAATAGGACGTAAAGAGATGTTCTCCATACTTCTTCTTCATCCTAAAATACTCAAGTCCTTTCTCTCTTATTTCCTCTATCTTCTTTCTTTATTCTCTTCTCACTTAGTGCATAGTGAAGGAACTTAGATTGTTTAGTTTAGACTAATTGTCTTTTCTATTTCCGCAACAATCTGTAAATTCATATTGTTTATAAAACAAGAATTTAAAAGTGAGAAAATTGTGTGATTATATTCAACCCCCCCTTCTATAATCCCAAACACTATCCTTACTTGAAGGTCACCTACTTGGGACCAACAAGTGGTATCAGAGCAGATACAAGCTCTCATTTTCTTCTTAAGAAAAATCTTGTGATCCTCTCTCTTCTTATTCTATGGCTCTTCAAGCTAAGGATAACTACTTTGATACCGGCTCTGCTGGAAAGCCTCCTCGGTTTAACAAAGACAACTTCTCTCTTTGGAAAACCAGGATGGAACTTTTCCTCTCTGGTTCTGATCCCCAGATTCCTTACTTTCTGGAAAATGGACCACATGTGCCTACACAAACCGTCCACCCCATTCCTGCTGCTGGTGGCCAACCAGCTGTTCCTGAAAGACAGCTGGTGAAGCCCGTAACTGACTGGAATGATGAAGACAGACGCCTGGTCAACATTGACACCAAGGCTAGGTCTCTCATCGCCATGTCACTCCCTGACGATGTATTCCACTCTGTATGTCACCTTCGCTCTGCTAAGGAGATATGGGACACTCTCTGTGTTCAATATGAAGGTACTGCCGTACTCATGGAATCAAGAAAGATTTTCTTGGTTCGACAGTACGAAAGCTTTATTAATCAGAAGGATGAAACTCTCTCCCAGCTACATCAGAGATTCAACTGTCTTCTGATTGATCTGAAGACCATCGGTACTACCTACTCTAACTCTGAGGTGGTTACCAAGTTCATGGAAGCTCTTCCTGAACATTGGGAAATTTACACCTCCTGCTTAACTATGTCAAAGGACATAAAGACACTCACCCTAAGTGAGTTATACGGTATTCTTCTGAACCGTGAACAACAGAAGAAACTGAAAAAGAATCTCATAAGAGATTCTAAAGAATCCAAAAGCACATCTGTTGCATTGGTTTCTGATTCAGTTCCTCCTGTTGCTGCCACTTCTTCTTCAGTAACTATTACTGAATTAGAATCTTCTGACTCTGACATGTCAGAAGATCCTGAATTCAATGAATCTCTTGCTCTATTAACCAGATCTTTCAAAAAGTTTGCCAAAAAGGGAAACTTCCACAAAAAGAAACATCTTTCTATTACTGACAAGCCAAAGTCAGATCCTGTTGACAAGGCTACTGCTATCTGCTACAACTGTCAGGGCAAAGGACACTTTGCTAATGATTGCAGGTACAGAAAAAGTCAGTTTGCTCCCTCCTCTGCTAAATCTTCATCTAAGAACCCCAAATACCAGCGCCTGAAAGAAAAGTACAAGAAGATGAAAACTCAGCGTAAAGGCAAAGGTTTAATCGCAGAAGACTGCGACTGGGATGATGTCTCCTCTGATGACTCGTCTGATGAGGAAGACACTCAAGTGGCACTGATGGCCATTATTGAGGAACCTACCTTAGCTCTCATGGCTAAGATAGAAGAGGTTCCTGAAGAGATTCCTCCTCAGGATCCTAAAGCTTCTTCTTCCACAACTCCTGAAGCTTCCACCTCTGCGACTGATTCTTCCAGTCAGGATAAGGGCATCTGGTACTTGGACAGTGGATGCTCTCGACATATGACTGGTTCTAAATCTGTCCTCACTAACTACCGTGAAGAAAGAGGTCCTGCTGTGACCTTTGGCGGAAACGGTAGAGGCCAAACCCGAGGGTATGGCACTCTTACCAACGGAGTAACTACTTTCAAAAGAGTTGCTTATGTTGAAGGCCTGATGCATAATCTTCTGAGCATCAGTCAACTGTGTGATAAGAATCACAAAGTGTCTTTCTCTAAGAAAAAGTGCAAAGTCAAGAACAGGAGAAAGGAAGTTATTCTCACTGGTGTTAGACATGCAGATATCTACATCATCAACATGAATACTTCCACTGATAACTTCTGTTTCGTATCACGTGCTTCCACTGATATGAATTGGCTCTGGCACAAGCGTCTTTCTCATCTCAACTTCAAGACGCTGAATCAACTCTGCATCAACAACCTGGTTATTGGTCTTCCTGACTTTCGCTATACAAAGGAATCTCTTTGTTCAGCTTGTGAGAAAGGAAAACAAACCAGGGCTAGCTTCAAGTCTAAGCAGATTTCCTCCATCAGCTCTCCTCTACAACTTCTCCACATGGATCTCTTTGGACCCGTTAATGTCCAATCCATTGGTGGAAAGAAATATACTCTGGTAATCGTAGATGAATATTCCAGATATACTTGGGTTTTCTTCTTACGTACCAAGAGTGATGCTCCTGAAGAAATCATCCTGTTCGTCAGGAAGATGGAAAGACTCAACAACCTTACTGTTCGATCAATAAGAAGTGACCATGGGACTGAGTTCAAAAACAGTACCCTGGAATCTTTCTTTGAACAGAAAGGTATCTCTCAAAACTTCTCCTCTGTGAGAACTCCTCAGCAAAATGGTGTTGCTGAAAGACGGAACAGGACGTTGATTGAAGCTGCGAGATCTATGCTGAGTGAAGCCAACCTTGCCACTCAGTTCTGGGCTGAAGCCGTAAATACTGCTTGCTATACTCAGAACAGATCTCTGATTGTCAAGCGTTTCAGAAGAACCGCTTACGAACTCTTTCGTAACAGGAAACCATCAATCGAACATCTCCATATCTTTGGTTGTGTCTGCTACATCCTGAACAACAAAGATAATCTTGGAAAGTTTGATTCCAAATCTGATGATGGAATTTTCCTCGGATACTCATCCATTTCTAAAACTTACCGTGTGTTCAACAAACGAAGACAAACCATTGAGGAAACGATTCATGTCAAGTTTGATGAATCGGGTCCCACCTTTCCTCACCCAAATGATAATACTGAAATCAATCAGTGGGCTGACTCTTTCTTTCAAGTCCCTGAACCTCCTATTGCTGATCCATCTCCTCAAGACCTTCCTGATGGTTTTGAAGAAAATCCTATACCACCCACTGATCTAACCACTCCACCTCTCATAAATGCCACCCCTATCTCTCAAATAACACCACCTGAACCTGATCAACCCACTAACAGTGAAGACTTCTCTCAAACCACTGTTAGTGAACCCTCTCCTACCAATCTTCTTCCTGATCCATCATCAAATGAAGCATCTACTTCAGGACAGGTGTATCAACCACCTGCTCTCCGATGGACCAAAGATCATCCCATTGATCAAGTTCTTGGAAACCCTTCTTCTGGTGTGAAAACCAGACGTCAGGCTGGTAACGTCTGTCTTTATGTAAATTTTATCTCTGAAAATGAACCTAAAGAAATAGATGATGCCTTGCGTGATCCTGCCTGGGTCTCAGCCATGCAGGAAGAGCTAGCAGAATTCATCAGAAACAATGTCTGGCTTCTCGTCCCTAGGCCTCGAAAACGTACAATCATTGGTTCCAAGTGGATTTTTCGAAATAAACTTGATGAGATTGGTACAATCATTCGAAACAAGGCTCGCCTTGTGGCTCAGGGATACAGGCAGGAAGAGGGCATTGATTACGATGAAACTTTTGCTCCTGTTGCTAGGCTCGAAGCAATTCGACTCTTCCTAGCTTTTGCAGCACATATGAACTTCAAGGTTTATCACATGGACATTAAAAATGCCTTTCTGAATGGAAAACTTAATGAAGAAGTCTATGTGGCTCAGCCTCCTGGCTTTGTAGATCCTAAGTTCCCTGATCACGTCTACAAGTTAAACAAGGCTCTCTATGGGCTAAAACAGGCTCCTCGTGCCTGGTATGACACCCTCTCAACCTTTCTTCTCTCTAAAGGTTTTGTTCGTGGAAAGATTGATAGCACTTTATGTCTAAAGAAATATCCTAAGCATATCCTTCTTGTCCAGATATATGTCGATGACATTATCTTTGGATCCACCAATCCCAAACTCTGCGAAAAGTTTGAGTTGCTCATGAAATCTGAATATAAAATGTCTATGATGGGCGAACTAACATTCTTTTTAGGACTTCAGATCAAGCAATCTGAAAAGGGAATTTTCATCAATCAAGGTAAATATGTACATGAGATGCTGAAGAAATTTGATCTCACATCCTGTACACCGATGAAGACTCCAATGGCTCCTCCTCTATCTCTTGACAAGGATTCCAAAGGGAAACCTGTTGATGTGACTCTCTATAGAGGAATGATTGGCTCACTGCTGTATCTTACAGCGAGTCGTCCTGATATCATGTATTCTACATGTCTCTGTGCTCGTTATCAGGCTGAACCCAAAGAATCCCATCTGACCGCTGTAAAGCGGATCTTCAGATACCTGAAGGGAACTCCTAACATGGGTCTTTGGTACTCCAAGGACTCAGGGTTCGATCTAACAGCTTATTCTGATAGTGACTTTGCAGGATGTAAGATCGACAGGAAAAGCACTACTGGTGGTTGTCACCTATTAGGTGGCAAGTTGGTGAGTTGGACTAGCAAGAAGCAGAACTCTGTGTCCACATCAACTGCTGAAGCTGAATATGTTGCAGCAGGAATATGTTGTGCTCAGGTCCTGTGGCTGAGAAATCAACTTCAGGACTATGACATACAACTCTCCAAAATTCCTATCTACTGTGACAACACTTCAGCAATAGCCATTGCTAACAATCCTGTCTTACACTCTAAGACAAAGCACATTGAAGTGAGATATCACTTCATCAGGGATCATGTGATGAATGGTGATATTGAACTCCATTTTGTCCCTACTGAATATCAGCTTGCTGACCTCTTTACCAAACCACTGGATGTGACGCGTTTTAATATGCTCCTCAGTGAACTTGGGATGTTAAATCCTGAAGAATAGAAGTTCTCAGGACAAACAGTTGTTAAAGTCCTTATGAAAATATTCTCTCAGGACCTCTTTTCTTAACAACTCCTGAATAACTCTTCTTCAGAGGATAACTCTATTCAGTACTTACAAAATCTTTGTTCAATATCCGAATACTGATGATTCTCAGGTAAGTATTTCTTCTCCCTGCTACTGAAACCTTATCGCATTAAATGTGATAAGAGGATTTTCCCAAAACAGTACTTATCTGATAAGTACTCTGATTCCAATAAAACATATCTTTCACCAAAATGGAATCATCCCCTGAAAAGGTGGTTTTTAGTTTTTCAAATAAAACAAACTTTTCATCTGCACTGACACGTAATGGGACGTTTCCTGTTCCCCACTACGTGTGTCAGGCGCGTGAACGCGCGTAGAACTCCCTTTTTCATCATTACGTTTGAATTTAGCCGCTCTTTTCTCTCTCATCCTTTTTCTCTCTCCTACCACGAGGTATAAAAACCTCATTCGTAATCCATTTTTCTCTTTACGCTTACAATTCTCTCTCAAAGAACTCAAGCAAGAAAAGCTATTACACTCTAAATCTGCATTCTCAAGAACACCAAGAACACACACTTACCACTTCTTTAACAAGATCAACGTAAGTTTCCTTATGTTCTTTGTTCTTTCCACAATCTAAGTTGGCATTCTTCTCTAAAAACAACTTATTTTGATAAACGTTTTTCCAAAAACCCTAAGATCACTTCGTTTGATCTTAGTTTTCCCAAAATCTTCTAAGATTTTTGTTAAAACAGTTTACATGATTTTCTTATTTCTTTTAAGAACAATCATAAACTCTTATTTTGATATCTTCTCATCAAAATAAAAGTTTCTTTTTAATACCAAAACACATTCCTTTTGTGAATTTTGGTATCTAATCTATTCTAAGTATAAAGGATTTCACCATTTTTATGAACATATTTTGTGTTCATTGAAAAATGAAGAAAAATGCATATTTTGGACTCTTAATCATCCATATATGTTATTTTTATGTTTTTAACAGGATGGCTGCTACTACCTCTACATCCCTGGACGCCCAGCTCTCCTCTGAGGCCACACCTCTACAAGCTACTGAGAGCTTGCCAATAATCATCCCACAACACGACGTCCAGTTCAAGCAGAACAACGTCGTAGGACTGTTTGACATCCCTGCAGACAAAGAATACCTGCTGCCTGCCAAGGAATTCTTGCTGAACAGCCCTTTGAAGACGGCTTTCACCCTTGACCCCAAGCCAAACAAGCCAATGCTGCAACAACTATGGTCAACAGCCACTGTTGCCAAGGAGAAGAATACTAAAGGTGTCCTGCGAGAGGTCATCAAATTCCAAATCAAGGAAAACATCATTTCCTTTGGTTTCGGAACCCTCAGGAACGTGCTCAACTTCCCAAAGAAGAAGCGCTTCCCTCCTGTCCCCACCGCTGACGAAATCATCGAATTCCTGGACGCCATAGGCTACAGATGGCCTGTCAACAAGGAAGGCGTCCTGCTACCAAAGACGGGTGCCACTGTCCATAAGTCAGGACTAAACGCTACGTTCTACTATATATGGAACACGTTTGGCCTGTGCTTATCGGGCAAGACGGGGAGCACGGAGCAGTTCCCTACGGTCATCCAGCACATGGTCTACTCTGCGATCAAAAATCGCGAGTTTGACTATGCTCGCTCCATCTGGGACGACATGGTGAAGAAGGTCCGGAGCAAGAACCGGGTCGTCAACATAGCCTTCCCTAGGTTTTTCTCGGCCATCCTGGAGCTACATTTGGGGGACAACTACCCCAAGATTGGGAACTCCAACAACTACTCTCTTGGCCCCAGGTTCCTGGACCAGGTTGCTCATCATCCTGACGACGTCCCTCTCTCCGACGTCCTGGTCATTCCTGAACCACTTCAGGATCAGGATGCTGAACAATCCACCTCTCCAACCGCAGGTACGTTTTCTCTCTTCTCTTCCAAACCCCATTCTTCTACTTCTATGCATGCTATGTCAGTAGCTAACCCCATACTGACTTCCCCAGCTGCAACCACAACTTCTGCGCTCCAGAAGCGCCCCCAACCATCTTCTGCCACTCCTCCACCTCCTCCAAAACGCGCCAAGGCTAGGGCGCAAAAGAAAAAGAAACAGGCGGCTGGTAAGAAATATTACATTACCCTGCCCCAGTACTTTAATAAACCATCTCCTTTATCTAAAAATTCTTCCACTGCAGATACTCCTATCTCTGCTCCTGTTACACAAGAACCTGAGGTGGTTCAACTCGAACCCTCAGAGAATGAGGGGGGTAATCATTCTGATACCCTCCTAGCCTTAGGTAATATTTCTAAGCAAACTGTTACCTTTTCTTCTTCTATGAAAGCTAATGAGTCTTCTAGTACTCACTTAGCTACTCTGTCTACAGGTTCTTTAGGAGCAGGTTCTGAAGGGCATCAGGATGACCCCTTCAACGATTTCATTCTCACGGATGCCGAGCATCAGCTGAACACAGCTGAGCTTCGCAGGCAGTCCGCTGAACGGAACCTGCATGAGGCCCGCACTGCCCTCCAGCAGAAGGAGGAAGAGCATTCAGCACGTCTCCAGTCTTTACAACAGGAGCTTGTTGCTGCCAAAGCTGCTACAGCCGCTGCTGAAGCCGCCGCCGCCAGTGCCACTGCCGCCGCCATCGCCGCAACTCCGCCGCCCACGGCCGTCACCCTCTCCATCCCTTGTCTGGATAATATCCACGACAAGGTTTCACAAGTTGCCTCCTCTTCCACCAACCTTCAGGCATCTATTGATGACCTGAAGGCAACGGCTCTCCCTGCGCTCTCCGCAGAACTCAACAACAGCACCAACTCTCTCACCACCTTCCAATCAACGGTGGTTCAGAGATTGGATGCTCAGGAAGCCGCTCTCCGCGCCATCCAGGAGCAGGTGACAGGGCTCTCCTCTGCTGTCAACGCCCTCACCTCTGCTCCTGCGCCGCCTCCATCTTTCACCACGGCGGACAGGGAGGTGTTGCAGTCCCTGATCTCATCATCCTTCATCCAGCGCAAAGTCCTCAGTGACATGGCCTCTCTCCTCCAAAGGAGTGTATCAACAACTGCCATAGTGCAGGCACCTGTTGAGGGGGAGAGACAGCCCCGAGACCATTCCGCCTATTCCCCCTCCACGAACTGGAGAACCACTGAAGACGGGGGAATAATGAAGACGACGATGATGATGATGAAGATGATGATGATGATATAGACGATGACATCTTCGTCGAAAAGGTTCCTGCCTCAGCGCCCATTCCAGGGCTCGCACAACCTCAGGGGGAGAACCCTGATGCCTCTGGTATGTCTCTACTACCATCCTCTCCCTCTTCCTCTGATAACCAACCTATCTCTACTCTTCTTAAAACCAAACCTACCCCTGAAACCATCACCTTAGACACCTCACCTGAAGACTCCCCTCCTAATAACCTTCAAATGGTTATCTACCAACCTCCTAAACTACCTTCTCCTGAACCAACTCCTGAACTCACCTCTCACACTGAACCTGAACCTAATACCCAAGCCTATCCTGAAGATGTCAACTATGGCTCTGTCACTGGTGACATTATTCGCCTAATGGAGAATAGTCCCAATGAACAGACCAGGGCTGAATTATCTAGAATGACCTTCAGGATCACACCCCTCAACCAAGAAACCATTTCTACCCGTCCTGCAACCCGTTTCAACCAAGAAGCCTCTTCATCCAGAACCCCTGAAATCCGAGCCACCCCTGAAACAATATGCCTTTCATCAGATGATGAATTCATCTCTGATGACTTCTCTACCCCTGCTTCTTCACCCAGATCGCCTCCCTCAAACTCTCCTAGATCTGAAGGTGAAAATTACCCTGACAATTCCTTTGCCATTGACAGGGATGGGCGCTTAGACGCCGTGATAGAGCGACTCGAGAGTACAAGAGTAAAAATCCCTCTTCGTACCTCTTGTGACTCCGAGTTCGCCTATCTCTCGCAGGAGGAGTACAACGAAGCTGTACAGGCTCAACTAGAGCACAATAAAAAGCAGAAGGAAGCTTTCCTCTCTGCCCAAGCCGCTCGAAGGCTTGCATCGGATTTTGTAGATGAAGATGCTGAAATAAGTGCAGATCCTATCCTTGCACAGAAGGCTGTTCTGAAGGTCTTCAACAAAAATGCAGAGATACAGACTGGAGAAGTAAACGCTGAGCTTGACTGGTGCAGAGATCGGTTACACCTCCGAAAGCATGGTGCTGCCATCTCAGGAATCCATCTTCGCCGATCTAGAGGCAAGAAAGGCAATCCTGGTAAAACCTGGATCACAGTCAAACGCTCTGGAGTAAAGGACGTAGAGCACACTCTGGACAAGTTAGATCGCTACAACTTGTCAGAGTGGAACGAAATCAGATCCCTACTTCCCAAAGCCAACAAGAACTATCGGGCTGAAGTAGAAGAAGTCATTGAAGGACTTATTGCTCGCATCAGAAGGACAACTGAAATACCTGATGACCTGCTCCATTACTCCTCAGTCCTATCTCAGAAACCTGTTCGAAGATCTGCAGGCACCTCTACAAGAAGACCTACTCCCTGTCTTCTCAGAATGGTTGTTAAACCTCTGGACCTCTCGATGCTTGATCTTTCATTCCCTCCTGGAATCTCTCTATCTGAAGGACAAGTAATCAGAGAACCTGTTCATAGCATTTGTGTTAGCGATAACTCAAAATTGCTACGCTTTCAGCGCTTCAGTGAGCTGCACATAGCGCCCTATGAACATCTTTTGACAGTTCTCTTCACTGCACAACAAGATAAGAAAAATCCAGACAACAAAGAGATTATTCGCACTGTCAGAGCTATACTTGATCACAAACTTGCCTTCAGCGACACTCCTGTTCCTGTTTGCGTCAAGACTGAATACATTAGCGAAGAATCTGATAGTTAGTTATCTTGTAATTTTTTTTTCTTTCAGTACTCCTGTCATGTACTCTTGTATTTTCCTTACTCTTGTAAAACTTAAATGAGATTAATGAGAATGCAATTCAGTGCATTGTACTTCATTCCATCATAGTACTGAAAAAGATCCCTCAAAACAGTAAATGGGACATGTACCTTTATGAGTTCTATTTCCTACTGTTTAATTCTAGACTTAGATTTATTTCTAACTTTTCTAGATTAAGACAATTACTCTGTTGTCTTATCATTATCATTTAGGGGGAGATTGTTGATCCAGCTCTCCTAAGACCTGATGAAATGATAATGATCCTGAATCTTTACTTAGTGAATAGGTTTTTACTTCTGTTATAGCTTGAGGAATTATCACTGAGTCTGTTCAGTGTTATTCCATGTTACTTATGCTGTAACTTAACTTTATAGATTTCAGGATCAGGATCAGGAGACTAACGAACCTGTTCTGCAGTCTACTGATCCTGTCCACTGAAGTGAAGACCTCCTCCTGAAGACATTAAGATCATACACAAAGAACCATCAGCGACGTCGAAGAAATAGCTGATGACAGGAACAGCATGCTCGTGATCTGAAGACGGAACTCAGTGATAGCAGTCTGTTCACTATCGTATGACATCATGAAGATTCATCAGGATACACGTGACCCTGAACTTCCTCAGTTTCAGGAATTTAGTCACTGATCAGTATCCTGATCCTGAAGGATTAGAACAATGTCTTAGTCTAATGCACAAAAGGATTATCCGCCTTTACTGACACAATAGTACATAAGGGCAGTTACTTTACTGTTCCCTCCGTACTTATCAGACCTCAAGGCAACTGTTTACAAACATCCTCTTTTGTACACCATGCAAAGAGTATTTGTTTATAGTAAATAGTACAACAGACCACTCACATTGTGACACGTCACAATAGTAGGTCTGCATGCATTTAATGCATGGAGTATAAATAGGACGTAAAGAGATGTTCTCCATACTTCTTCTTCATCCTAAAATACTCAAATCCTTTCTCTCTTATTTCCTCTATCTTCTTTCTTTATTCTCTTCTCACTTAGTGCATAGTGAAGGAACTTAGATTGTTTAGTTTAGACTAATTGTCTTTTCTATTTCCGCAACAATCTGTAAATTCATATTGTTTATAAAACAAGAATTTAAAAGTGAGAAAATTGTGTGATTATATTCAACCCCCCCCCCCTTCTATAATCCCAAACACTATCCTTACTTGAAGGTCACCTACTTGGGACCAACAGATACTTAGGGGTTCTGAAGACAGAAATTAAGGGGGCAGTAACCACGAAGAGGTGCAAGACCTTTAGCGACATGGTGGAAACAGCGAAAGCTCAGGAGATACACCTGGAAGAGAAGCAGCAGGGGAAGGGGAAGGGTAAGGCGGATGATCAGTCGGGGCCAGTTAAGAAGTACAAGGGAGCGAAGGGCGTTTCTAAGAACGAACCTGCAGCTTGCAGCAAGTGTGGGCGGAACCACAGGGGTGAGTGTAGGGCACATGAGTTGTCATGCTACAAGTGTGGCAAGCCGGGCCATTTCAGTCACGATTGCAAGAAGACAGTGAAGACCTGCTTTCACTGCTACCAGCCCGGGCATATCAAACCCAATTGCCCCCAGCTGAATGGAGCACCAGTTCAGGCCCCGGCCCCAGCGACGCTTAGGATTACTGATGGTACCACTACGGGGAAGAGCGGACCGGTTACACGAGGACGGGCTTTCCAGATGACTGCTGAAGAGGCTCAGGCGGCAATCGATGAGATTACAGGTATACCCTTGTTAAGTTTAGTATATATAAATTCTTGCCTTGTGTGGATAGATAGTAGCATGTTGTATGTGAAATATAGGCATCTTCCCTGTTAACCCCAAAGCCTGCGTTAGTACTTTTTGACACGGGGGCCACTTGGTCCTATGTGTCGCATAGGTTTTGTAAGGATTTTCAAATAGAGCTAGGCAAGCTAGATAGACTTGTGACAATTGACGTAGCCGCGGAGATAGTGCATGTAGTCGAGCGTGTGCATCGGGGGTGTACCATCAACATCTAGGGGGTGCAGTTTAGCATCAATCTCATACCCGTCCCCATGAACGGAATCGACGTGGTTGTTGGGATTGATTGGATGTTTCCGAATCGGGCGACGACAGATGTTGCGGGTCAGTTGGTGCGGATCCAGAATCCGAGTGGGGGAGAGCTAATAGTGTACGGCAAGGGAAGGAGGATGCATACGTTGTTCTGTTCCGTCGCGAAGGCACAGATGTACTTTTAGCGAGGAGGTTCGGGTTTCATGGCTTATGCGATGGCGGACCAGACGGAAGAGAGGAAGCTGACGGTAGCGGAGATTTACGTGAGGGAGGCGGTATTGAGGCATGGAGTACTAGTGTCAATAATATAGGATCGAGAAGTACGTTTCATGTATCGCAGTTGCGCAAGTGTCTCGCCGACGAGACGGCGCATATCCCTTTAGATGATGTCCAGATAGATGAGAGCCTGAACTACGTCGAGAGGCCTGTAGCAGTGTTAGATCGTAAGGTGAGAAGGTTGCGAAACAAAGAAATCGGAATCGTTAAGGTGCAGTGGCAGCATCGTAAGGGTTCCGAGTGGACCCGGAAGCTGAAATGCGAGAGCATTACCCGGAGCTTTTCTCCGATTGATTTCGGGGACGAAATCCAGGTAAGTGGGGGAGAGTTGTAACGTCCCTAAAAACCTGTTAATGTTTTATTTACATATTTTATTTATTTAGTTATTTATTTTAGAAGTTGGATTAATTAATTAAAATAAAAGAGTTAGAGTTGGGCTTGGAATAAACTTAGAATGCAAGGAAACCCCGCCCGATTAGTATATATACCTTAATCCTCCTCTCTTTACCTCATAATTCACTTTTCTTACTTGGAGAGAAAGAAAAGAGAGAGAGAGAGAGAGAGAGAGAGAGAGAGAGAGAGAGAGAGAGAAACCAAGAGAGAAGAGAGAGCTATCGAGCAAGAGAGATTGATCGAGGGCTTAAGATCTTGTGGTTTCGTTGGGGATCGCGTAAGGTAAGGTTTCTAATTCCGTTTTTAATTGATTTTATCGTAAGTTAGGGTTTTAAATTATAGATGTTTCGAGTTTGATTATGGTAGGTTTACGATGGAAATCGTGTTAATGACTGAGTATTGTTGGGGTTATGTTTAGAAATCGTCTAGGGTTAGGTTGGGATCGAAAAACCTCGAAAAAAGACTGAAAATCGCAAGTTTTACGAACCTGCAGCACCTGGCGCGGCTCGCGGCGCGAGCCAGGTCGCGACCAGGTCGCGCGAGACAGTTTTTGCTGCACAGGCGGGTACCGGCGCGGGTACGACTCGCGGCTGAGTCTCCCGGCCTCTGTTTCTTCACGCAGGCGAGCTCCGGCGCGAGCCAGGCCGCGGCAAAGGCTGTTTAAGCCTGAGTTTGGTACTGGCGCGACCTTGGCGCGGGTCAGGTCGCCCCAGACCTGCCCGTCGCCCGTTAGCTCGTTTTTCGTGTCCGTTTTGGCCTGTTTTGTCGAGGTAGCTTGGAGGGCTTCTTAGGAACTTAATTGGTTATCGTTTGGGACTAGTTGAGGGTTTAACTTTTAGCGGTAATTACACGAATCTAGGTTTCGGTTCATGGGTTTTGGGTAGAGACCTGATGTTTGGTAATTTAATATTATTTACAGATTGATTTAAAGTGCCGTGAGAAGTTGTGCTATTTGTGTTACGCGTTTTACGAGATGAGTGGGTTTTTACATGCTTTATATGGTGATTGATATATATGTTGATGTGATATGTTGGGCCGGGTTGCGGGATGACCCGAAGAGTGGGTAACCACTAGGGCCGGGTCGTGGGACGATCCGAAAAGTGGGTAACCACTAAGGCCGGACTGCGGGATGGTCCGAAGAGCGGGAAACCGTTAAGATGTGATGTTTTAAAGTGGATGAGATGTATATATATATTTGTTGCGATATATTGTATGTGATTACTTGCTCACTAAGCGGTTGTGCTTACCCCATCATATTTCCATTTTTTTAGGTGCAAGTACGAGCAAGGATTAAGGCAAGGCTCCGGCTTGACGTACCCGACGAATGGCATTCCGATTGACGTTATTACTTAGTTAATTTTATTTATTGGGGATTACGGGTGATTTATTATTTAAACCATGTGAATGATTTCTTAAGTATTTTATTTATAAAAGTTCTTTGTAAAAAAAAAAAATTGGTTTAAAATTTACGGGTGTTATAATAGTAGATCACGTGAGGTGCATCCTTCCCAACCTTTTTATAAGTAAAAGCTTGGGGAATGGCTAAATTCTCGCAACATTTCAACTTTATGCTTCAACAATTATAATTTAAAAGTTTATTTTCATAATTTGTGTTAAACAATAGTTTGTGTTTTGTAAATTGCAATTTATAGTTTTATAGATGATGTTGTAATATATAGAGGCTCATTTTTACAATTCTCTAAATATTGCAAACAATATAAATTATGGTATTTCTATTTCTTAAATAAATTCATACTTTTAGGTGTAATCATCTATTTTATTTACATATCTCATAAAATATCAGATCCATTGTCGTTACTAATTTTATCATCCTTTCTCCAACCATTATATTACCCATTTTGTTTCCCATATGAAACCAAATCAATTATCTTTGTTTCATATGAATTATCTTTGTTTCCCATACGTAACAACAACGAATTTTGTTACCGTCATTTTATAATAGTGTTGTTTCACTTTTGAAATAATATATTTTTATCATCAATATTTTTTCCTCATATGAAACCAAACTCATTATTGAATCTATTTCTCGTATGGAAGTCAAAACTTATTGTTGGTTCTCATATGCAACAATAACAATGTGTTGAATTATATTTTAGTGTGGCTTTACTTATGATATAAAATTTTGACTTTATAAAAACTGATTCATAATATGTTTATTCAAAAAGAACTAACACCAAATCGAACCAAAAAATGATTGCTTTCACCTCAATCACACCCTCGATCATGTATCTTTATAATAATTTTGTACAGAAACTCTTCCTCACAAGAAGAAGCTAAAGAAGAATTACATTAAAGAGAGATCATGAGATTAAAACAAAACTCAAGATCAAATGAAATTACTTATAAAAATTTATGATTCCTTTGGAAAATTACATACATCCACACTATAACTTCAACAGGACAACAAGCCACAGTCTAAGTTCATGAAGTTGAAGCATAAATCACATGGTGACCTGAAATTACACTAATCTACAGATATCATCATCAATATAAAGACGTAAGGACTTTTTGAATAAATTTCTTTCATCTTCAAGTCCAACATGGATGATCATTTTCTTGTTGAAATAAACAAGAAGTGTAGAAAAGATTAAGTCCAACAGAGATTTCATCTTCTAAAAACATATCAGACGACATTATTGGCTTTTGATCCACTTTAAGATGCGCCTGCTAGGCAAAATCATGGATGGTCCGCCACTTGTATTATTTAAAGGACCGATATTGAATCATAATAGACTTTGGTCCACATACTAATTAACATGTTAATCATTTATTGTTAATATCTTAGCTAATATTATTGTTGGTTTTGTTAATTTGAGTAACGTATGTTTTTGTTAGTAGAGTCAACTTTATAACTCGTATGTGCTTGACTTCGGATATGACAAAGTATCTTCAATTTCCCTTGGTCTTTTTCAAACTTAATCGAAGTAGATACATGTTCTTGCTATGAATTCCATTATGCAAACAATATTTCCAGGATAGGGTTTTGTGATGTAATGGAAGACCTCAACTCCTTTATAAGGACAAGATTACAAGAGGTAGGTTGATTTGTGATATTCAATAATTCCCTTTAATGAATTAACTTCTTGTTTCAACAAAAAATAACTAATACACTTGGTGGAGATTAATTAAGTTATGTTGTTTTAGTATGACATTTATTAAGGAGCATGTTTCACACAAATACAAATTATAGAGAAAGATCGATCGACGTTGCAATAGCACGCACCCAGTTTTGGAGGAGATTGATGCAACTAATGTTCTCAACCGGTATGTATTTTTAAAACCATTATATTATTTTTCAACATCCATCGTATATGTGTTATAAAAATATTATTACTTATGTTTAGCTTAATTATGGTTCTAGTTGCACGCATTAAGAGCCCAGTAATTTCTACATACTTGGGGCTACAATTCTATATATCACACATAATTTCTGCATGCTTAGGGTTTTTTTATTTTTAATAAAATACCTCTTAAAACCTTTTAAGTCCGAAAATGAAGAGGTTTCAATTCCCCCATCCCAATAAAGGCAGCCACTCGTGATTCAATAGTTCCATTTTCCATTGATGCCAGTAGACTTAAGACATTTGCTTTATTCTTAACAAAATGTCTAAAACTTCTTACCATCCATTGAAATTTTAAGAGGTGTATCATCCACATCTTACTTTTTAAAATGTGAAATATGACTTCATACCTCTATAAAAACAAAAGACACCTTAGTAGTGATTTATTTTCCGCCCTTGTTGCTCTATTTCACTACTAACCGGCACCTCTATTTGGGGCAAATATTTGCACCGGTTTGAGGCTTTTTTAAGGTAGAATTTGGCAGTTGCCAACAAAAGATGTGTTCTATCAGTTTTAATCATTTTGGGCAAGTGTTCGAGGTAATTGTGATAGCACTACCAAACCTTACCTCTTAACCCGGGTCGGGTCATTTCGGTTCGGTTTGGCTCGGCTCGGTTCGATCCAATTCTATATGAGGCAATCCCTAATTCTATATTTCTATTGTTGTGCTTTGTGGGTGGTGCATTGTGCAAGTTCCATTATACCCAATTTACAAACAAAATTTCTAGGGTTTTTTTTACGGTTACAATTTACTGACCTTCTTCTTCCACAAAACCCTAGAAAATTCCACACTTAATCATCGATTCAATTCATCTCTCAAATCCACCCTAATCGATCAGCAATGGAAGAGCAAACCTCCTTATCACCACCACCACCGCTGCCGCCGCAAGAAGAACTAGATTCAAAAAAGCTCAAATTGTCCACCACCACCGCCACCGCCACCACAACTTCCGACGACGAAGACCGCACCGCCACCACCGCCACCGCCACCACGGAGGAGAAAAAGCCTCGATACAAGCGAAGAAAAGCCGCCATACTCTTCGCCTACTGTGGAGTAGGCTACCAAGGAATGCAGAAGAACCCTGGGGCCAAAAGAATCGAAGGAGACCTCGAAGAAGCGCTCTACTTCTCCGGCGCCGTGCCCGAGACCGACCGCGGCTGCCCGAAGCGGTTCGACTTTGCCCGGTCTGCCCGGACAGATAAGGGCGTAAGCGTCGTTGGCCAGGTGGTTTCCGAAAAGTTCTACGTGGACCCCCCGGGGTTCATCGAACGCTTAAACAACAACTTGCCGTCTCAGTTTCGTGTTTTTGGATACAAGCGTGTGACGGCTTCGTTTAGTGCGAAGAGGTTTTGTGATCGCCGGAGGTATGTTTATTTGCTTCCGGTTTTCGCGCTCGATCCTGGTTCTCATCGTGATAGGGAAAGTGTTCTTGCTAGTTTAGGGTCGGAAAAAGAGCTTGTTAAGTGTTTAGAGTGCTCCGAGAAAGGTCGGAAAGTTGAAATTCAGTCAGGCATTTCGTCGAATGGGTTAAGTGCGTTGTCGGATTCTGATGGTAAGCAGGAAAATGCAGCATCTTTGCATAATGGGAGCTCTAAACCTGTGATTGTTGAATGCAAATCGTCGGAAAATTCATCGGCTTTAGGCAATGGAGTTGGTGATGAGGTTGTAAAAGAGAATGTGTTTTGTTATGGTGAGAAAGAGAAGGAGAGGTTTAATAGGATTCTTAAGCATTATGAAGGAACTCATAACTTTCATAATTTTACGACAAGAACGAAGGCGGCCGACCCGGCTGCTAATCGCTATATAATCTTGTTTCATGCTAACACGACTGTAATGGTTGATGGGATTGAGTTTGTGAAATGTGAGGTTGTTGGGCAGAGCTTTATGCTTCACCAGATAAGAAAGATGATTGGTGTTGCTGTTGCCATTATGAGGAATTGTGCTCCCGAATCGCTGATGGAAACCGCTCTACAACAGTAGGTTCTTTCATTGATTACTCCTTTTTGTTCAATTTTTTAAGATTTGCATGTTAACTTCACACAATTAGGTATTTTTAATAGAAAGATTAAAATTGATATGAATTCAGCTAATCTTTAATGTAAAACTAGAAATTGTATTACTTAATTTGAAACTTTATAATTGCAACCCTTTCGTTTCTAGAGTTTTTTTTTAGTATATTATGAGCTTGTGAAACAAAGGGTTTGCTGAAACTTTGTTGCTTAAGAAAAGGGGTTTAAGGCTAGTTTTGCATGGTATATTTCAGGTTAAAAATGTTGAAAGTTGCGACCTTTTCATGTGTTACGTTTGTATGATATGGTGAAAGTGAGGATTGGGTAAGTTGTCGTCCGAAAGTGGAAACTTGGTACTTGTTTTCTTGTTCCGCGTTGTACTTTTCATGTTAGAAACTTCCGAATTGCAGCATTATCATGTTCCAAGTTCAAACGATATGGTGAAAGTTGGGATTCAGTTTGCGTAACTTATTCTTGTCTTCGAGTTCAGGAAGTATGATTGTTTATAGGAAAAGGGATACTTTCAGAACTTCATTTAGTGGCTAAGACCATATCTTGGACCAAAAATGGCGAATGTGTTTTAGTTATGTTGGAAGAAGAAAAATATTTCTAGCTTTCACAGACCATTTTTCAATATTCGCTGGACCGTCTTAAGGGGTGGTTTTGGTGCGTTGCCTAGACTAGAAATGATATGAATTTGGTTCCTAAAGTTTGACGAAAGAAAGAAAAAAGATAGAAACTAGAATTGCATGTTAGAATGTTCAAAGATAGAAGTTGATTTATAGACCATTTTTTTCTCTTTTTTTCATCACTATTCCATGGGTCTCACTTCATCTCAAGAAATGGAAATTTGATCATATGTTCATTCCTTATCACGGCATGCCCAGCAAACTAAAATGTTAAATGACAAATAAAGGCAAGACCCTAAATGGTTTTCTAACCTTATTGTTGTCTATGATGATGGCAGGGATGTTAGAATCAATGTGCCTACAGCTCCTGAAGTCGGTTTATATTTGGACGAATGTTTTTTCACATCGTATAATCAGAAATGGAAAGACACTCACGAAGAAGTGTCAATGAAAGCTTATGCAGAGGAGGCTGAGGAATTCAAATTGAAGCATATTTATTCTCACATTGCAGCAACAGAGCATAAAGAAGGTTCCGTTGCTGTTTGGCTCCATTCTTTGAACCACCGAAATTATCCAGACTTAGGCCCAGAAGAAAATGAGGTGCCGGAATCTCAAGTTAAAGAGTCAACCGGGTGAGTCGACTCGATAACTTTATTTTGCTACAACATTTGCTTAATCTTTAATGCATGGATTCTTTAGTTTCAATTGTTTTATGCACTTGGATCCCATGTAAAATAGTAAAGAATCGATGCACTTTTAATTTTGGCCTATAGGATTTGGTAATTTGCATGAGCTCAAAATTTTCGTTCTTTTGTTTTTCTTAAATGCCCGACACTTGTGCATTTAATGGCGATGGATGGGGACAGTTACATGCCGTTTTCATGACTTTTTTTTTGTTTTAGAATACATTCATGAAAACGGTCTCTCTACCTTTTGGGATAGAGGAAAGATATGCATACATGTTACACTCCCCATAGTGTATCTCTGCATGAGATTTACTGAGTTTCTTTGGTTTGGCTTATATTTATCCTGTGATTTGTACATGTAGTGAAAGTTGTAAATGATTCCACTTTTCAATCCCCAAAATGAAATAATCCCTAAATCTAGGGCGAATGGCTTGTAGATTATGAACAGAAAGTTGGAACTTGATCTGAATTTGTCGATTAGGATTAAGCGAATCACCTTCTTCTAAACAGGTGCACTCGAGATCTCTTAGATCACCCGGACTCGCACAACCAAAAAGCCAACCCTAGCAAGAAAGCCGACCCTTTTCTTGATTTAGTGGCATCGGGCCGAGTCTGCATTCGGCCTATACGTTACTACGGTAAAGCGACTGTTGTCGACATCGACTTAGAGCATCTCGCAACGGCCATGAAGAATCGTCTTAACCTAGTTTTCCCGTTCATCCAAAAACTCCGTAACTGCTACAATTGTGGCTCGGAGACATCGATAACCAATACCATCATCGCTGATGTTAGCGTGATGGTCGACACCTCGATGGCGTTCACCTACAACCGAGTTCGTCACATTCTTGAGCTTTACGATCATAGCGTCTGCAACGCTCGGATGAACCCCCGGTCACCGGGTAGCAACAGGCACAAATTTCTAGCTTTTATTGCTTCTGTTCTCGGTAGCATTGGACCCCTTCGTATTATGGATGGTCCGGAACCTATGGTTATCGTCTATGCCACGTCAGCAAATAGGAGTCGAACGTATGGTCGTGCTACCCCCTTTACCTTCAACTGCGGTCAATTCCAGCGTTTCGTTGAGAATCTCGAAGCCATCGGTGTGCCGCTTGGCACCATCGATGTGAAAGCGGTTGATCATGGTGGGTCGTTTTTCACGACAATTGTCCCGACCCACGACCACGGTCTATGGGGCTACATCGCCCCATTTCATCATTCTCATTACAAGCATAAGGATATCGTGAGTGCTTGGTTTACGCTCCATGACGATCCCGCCATTCGTGTTTTCGAAGATTGTAGTTTGAGGATCGAATGTTGCACCGATTCCGTTGTCATCAATGCCGTCAACGCTACACGTCCTGAGAACGTTTCTGATGATCTGGACGGAGCTACGGCTCGAACCTAGTCGGTTGGTGGTCATTTTCCGGTGAATGGTTTCGGGATTCGGTCAACAGTCACTGCCAATGGAGCTAATGCCGTTGTCCCGGCGGCAGTGTACATCGTAGGACGAGGCACCAAACGCTATTACTGCACTTCACTTGCTCGAGACCTCCCGCAAGATGAAATGTTTTCACTGTTGCGTGAATGTATATTTACACCATCGTATGGAAGTACAAGTTTTTAGGTGTATGGTACAACAAGACAAGCTTTAACATCTGTAAAATTAAATTAATTCTTCCCGACTCGAATTTGGTTTAGAACCTCTTAATCTAATACCATATCCGTCCGTAAACGTATAAAACGATAATTCTGCAGACCAATGAATAACGATGTTCTTAAATTGTTACTTAATTTGTCCTTCAAATCGATCAACCTTGGGCATTTTAGAGAGTAGTAGCTGAATGGATCAAGCTAGCTAGGTGATTAAACTACAAACAAACACCCATACAAGCCATAAAAGCCATTAAGTCAAGAAACAAAGTGGATATTTACAAAAAGAAGATACAAACTTATGAACGTGTACGAAAATTAAAACTAGCATGATATGAACTTCTACGTATCGCATTTAAGATCCTCGAGTCTTGTCGCATCTCCCGACCATGTGGTTGGTTCAATTGATCGAGTAGTGGGGCTAACCTTTGGTAATACGATTTCATATTTTAAAATAATACGGTTGCACTTTTTAATAACCTAAAAAGTTTTGGCTTAAGACTAGGGATGGCAATGGACAGGTTTTGGGTATCCAATCGAGTAATCGGGGAAAACCACGGGGAAACGGGTATCCCCGTTTAGTGTAAACGGTTAATTAAACGGGTTTAACCACGGGTTAACCGTTTAACTTAAATGGTTATTTATCATCATGGGATCCCCGTCACTGTTTAAACTTTATCACGAGTCCACAAGTCTCGTAAAATGATTTACTAAGGGGCCCTTTACTAAATGTTTACTTGGGTAAATGCTTACCAATGTCATTTACCTTATTGCTTGAACATGAGGAGGACCAAAAAACTTGGCCGGTAAGAGACAAGGCAAGGAACCAAGCAACTAGACTCTTTACTCTGGTAAGTGTGGGAACTAGACTCTTGTCGGGGTAAGAGCTTATGGTCTTAAAATGTTTGCCGACAATCCGTTGTCAAGGCCAAGAAAATTACACGGTAAGGTAGTTCAATGTCAATATCTAGCTGATAAACACTTACCCGGTAAGATTTAGGTAAATGGCCATAACATTTTCATACCCAGTATCCAAACATATCCAAAAAAAAAATTGAAGTCCTGAAGTCGAAATAATAAAATAAAATAAAAATCGGGGATATAATCGGGTCGGCGATTGGTCCCCCTGTTTCCGTCCCCGTTTAAAATAAGCGGGTTTTTCCCCGTCCCCAAACCCGACATGTTAATTTGGGGTTTCGGTTTTCCCTGTTGACTTCAAGGTTAAGTTAAATGAACAATGATCGACACAGAGTTAACATTGGGAAAAAAAATGTATTTGAACATAGAAAAAGGTAAGATACATTGCATATCTCTCTATCCAACTCCACAATATATTACACCTTATCTGTTGCACTAGTTAGTTATTTAAAAATATTCATGTCATTACAAATGTATAGGATTGGTATGTTTATTTGAAGTTGTTTTTCCTACATCTTCATCGGCCTACCCTTTGATTTCCATGTTCTTTTGCTTCTTTCACTAGTGGTGTCATTTGACATCTTTCACACTCGATCATAATAAGCACAATAGTTAGCTTTGCTTTGGAAGTATATGTTCGGAATCTTATCTAGCATGGTCCACCATGCTGTCACCTATACATCGTCATCTCTGCAACTTTCAACTTCTCCTCGTGATCTTTTTATTTTGTGTGTTTTTTTACATTCCAGCCCATACAACCTAGTTTGTTTGATGGCTACGATGTCTAACTTGTCATTTCAGCCTTATCCCAAAACACCTCGTATCAGTTATCCATTTTAGTCACTACACTTTGTGGTCCATGTTAGACACTATGCTTTTGTGTGATATGTTACATGTTCATCAATCATTCTCTCTTTTTGGTTGCTTATCAACAATTATTATAAAACAATATAAACATAATGTTTGTCTTGAGTAAACGCAACAAAAAAATATATCAATATGATCATGTGATTTGATCAATTGTTCTAAATTAAACCATGACTATGAGATGCAAACAAATGATTAAATATCAATACAATAATTGTTCTTTTTAAGATGGGTAAGAATATCTTTAACAAATTTTCGATATATATTTTTAAATAGATAACCTAAAGTCAAAATCTTTAAAATGAATTATATTTAACTTCAACAAATTCTATATTGTAGAGATTTTAACATTCTATATTTTAATAAAATATTCTATAAATTTATCATCCGAATAAAAATTTATCTAAAATAATAAGAATTCAATATATTTGGTAGGAACGAATAAACAATTAATTTATACATCCACAACTCAAGTCTTACAGAATTTTCACTTATATAAACAAACTAGAACTTTGTTAAAAATGTTATCCAATCTAATAGAACTTTTTCCCCTCTTTTCCAACATATGATTTTTTTTATGATTCACATGAAAGCCATGCCTTCCCTCCTAATTCATGCTTTTCAACAACCCTCCTTTCTAAAGAGATTATAAAAATTTCAATATGTTTTGTCATACATATTAAAGTTGTAGTAGCACCATTGATGGGTATCAGTCAATGGCAAGAGCAGTTGTTTTAATAAGTTGATGTTCGTATTTCATTTGAAATGCTAACAGGCGTCTATTATTGAATTTACCCATTTCCACCATATACTTTGATCTTTCCATCATTATATTCAGGCTCATGATGAAGTCTGTTTTCCCTTGTGTACTAAACATGATTTTGAATACATCAATTTATAACAAAATATAACGTATTGAAAACTTATAAATAACACTAACAAATCTTCATAAACTTAATATTCCAACAAATGGAAATAGTCGTTTGTATTTATTTATACGAAACATGAGCTTTTTCTTGGAAAACTTCTCGAACATAAATGAACCCAATAATGTTTTTTCTTAGTGGTAAAATAATTAAAGTAATATAAAATCAAATAAAAATAAATTTAGTTATAGATAATTACTATGATCGATTTTTAACTGTATTATATCGGATAATACATCAATTTATAACAAAACATAACGTATTGAAAACTTATAAATAACACTAACAAATCTTCATAAATTTAATATTCCAACAAATGGAAATAGTCGTTTGTATTAATTTATACGAAACATGTGTTTTTTCTTGGAAAACTTCTCGAGCATAGATTGACCTAATATTTTTTTTCTTAGTGGTAAAATAATTAAAGTAATATAAAATCAAATAAAAATAAAAGTTATAGATAATTACAGATGATCGATTTTTAGTTGTATTGTGTTAGATCAAATAAAAAAAAATATGTAGGTCTTTAATGTATTGATATACTAACTATTTCATAATGTCATCGACAAATTACCGTCTAATTCATTAACAAAATACGCTTGTGGTTGATACAAAGAAAAGAATTTGAAGAATTGGAAATGGTAAGAAATAAAAATGGGGTGGAGAATTGGAATTAATCTCTTGTTTGGTATCATCAAAAAAATGAAACATAGAAATGATGGCTCATGTCGCCGAATGGCAACATCGGGCGGCAACTCTCGACGGTTACTCTTGTTGTCGGAGATGCACAGGTCGTCGGCGGTCGTCGGAGGTGGTCTTCGGCGGTCGTTGGAGTAGGTGGTCATCGGCGGTTGTTGGAGTTGGTGGTCGTTGTGTAACACCCATGATTTTCGTAGATTTGAAACCTTTAATAAAATTTTAGAAATGGAATATTTGGATCAAATCTTTTATCTTATGGTCTACCTAGGTAGAGGATTCAATTACGAGTCCAACGGTTCTTTCGGAATCGAATTTGGAGCTATAACGAAGGAGATATGGCCCAAACAAGATTTCACCCAAACACACAGCTCGCTAGCGATCGCTAGGCATCACCCTAGCGATCGCTAGGTATTGGGAATTTGAGTTCTATTGGGTCACCTGAAACCTCACGATCGCTAGGCCATTTTTCAAGCTACTAGCGATCGCTAGGGCTCAAACATAGCGATCGCTAGGTACCTGTCAGATCTGAAATCGGGATTAAATAGCTTCTTTCTTCTTTTTGGCATAACTCTCTCATACCAACTCCTTTTTAGCCGATTTTTCTTCCTATGCTCTCGATTTTCCAAGCTCTTCAAGACTACAATGATGGATTGATACATTAAGATAGCAAGAATTGGTAGCTAGATCTCCTTCACCTTCATCTTCTTCACCTCACACCTTCAAATCACCATTGTTGGAGGGGTGTTCTTCATTTCTAGGGTTTTGCTCAAGTTCCTACTAGGTAAGCTATTTTTAGACCTTGGGTGTTGGATTAATCTATGTAATAGAGTTGTGAACTAACCTAGGGTTTTGATTTAAATTAATTTTAAGCTTTCTCTCATCTTCAACCTAAATCTTGAGATTTGGGGGTTTTGGTTGCAAACCCTAAGGTGAGTTACTAAATCCCTTTTGTTAAAACTGAGTACATATCATCTTGTGGTCTTAACATGCTATTATTGATTTTGTGGAAATGATTATCTTGTTGTGGGAAATGCTTGAAATGATAGACTTGTGAATATTTATAGTATATGGTCAAATGATGATGATAAGTGTATTGCTTGTAATGAGAACTGTTCATTGAGTATAGTGTTCGTATACGTTGTTAACATGTTAAACTTAAATGAGATGATATGTTATGATCGTGAAACTATGACCATTCATAGGAGGGTGAATTAATGAAGCGTTGGTTTGATAAATTGAATAGCGGTTGAAACTCTATGGAGAACGAATCCTTGAACAGGGCTATTATGTGGAGGTTAAACTTGAATATAAAATGGACGATCCAACGCAATATTTTCACACCAAACAGTCTTGGGAGGTACTGAAATAGGTACACACCTATGTCACCGGCTCTCGGGTTGCTTCGAGGTGTGCGGGCCTCTGTTGATGGTGTCATGAGATATGACATCGAGGTGTTTGGAAGTAACGAGTGATGGGATATTGGTTGGTGGAAGTGGGTCGCTCCCACTGTTTCCAAAGATAAAAGATAAACCGTATAAGTATACATTCTTTATGTTCAATTATACACTCATATATATATATATATATATATCGTAAGTCTCAACATGCTTTTTATATGTATTGTATTATGTTTGGTACAACTCACTAGGCTCCTTTGGCCTAATACTTGATTTAGTGTCGATATGTCTCTCAGGTGTTAGCGACGCCGTTCCTAAGTAGATGCTTGGATCAGAGTGAGCTTGGGGGGGGGGGGGGGGGGGGGGGGGGGGGGGGGGGGGGGGGGGCTTGGAGAGACCAGTCCTCTAGACCGCGAGAACGACATTAGAATGACAACCCTTTTGTAGTCTTCTTCCTAGTTAGGAATTAGACTAGTTGGTTATCACGTTGCTTTACTTGATTACAAATATTGTAATTATACATTGCTTTATACCCCTGTTTTTGGGAAGAGCTCACGCTTTGGCGTATTTTTGTATTACCATCTTTCGTAAATGAAAGTTTTTGTTTGCTCCAATTTTTGGGGTGTTACACGTTGGTTGTCGCCGACGCCGATGGTCGTCGGAGATGGTCTTCGGTGGTCGTCGCCACCGCCCGTGCTCGTCGGAGGTGCTCATCGGCGGTCGTCAGGCGTAGTCGATGCCTGTAGTCATCGCGGTCGTCGCTGCCTCCGATGATCGTCGGAGGTGGTCATCACCGACGTCAGTGGTCGTCGGAGGTGGTCCTTGGCAGACGTTGCAGATGTAGGTGGTCGTCAGGTTTGAAATTTAACAACATCAGACACCAACTCTTTCAATTTCTTCTTAAAATAGAGAGAATTGCATTTCCCTATTTTTACAATACAATGAATTCCTAGAGAATTTCATTTCTCCTCCTATAATGATGTCAATTCTCCAAACAAGAGATTTACATTTATTTCCAATTATATGTTTCCAAATCTCTATACCAAACAACCACTTATTCTTTTCTTCAACCACCAAAATTGCACCTTTTATATATCTTTGACCCCTGCATACTTATTGTACAATTAAGTTATTTTTGCCATTTGTGTCATTTTAATATGATTTAATGTAAACAACATAACTGAAATAATACTAACCACTTTAACTATCATTTTGAATATGATGACATATTTGATATGAAGTAATCTATCAAACTTTCATTTAATTTATAATTAGAAAAAATAAAAATCCATAATTTATTTTCTTTTCCTTTCCATGAATAAAAATTTATGGCTACAATTTAAGTAAGCCCAAAATCCACCAAGCAAACCCAATCCACCATCCACTACCCGGTTTTACATTGCCAGAAAAAAACCGGTGAGCTAATGAAAAACCGGCTAACACCTTTCATTTACGAAACTACCCCTCACCTCCCAATCATAAAACAAAGCATATTCCATTTATCCCATTATCCCTCCACCTTTAGCAAGGGCATTGAAGTCATTTCACACACTCTGTGATCCACAGGTTCGATATAAATAAGCCACTCTTATCTGTGATCCGCCTTGGACTTTACCTAACCCCAATCGGAGATTTCAATTTCTTCTCTTTTCTTTCTTTCTCTCCAAGTTTTTGTGATTTTTGATCGGAAATGGGTCGGAAATTCTTCGTCGGTGGTAACTGGAAATGCGTAAGTCTCTCTGATATCAGTTTCTTGTAGTTAATCGAGCATATGAACGAACGATTTGTGGATTTGATCGTGTATTTTTGTTGTTATTTTTTTAATGATTTGAGTAGATTTGTGTTTGATGATTGTTGTTTTAACTCTGTTTTAGTAATCTGAAGTGATTTAGATGAACAATCTGAAGATTTGATTGATGATTTGAGTAGATTTGTGTTTGATGATCTTCGTTGAACTCTATAGTATGCTATTCAGTAATCGGAAGTGTTAATTGTTGTAATAAGTCAAACACATGAACGATTTGTAGATTTGATCATGTAGATTTGTTTATTTTTTTTATGATTTCAGCAGATTTGCGTTTGATGATTCTTATTTAACTCTGTAGTATACTAATTAACAATCGGAAGTGTTTCACATGAACAATCTGAAGATTTGATTGTGTTTTTTTTGCTGATCGGATTTGATATTTGGATTAAAGCAGATTTTTTTTTTTGTGAACTTATTTGACTGTGTAGTATAGTATCTAGTAACTGAGAGTTTTTGTTTTTCGCTGTATCAAGGAATCTGCTTTTTTCAGTTAAACAAGTGAACTATTGTAGTTCCATCACGATCGATTGATTGGATCTTTGATACGAACATTTTAAATTCGAAATTAGATTGTGAAAATGATATCTGGAAGGATCGGTTAAAGGAAAATCAAAGGATACTCTGAAATTAGTATTGGTTTCTTTTCTGCTGTTCTGTTTGTATTCTTTCAATCTATGAAATTATTAGCTAAATAGATGAAGTTATCAATGACGCCATCGTGATGTGGTGTGTTTGTAAATGGAACTGAATTTGATTTTAACTGCGAATTTAAAAGTGAGCAATTTAATTCATCAGAAGTTTTTATCTAATTAACACAGAATATATTTTGTGAATGTATCTTACCAGTTAGTTTGCCCCTTGAATTTAATGGTGGTATAAATTATGGTTTTCAACATTTTTTGGTTAAGGTAGGATATGTGATGTGCTTATTGAAACTGGAACCTAATTTTGCTGATATGATTGTTCATGATAGAATGGAACTGCTGAGGATGTGAAAAAGATCGTGGCAACGCTTAATGCTGGTCAAATACCATCCACGGACATCGTTGGTAAGTAATTATGCAATTGTTGGTAATCATTGTCATAAAAGTCGGTCACTTGGTATCATGTAGTTATGGTCATCGTTGATCTACATATGCTTCCATGTTTTTGGGAGTCATGTGATGGTAGTAAGTTGTGTAGGCTAAGAGAATCTGATCAATAGTTTGTGGAATTACATGTTACTAAAAAGCACCTGTTATGATCATGTTAATATTAATAATTAGTCAATGATATCTTCTTCATGTATAACCGATAATTTCATTTGTCAAGTTTTGTGGATTTATAAGTATATAACTCATGTGACTACTGTTATAGGTTCCTCTATGGTTTCTTGTAAGGTATAACCTTTTTGATGTCTCAATGATTTGTTATTCTTGCAGAGGTTGTGGTGAGCCCTCCATATGTGTTTCTTACCTCTGTTAAGAGTGAATTGAGGCCTGAAATCCAAGTTGCTGCCCAAAACTGTTGGGTCAAGAAAGGTGGTGCATTCACCGGTGAAGTTAGGTATGCTCCAGCCTATCATTTACAATCCATCTTTGACTGAAAGTATAATGAGTTCTTTTATGAATTAGTTATGATCTCAATTTCATTTAAGAAAATGAAATTACTGCTATAGTCTATGAAATCAAATTTTTTAATGCATGCTTTCATTTTTTTGACTGATTATGGATCATTCATGTGGACTATTCTTGTTTTTTCTTCTCGTTAAATTTATATTCCAACATACTATTCGTCTTTTCCTGGTCATTGTTCATTCTAATCTAATTGCATTTACATGATCATGATTGTCTTCTTATATATTTCACTTGTGAATGCATAAATGTTGGTCACATGCATTTCAGTTTTTTAATTGTCATTTTGAGTTTCACTTGAAATATTGAAATTGGTTTTCTGTGTGTGCAGTGCTGAGATGCTCGTCAATTTGTCCATCCCTTGGGTCATCCTAGGTCATTCCGAAAGGAGAGCCTTGTTAAATGAAACCAATGAGGTACACTTTTCTTCATAAAGATTTTAATCAGCTTTTGCAGATCAACTCGCAAGTTTTAATCACTGTATGAAAATCAACTCAACTTTGCTTGTTTCCTTTTCGTTTAGTTCGTTGGAGACAAAGTTGCATATGCTCTTTCTCAAGGTCTGAAGGTGATTGCTTGTGTCGGGGAGACTCTTGAACAGCGTGAAGCTGGAACCACCATGGAGGTTGTTGCTGCACAAACCAAGGCAATTGCTGGTATTGATTATAAAACTATTTTTTTGCTAACTCTTATCATTTTATACTTGTGGGTGCCTTTTAGTTTTACAGTTCTTATATATAACATACCCAACTAGTACTTTTTAGTCTTTAGTGCTGCATAACAAGCAAGTCTATCTCTTTAATATGATATATATATATAGAGGAGAGTTATTTTGTTAACCACTAAATTTGTGTTAACCGTGTTAACTCATAGTTGCATACGTAAATCAATGAAATTTTTTGTGTGGAGTTGTTTAAGATGATGAAAATGTTTCATAAACTTCAATTTTTGATGAAATTGTTTCATATTTCGGTGTTTTTATTCCTATGAAACTTTTTCTTATTCATGTGAACTTTTTTCATTTCTATGTAAAAAACACCTTCATATGAAACAATATCATCAAAAAATTTAGTTTATGAAACATTTTTATCATATTTAACAACTCCACACAAAAAATTTCATTGATTTACGTGTGCAACTATGAGTTAACACGGTTAACACAAATTTAGTGGTTAACAAAATAACTTTGGAGAGTTATTTTGTTAACCACTAAATTTGTGTTAACCGTGTTAACTCATAGTTGCATACGTAAATCAATGAAAATTTTTTTGTGGAGTTGTTTAAGATGATGAAAATGTTTCATAAACTTCAATTTTTGATGAAATTGTTTCATATTTCGGTGTTTTTATTCCTATGAAACTTTTTCTTATTCATGTGAACTTTTTTCATTTCTATATAAAAAACACCTTCATATGAAACAATATCATCAAAAAATTTAGTTTATGAAACATTTTTATCATATTAAACAACTCCACACAAAAAATTTCATTGATTTACGTGTGCAACTATGAGTTAACACGGTTAACACAAATTTAGTGGTTAACAAAATAACTTTTCCCTATATATATATATATATAAGTTAGTAATATTAGTAATTATTATGTTGCAGATAAGATCAAAAGCTGGGACAATGTTGTTTTGGCTTATGAGCCAGTTTGGGCTATTGGAACTGGAAAGGTTGCATCTCCAGCTCAGGCTCAAGAAGTAAGCAGACTTTAAATTAGTTTCTTCGCTCTAATTTAATGACATGCTTCCTTTTTCCCTAAACATGGTCTTCATGTAGCTTCACAGAATCATCTTTCATCAATCCGTGTCTTATTATGAAATAGATTTGTTATAAAATTGTGGTTCTGAACTTCCAATGTAACAGGTACATGCAGGACTGAGGAAATGGTTTCAGGATAACATCAGTGCTGAAGTTTCTGCTACAACCAGGATTATCTACGGAGGTATATTTATAATTTATACAATTATACTTGTATCATACAGTGATATTAGTCCCTTTTTGACATTCCTATGAGGGCTTTCTTCTTACCATCTTTATCTTAAGTTATCATAACCTATTTTAAGCCATAAAATGTCAAATATCAGTAATGCCAGTTGGCCCATTTTGGTGAAGGTTTGTTTACCTGAAACTTGAAGAGACAGAAAACAGTTCTGAATCCAAAAATGAATTTTTTTTCCATCAATCTAATATTTGTTTTTGGATATGGTATCTAAATACGTTGGATGTAATGCAGGATCCGTGAGTGGTTCGAATTGCAAGGAATTGGCAGGCCAAACAGATGTTGATGGTTTCTTAGTTGGTGGAGCTTCCCTCAAGGTAACTTGGCTTCTCATTCTTCTTACTCATCCCCCCCCCCCCCCCCCCCCCCCCCCCCCCCCCACACACACACACACACAAAAATCGCAGTAGTTTTTTCTACATGCATGCGAGTTAATTATCTAGGAATATTCTTGGTTTTTAGAAAGTATAAATGGTCGGTTGGTTTTCAAACTAAATTAAATATCATAGATCCTTTGGTATGTATCGTGATTTCAAGTGGGATATACTGTGTTTTTATTTGGTTTATATCGTGGATCAAAATTAGGTAGCGTTTGATTTGCGGAATTCAAAGGAATTTGATGGAATTGGAATGATCAATTCCTTGTTTGGTTTGCGGAATGAACTTGATGGAATCCATAGATTCCACAATTTAAGAATTCATCATTCTTTGGCTTAAGTGAAGGAGTTGAATTCCTACCAACCCAATGCCTTGGTCTAATTCTATGCTAATTCTTTCGATGGATTCCAATTCTATTAAATTCCATTCTACAAACCATTCGCCGCCTCCTTATTATCCATCCCTTGATAAAGATTGAAAAAGTTTCCTAGCTATACTTGCATATTTGTTCATTAGCAATGTTATTATTATTATAAATTAGGGACAAATAATTGATGTCATTTGTCTTTGGCAATTTTTCAAAATAAACATAGCATGTTTTACTGTTCTTGTCATTAAAGTTTTTCATGTTTTTTTGTTGTTGCAGCCGGAGTTCATTGACATCATCAAGGCTGCGGAAGTGAAGAAGGCTTAAGTTTTGGTATCAATCATTAGCCAGCTTTTTTTTTCTTGAATTGTATTTCTTGCATTAAATAAGCATGCATGACAAATCTTGGCTCACTAAATGCTACAAGGTGACACCCTTGTTTTTTTGATCAATAACTAAGCAATGGGATGGAAGTGGATATGATTTCTTATAATATGGTTTGTTTTGGGGGTGTATATGATGATTCTTATATGCATTCATTATTGTGGATGAGAGGGAGAGCTACATTATATGATGGTTTTTTGAGAAATGGATATAAATTTTCATGCCACAATCTATTGGGATGTCAATGCAACATGGAAAGGGCCATTTGTTTTTTAGTAGAATTTTATTTGCACCTTTGACTAAATTACTTCTAGAGCTGTTCGCTAAATGTGTACTTTGGGAAGTCATTGCAGCATGAAAAGTGCCATGTGTTTTTTTATTAAAATTTTATTTGCACCTTTTAAGTCCTTGACTAAATTGGTTTTTAGAGGTTTTGCAATATGCTACACCCAATGTTTTGAAAACCGGACCGGTCATCAAACCGGTTGTCCTAGTGGTTCGTTGGTTCAACCGGTCGGACCGGTCGAACCGTTTTAAAGAACCGGATGGCGTCATAATTATTTTTAAAAATAATAAAATTATAATAAGTTCAAAAACACTTCCAACATCAAAAATACTTAAATACAGTATTTGGGAAGTACATCATCTTCGTCATTGTTTTAATTTCATAGAATATCATATATAAAAAGATGTAACAGATATATAGCATACTAATATAACTATGTTAATGAAAATACTAACTTTGCATTTGGGAAGTATATGAAAAAAAAAAAAAGAAAAAAACGGTTTAAAGCGGTTCAAAACGGTCCGGTTCAGTGGTTCAACCTCCCGGTTCAAACGGTTCTCACTGGTTCAATGCCTAGCGGTTTGACCGGTTCTATTGAACCAGTTTCCCTGCCGGTTCCGGTTGAACCGGTTCAACCGGCCGGTCCGGTCCGGTTTTCAAAACCATGGCTACACCCTTTAGGTTAATTTTAAAAAATGATGGGCATGTAATTAAGTTAAAACATGAAAGTGTTATGGTTGTGTGTTCATCTGTTGAAATAGAGAATTTTATATATAGATAGAGAATCAAAAGTCAAAATCATTATAAGAGATCAAAACATAAGCTAATGTAACTATTTTTGTAATTGTTTATTTTTTGCTTTCTTTAAATATCCATAAACAATGGAATTCAATTGGATTCCATATTCTACAAACCAAACACTAAAACATCTAAACCTCTCCAATCTAACTCCAACCAAGTTCAAATTTTTCAAAAACAATGTACCAACTGGCATCACTAGGATCAGTTATAGAGAACTTACTAAACACTTGGGGAAGAATTGTGGGCCAATGATACCGGTGCATTAAAGGCTAGTGAGGTTTGGAGCCAAGAATACCTACGGCATGGGAGGAGCCCGGAGGCCTAGGAGGCTTTATTGCTGCCAAGGTGCTAAAGGCCGACAGGCAACTGATAGTGGCGGTGAAGGCCACCTCTACATGCCCTACCCCTAAGGATAGCCTAAAAACTTTTTATAGCAAGTTTTAGAAACCCTAAAGCCTTAAGGATCTATGGTTGTTGCAATAACAATCAGAAGCTCATCATGGGCCGCGGTTGTCGATTTTGAGAAAGAAGGAATGAGTATAGTGTGTAGTCGGATTGCTTTGAGATCAACATCGACCAGGCTTGGAGATCAATAAATTACACAAAAATTACACAAAAAGCACAATATTAACTTACAGATTTTAAGTGCATTTTTTCTCACAAATTTAAGATAACTTATATTTTTCGGGTGAAATAAATTGCACAAAAAGCACAATTATATTTTTCTCAAAAAGCACAAGTTTAAGATAACTTATATTTTTCTCACAAATTGTGCTTCTTTTGTAATTTATTTCACCCGAAAAATATAAGTTATCTTAAACTTGTGAGAAAAAAATGCACCTAGAATCTGTAAGCTAATATTGTTTACTATAATGTATACAAAAATCAACTGAAATAAATTATACCAAAATTAATGTCAACACATGAAAAAAATATGTGTGTATATACGTAATACATACTTTTTTTAGAAATAAAATATATTATATATTAAACTCAACTTAAAGTATAGCAATTAATATATATATATATATGTGTGTATATGTATATCAAAATATAATAATTAAGTACTTTAATAAATTCAAAGTAAAATAAATAAATATTTGTAGTAGTATTTTTATTTGAAAGAAAATATGTTTAAATATAATATTAAACATAAATTATAATAATTTATGCATCTAAAATATAACAGTTAATTAATTTAAGTATGAAAAATAAGTTTTTTTATTTTTTCAGGAATAAGAGTAAAATACATTTTTGGTCCCTGTGGTTTGACAAAAGTCTCACTTTTGGTCCCTACAGTTTAAAAAATACACATTCGCCCCTGCAATATGCTATTTTGTCCGATTTTGGTCCCTCTGACTAACGACTGTTAAATCAAGCCGTTAGTTAAGGGGTAGTTTCGTCTTTTTCCATTTTTCTTTTATTTTTGCTTAAGAAAAATAAACTCAGGGGCCAAAAATGAAACTAACCAAAATTGGTTCATCCTCAATAAGAAACCCTAATTCTAAAATCAGATCTAGAAAACTAACCATCACCACTCCACCTCCACCACCCCCACCTTCAGCACCTGTCCACCCACCTCCAACCGCCGGCTACCTCCACCTCCGGCCTCCGACCGCCGCACGCCTCCACCTCCGGCCTCCGACCGCCGTACGCCTCCACCAGCGGCCTCCGACCGCCGCACGCCTCCACCAGCGGCCTCCGACCGCCGCACGCCTCCACCAGCGCCCTCCGACCGTCGCACTCCTCCACCAACGCCCTCCCACCGTCGCACACCTCCACCACCCTGTTTCCACCGCCGTTGCAGCCCAGATCTGAAGGAACTTCACCTCCGTCATCGTCTTCACCTGCATCCCGCGACGGGAGAAGCAAGAAGCCTGGTGGTAGGGTGGGGGGATTCATAACAGAACTCGTCGGCTTTAGAAGTTCCGGTTATCTCTCTCAATGGTTACTAATCAGGTATGTTTGTTTTAGAGCGTCGGATTTGAGGAGGTTTCTGGAATTTATGGTTTAGGGATATGGTGGTGATGGATCCGGTGGCATGATATTTGCAGAGAAATGGTGGGTTGAGGGATGGAAGAAGGGAGAAGCCTGGTGGTGGTGGATCTGGTGGCATGGTTTTTGTAGAGAAATAGTTAAGGAAATAAGAAGAAGAAGAATGGTGGAAAGTTGAATGGTTTTTAAATTGTGGATTTTGATTTTGGTAAATATTCTGTTTAGATTTGATCTGGTTTTAACTTTGATATGGAATTAAGATTATGTTTAGATTTTGATTTGGTTTGAACTTTGATATGGAATTAAAATTATGTTTAGATTTGATTTGGTTTGGTTTGAACTTTGATATGAAATGGAGATTCAAAGGGAAAAATATGAAGATTCAAAGGTAAGTATGAACATTCAAAGGAGAAAAAGAAAAAATCGAATAAAAATAGTTAAAATGGTAGAAAAATGGAAAAAGACAAAACTACCCCTGAACTAACGACTTCATTTAACAGTCGTTAGTCAGAGGGACCAAAATCAGACAAAATAGCATATTGCAGGGGCGAATGTGTATTTTTTAAACTGTAGGGACCAAAAGTGAGACTTTTGTCAAACCACAGGGACCAAAAATGTATTTTACTCCAGGAATAATTACGGATTTGGTCCATGTGGTTTGTGTGGTTTTTATGGTTTTGGTCCTCGCATAAAGACAAAAAATGGAAAAGGACGAGAATGCCCTCAAGCCTAACGGAGGGAATGGATGGCAGTTAGAAGGAGAGACCAATTCGTTATAAAATGACATACCTCAAGTCCATATCTGTAATAAATAAAGTTTAGGGACCAAATCCGTAAAACCCACCAAACCACAGGGACCAAATCCGTAATTCACTCTTTTGAAACACTAACAATAATTGTCGATGGAGAGATCTCCAATTGTAATATTCCACGGTTAGTTTTCCAATCAAATGGGGTATGACTCATGAGCATCCTTATTATCTTACAATACATTCTCAAGGGCTTTATACCTTTACCGATACCTAATACATAACTTAGTTTTACGGATTCGTACATCACAAAAACACACTTAAAACAAAGTTGTAACACCATTCGAAGTTCTATTATGGATATTTGGTCACACACTATATAATACTCGCATATATGATTCTTCTTCTTCTTCTAATCACAAAAACACAGTTAAAACAAAGTTGTAAGTTGTAAATTGTAACACCATTTGAAGTTCTATTGTGGATATTTGGTCACACTATATAATACTCGCATATATGATTCTTCTTCTAATATGAAGTAAAATTTTTTATAACAACTGCCACGTCGCCCTTTGATTTTACCATCAACTTAATAAAATAATTTCAAGATATAAGGATTTCCAATTATAATATTGTTCAAAAGGATTCCCTTTCTTCCATCAAATATTCTACTTTTCCCTTAATACTCAAGTTCAAATACTCTCACTAAAAGACGCCATTCGATAATGTCTTATTTCATTATATAATAGACAGTTTACATAGATGTATATATATATAATTATATATATCACATACAAATCGTTGCCTTATGTCATGCCTTGAAAAATATCATGTACTCGATGCCGAAGAGGAAATCGTAGAACTCACATGAACTTCAATAAAAGCAAGTCAATTCACGGTCATTCGTTCAAGATGTCCATTTTGACATCTGTGACATCGAGTTGCAAGATTTCCGCTCTACATCCAAGAATGGACCCGATGCTGCAAGGAAATACAATGTTAAATCAAACAAGTAAAACGAACAAACGCCGAGAGGGAAGAATTTGGAAAGGGGAAGAACATATCAATCAGGGGAAAGCCCCAAAAAATGAAAAACTGAGGAACGTGTTCCTCGATGGAGCCCCCTATTCGCAGTGAAAATCAGGTTCTCGATCAAACCTAGGTTCCGTTTTCAAACACAAGAACCGCCTACATCGGGATATATGGACGTGTTATTCATCATGAATGTTGTAAGTTGTAACAAATTCATTATTCATTCATGAATAACACGTCCATATTCATCATAGACATGTGATTCTTATGAATAAAACTAACATGCATGAAGAATAACACGTCCCTAGCACATCCATATTCATGCGGCGGACCTACACTTGCGTATAAAAAAAATACTAGGTGGTGAAACTGTAACAAGGACACAAGCTTTTCTTGGTAGAGTTGGTTGGTTAGTTCCATGCTTTTCAAATATGAGGTATTGTGTTCAAATCCTACAGTAGTCATTTTTCCTGGATCTTAGCTTTTAATTTTGGATTTACTATATGTATGAAAAAAATTTGCAATAACAAGACTCGAACTTAAGACCTTACATTTGAAAAGTGATAAACCAACCACCAGACTAATATTGCTTTTGTAGAAAATATCTCTATATATGTTTCTTATAGCGAAATGGTACCACCGTTCGAAAGAATTTCTAGGTCCACCCTGTCCATATTCATCATAGACATGTGATACGTGCGTGATGTATAACACTTCTATAATCATCATGAATGTGTTATTCATGATGAATATTAATCCATAAGAGGGTCTCTCTCTCTCTCTCACTCTCTATGTGTGTGTGTGTGTATAAATTCCTTCTTTATGACATGAAATTGACTGGTTAGGATAACAGTTCTCGTACCTAGGATGGGTACGTCCGAGATCTCCATGAACAAATTCCTTGATGTAAGTTCCAGCCTGGCAAAAAAAAATCAACAATTAACAGTGTACAATGACAGCAACTTATAAAAAATAAAAAGTCCAAGTAGCCGTTCCTCTGCCCAATGGTGATGGTCCATCATCAACTATATATATATAGCTACACGCATTTCACATCTCATATTGAGAACAGGGTTTCAATAAATCACTACATAACATAGAAGAGCACATAGAGAAGCTACACACACACACACACACACACACACACACACACATATATATATATATATACACACCGACAAAGAACAATTCAAGTGAAACTCGCAAACATAAATAGAAAAAAGAAAGTTAAATGTTACATTTAACCGACTATTGATAAGTACAAAAACTTTTCCTTTTTTTGCCCTCAAGATAACAACCAGGAAAATCTCCAAATATCACAGGAATTGAAAAGCCTTATTGAGAGACCCCATATTCTTGCAGAATTTATAGCCGCCAAACTAAAAAAACTAAGTTTCTTATGTTTGCCATGCCAATTTGTTTGTTTTTCTAATGTCAGTTAACTCTTAGTCTAGATTTCTGATTCCACCTTGACAATTTACTCGAACTGTAATCTTCCCTTTGACCCTTCCTATATCATCTTTTATGCGTTAAAATATACATTTATTTCATTTGCAAGCACACATTAAAATATGAATCTAACCTGGGTGCATAGATGAAGTAGAAAATACTGAGAACTCCCAGCAATTTCCTCAATTTTCATCCTGACATAAAAAAGCATTCACAAGTAGAAGTTAATAACATAAAGATTATCAATAACAAGTTCTAAACGCATCAAAATAAGCTAAAAAGAAATTCGACAAAAGTGAGAACTTTTTTTTAATATGTACCAATGAATAATCTTTTCACGCTCTAAAGGACTTCGACGATGTAGAACCCTTACTGGTGTTCTCTGCAAAACTTTCTGCCGTAGCCAAAAGATTAGATCAAATGTAACAAAGAGGATGGAGGGTATGCTGAAAGGTGGAATCAATGACAATTACAAAGATAGAATTCTTTGACCATGTTGAAGGTACGTTAATGTATAATATTTTTGCCAAGAAAAAGGGTAAAAACGGTAGATAATTATTTTGGATGGAGGGTGTATAAAACGAGAATTACTTATAAAAACCACTTACCAAATCCTTAAAGGAAGACACCGCTTGCAGATCATCCTCCTTAATGGGGCGAGATATCCATACCAAAGCAGCATATTGTTTCTGATCACAAAACATTGGTAGGGGAATGTACACATGGAAACTTAAGTTGGCTAGAACCAAAGATACCTGATGACTGCAAAATATGTACACACACACACACACATAGAGGGAGGTTCAGGAAAAAAACCCCCAGAACATGAAAAACTGATAAGCACCTTGACAACCGTCCCGCTAGACGGTATGCACATGTGCATACAAGTAATTGAAGTTTGTTTTTTGGTTTTTATAGACGAACGGTTACCAGGGTGTGCCTTAGTTTTTTTCATTTTTTGTGACCCTATATATAGGGGTAGTTTCATTTTGCAAACCGTGTAAACTGTCAATTTCATTGGTTAAATTAATGAAATAATTTCATGAATTGTTTAATTTGATTAAATTGTTTCATATAACTCTTTTCTTGATGAAATCGTTTCATATATTTGTGTTTTTTATGTGAAAATGAAAATTTTCATCAGAATAAGAAAATATATGAAACTATTTCATCAGAATGAGAACATACATGAAACAATTTCATTTTACATAAAGAAGACAAATATATGAAATCATTTCACTAAAGGTAAGAACTATATGAAACATTTTTATGAACCAATTTGATTAACTTAACCAATGAAATCCATGATTTGCAAACTATCTCTCCCCTACGTATATGTGTGTGTGTGTTTGATATTTACCTGTTTTTCTGCTTCTCCTTCACGCATTAAGCTCCAACCTTGAATCCCCAATGCCTTGAGATGTTTTAATCTAACCTAGGTGTAGAATGTGTTCAATACATGCAAAAATATTGATTGAACGAATAAGAAAACAATCAGCCAACATCCGTGTCCAGATTTAGCGTAACTCACCAGGTTACTTTCCAGACTGTTTATCTTCTTTTCCATTTCCTTGATGGAGGTCTCACAAGGGACATGTCGTGAATTTTGTATTTCAATCAAAAACGGCCTACCTGAACCCAACATCCTGACCTGAAAAATACGACTTCAATGATCACAAAACTGTTTATAAGACCAAAAAAGAGTATATTTAGTTATTTACAAGAGTAAACCCTCTATACATCTATATCCTCTCTCCCAGCTGCATGGAACTTGTAGCCATCACCGTTACATATGGGAAGAATGTTGCCACCGATAAGTTCCTACAAAACCAACCAGTTTTCACAATTTAAAAATATTAGAGCAAATTATGATTTCAGTTTCGTCCCTATAGTTTAGAAATTGCCATTTCGTCCCTATGGTTTAGAAATTGCCATTTTCGTCCCTATGGTTTGCAATTTATTGCTATTTTTGTCCTTGAACTAATTCCTACCTTTTAAGTACAAGGGACCAAAATAGTAAAAAATTGTAAACCATAATGACCTAAACAATAATAAATTGTAAAGCATAAAGACAGAATTGCTCTTAATTATGAACCATAGGGACAAAAACCACAATTTCTGAAGTCTAAACCACAGGGAGGAAAATTGCAATTTTTAACAAACCACAAGTCCACAAGGACCAAACCGTAATTTACTCAAACAATACTAATATTTATGACGCTCTCCAAAAACTGAAACTTAAGGCAAACCTCAACAGATGCCTCTCCCTTCCTTTCATCATCAATTATCCAACGGGTCTGACTCACATTTCGTGAGAACTGCAGAAGAAACAGGAGAGAATTTGTTAGCAATATGAAGTATTATTATATTAATTCAATAATATTCAATATTACTAAGTCAAGTCAATACCAACATTTTATATTTAGTTGTTATATTTAGATTACAACCACTTAAGCGAGAGAAGTTTTGGTGAGACACTAACAATATTTTTAGGAAGTGCTCGTTATGAAATAATACAAGTTTGCAGCTCTATTTCCTCCCTCAAAATTCAACATGTTCAATGTGGCAGTAACTAACAACTAAAATTACTATGAAAAAATAATGAATGAAAAAATGTAAGAACTCAAGAGGAATATATGATGGCCTATATTACATCACACAGATAGTACTAATGTATTAACCTGATTGATAGCGATATCAATATGAAGGATCTTGAAAATAAGCATGACATTTTAAAACAATGGTTTCAAATATTCCCAGTTTACTAGAAATTCATTAGTTTGTAGTAGAGTTGCTATATAAAGGCTTAAAAAGCATCAACGATCTTAGATCTATAAGTAATCAAATTTAGGATGAAAAGTATCGTAACAATAAGATGAGTTCCTAGTATTGATACATTGAAGTCCAAACTTGAACTCATGATCCAAGTCTAACAAAGTCAAAACCCAAGCAAGTGCTTAAAGTTAAGCTGAAATACCTTTAGATATCGACCACCAATGTAGATAGGCGCCCTAGAACAAAGCAAAGTCATGCGACAAGGTTGATTAACCTAAGAGGGAAGAGAATAACACACGATAATGGTCAAATGGCCAGGTGTGAGATAAAATGAAGGGGTCTCAAATTCCACAATAACACTTGACCAAATGCTTCACGAGACGTCATATTTATATTACCTTTCTTAGTTGGCAATTTAAGTCCGAAACACAACCACTTTGTGTTGTCCCATTACTACATTTAACGAGTCCATTCCCTTCACTGATATGAGAACTAGAAACCTCTGCACCTGCAATAACAGATTAAGGGAGCCCAATTATGCACATAAGAGAAACTGAAAAAAAAGGGAAAACTACAAGCGAATATTGGCAAGTAAATGTTAGAGATGACATTATATGAGTAACAGATCTTTATGTTCGATAATATAGTTATCTTGTGAGTTGGTACTTGGTACTTTCTTCTTTCATCTCCTGCTAGCTTTTATTCGTGATTTAAATGGTTAATTATTTACAACTAACAGGTTTTGCTTGCCTACTTTTACACAGGGTTTTAATGACCATTATATACCTTAATAAATTGACATATTTACTAGGAGGGTTGGATTCTGGTGAGAAGTTGAGGTTAACATGAGAAGAGGTTATCATCCATTGGATGAGAAGTAAATACATTAGGATGAGAGCACCAAGATAAGATGCACCGGATCAATTCCCTTCTAAAGAACAATTCATGGGAGCAAATGAGATTAAAAGTGATCAACGGTTCAGATTCACTTCTCACGTTAAACTCACCTTCTCACACGATCCTTCGCCTATTCTAGGATTTGCTAAATCTAAGACCCTTGTTACCATATGTATATGTGTGTGAGTGCATAACGGTGTGAAATTTCTAAACCAAGAGCAACAGATAAATTAGGCACATTTGACCTTATGTCACACAGATGTTTATCACATAAAAATGAAGGAGATATTGTTCCCTTTACATCACTTCGTGATAAGAACATTGAACCTTGAGGCTTTAGACATATTTCCTACCACATTAATTTCATTTTACAACCTCAAGACATTGTTGTTCAGTTTTCATTGCAATAATAGCACTTGAAATGAGCTGGTAATATAGTTCAAAGTTGTATAGAAATTCATTAAAGGTACTTTAGCTTCAAAATTCTTCATAAGTAGCTTCACACTTGTGTTTGTTTGTAGACATATTGTGGTATGATATTGGCAAGTTAAATCTATTATATAAGTTCAAATACAGGAAGATATATAGAATAGATTTTATTGAAGACAAGTAAGAATAAGTAAAGCAAGCTTACCTGATTTTAGTCTCTTGTTGCATTGGTTTTGCCCCACCTTATTTTCAGCAGATTTAGCATCAAGATGCTCGTAAGTCAAACGAATGCGAAAATCACTAGCACCACATTTAACACCCTGCAACATTGAATTGCATAAACAATAAACTTTGCTAAAATTTCTTAGTAAAAAGATTATCAAACTTGATCTTTTAAGAGTTAGTTCCCAGTCCTAAATAGACGAAACACTTAAAAGTTTAGCTGTACTTCAATCTTTTCATTGTATATAAAGTTGAAAACAAACCAAGTGACTCATATTCACACTCTCAAAAGAATAGACAGTTTGACTTTTAAGACCCTCAGCCTAGCTTTTATATTCATAATGAAACGATACATGTATTAGACAATTGCTTAACTGATTCAGTATGGTTAGGAAATACTGCATATAGAAAGATGTTGCTGATATATCCATAACAAAACCCATACCAATATTGAACTTGCAAATTCATAGGTTTGCAATAGAAAATAAAAATGTAGCTAGTTTTCCCGGAGCAAATGCTTCTTCAATAAAAGTATTCAAGGGAAGTTAAATTACCAATAATATTTCAAGGGAATGTGTTATAGATAGCTTGAGTGCATCCTTCACTGAAATATGATCAGATGAGAATTTCTCTTGAAACCAAACTTCAGAAGCATACTTCTTTTTCATGAATGACCTGAATAAGAAAATAAGAGGAAGTTAATGGTGTTTCACTGATCAATCAACAAGCAAACTCTTGTGAATATATGCTTAGCAAAAGACGAAAGAAAGTGAAACAGATAAGTTTAACTTAAACGGAAACCAATTAAATTACTTGGTAATTGGTATGTAACACTATAAAATGCAAATATTGACAGGATCACTCAAATTGGCTTCCCCAGACTACCAAATAGAAAAAAAGAACAATCTAACAAACATATAAATACCGAATACCGAATACCTTTAAAACCATGCATTTTTTACAGACCTTGATTTCTCATAGAATTAACTGAATAAAATAAATTTGCATACATTTAGAAACTCAGTTGACTAAAAGAACTTACACAATCACTTCTTCATTTTCCGTTATAAGTGTTGGCAACGAGACTTCAAGAGAAAAGCTGGAAATTTCATGGCGCTGTTCTTTCACGCCTTTAGCAAGTGTCATGGCAAAGCCCTCAGCATGATCCTTCTCCACCAACACATCTCTCTCATCACAATAACTAAATTGCAAGGCACCTAAGCAAACTGAACAAACACTTGACTTTTCTGACCCTTGAGATGAGTGCAAAATTTTGACATCTTCGGTTTCTTCAGAACTCTTAGTCGCCATAGCCTCCACCTGTGTTTCTTTTCCGATAATGGAATGTAGGGTTGTAGGGGAGACCAACGCATAAATACCCTCCTGAATGTTAAACAGCCGAAAAATGCATCGAACACACACCTGCAGCACATGAAAGTGGTCCATTCCACCGTATGTAAAGTAGAAATTCTTAAAGGCAGTAAGCAGACAACAGTAGCGGGATTCTTGAATTTCTATTGATTACCCTAAGTCCTACTGACTCTATATTGAACTAAGCATGCTCACATGACAAAACCATAAAAAAAATTGACGATGAGACACGGGAGTTTGACCATTCTGTATTAGCAAAAGCACATTTTCATCAATAGACAGTTCAACTCTCATATTTAACCTCCTTTTTCTTCTTTAAGCACAGGAATATAAAGAAACTTCGCATTTACCTTGTCATGTCCTTGACTATGCACAAAATTCTGATAAAAAGTTGTATGATTTAGGACAAAATGGAACACCATATTTAAGTACATTAAAGTTTGGAGATATCTACTTATCTAGTAAAATTCTCATACCTATGGGGAAAAAAGAATTAAGGGGGCGTTTGGTTGGGGGTATTAAGCAGTCAGGAATGAGAATGATAATGAAAACTGCTGTTTGGTTTAATATTATATAATGGAATCATTCCTGCATATCCATTAATTTCCATTCCTGACCAAATTGGGGGGAATAAAATTTTTATTTCTACTTGGTTCTTTTTTTCATGCATTGTTCCATCTATGGATGTTAAATGAAATATCTTTTGTATTTTCAAGTTGAAAAAACAAAAATTTTTAATATGAAACAATTTTTCATTGATTATAGTGGGTTAACCAAACAACATTAATGGAATGCTCATTCCTATTCCCATTCTCCTGCATTCCCATTTTCATTTTCATTCCCATTCCCTGAAATGAACCAAACGCTCCCTAAGATCAATAACAATTGACCCTGTCAATGCTAGATATGCTGAAACCTAATTATTTTAGATTCCCAATAACAAATCCAAAAATTTCTAGCAATACTCTAATTGAACCTAGAGAATCAAAACAAAACTGAATTTCTCCTTAAGTCAATGCATCCTTTGACTTAAATGTAGCTTTCATTCCGTTCGAATGTAGAGGGCCAGCGTTTAACCATATAACCAATATATCTTAATAACCACCACTATCATTATGTTTTAGTTAATTAACAAATTGCTCAAAAGACCTAGATTCTTGTAGATTGTTCCAACACCATAAGATAAGGAAAAACCTTTTCTCTACATCATTATAAGCTTCCAAACAAATTACACACTAATTAGTGCTCAAATCATGAAATATCTTCCAAACTATTCGAATCAAACAAACACGCCATAAGCACGAAAAAGAAAACAGGTTTCAACATTGATTATAGAACTTCAACTTCCCCAAACAGATTGCCAATGACAATCTCACAACTTCTTCCATAAAAAAAAGTTAACACAAACAACATGATTCTATAGATATCAACACAAATCTCAAGTATAATAAATCAGTAAACAATTGAAGATAAAATCATAAAAAAAAGTATAAACCTCTTGATTCATCAGGTCTCTTACAGCGTGAACATGCAGTTCCTTCACCGCCATTCCGAGAAGCTTCATCTCTTCAGTGACAGTATCTCCGCCGGAGACGGCGGCCGGATCACGGTCGTTGACAACCGGCGTGGTGACGGAATCGTCGTCGGCCATTTTTTTCCTGTTGGGGGTTTTATGATAAACGGCAAGGTTTTAGAGACTGTTATATATGTATGTAGTTGTGGTTATAATGATTTTCATATATGGTACTTGTATTTTTTGTTAATGTTGAGTTTAGTCCCTGTATTTTATAGTGGCTTATCTTTACTCCCCTCCCCTCTCCACCCCCCAATAATGTTTTGTTTGAAGTAGGCTGATGTTGAGGTTGTTTACTTGCGGCTTAACTAGCTTAATGGTTTAGTTGGCTTGTTCATACACCTCTTGTAGGGTGTGTTTACTTGTGGCTAACTCAAATAGAGTTTAGTAATGTTGTATTGTCCCTATTCAGCCAACAAAATACACATATGCTCATCGTCACAAAAAAACACTTTCCTTCTAGATTCAAAACCCACTTCCTCCTTCCTTTCCTTCCTTCTTTCCAAATCAAAACCGTGAATCTCACTTCCTCTTTCCTTCTTTCCATATTCTAAATTCTATCGATTTCTATATTATTAGTTTTATCTATGACGGTGATCGATTTCTCCTGTTCGACGACCAATATACAAAATTTTACAAAATAATTAATTAAGACAAAAGAACTAATTTATAAAGTTTATTCAATGATAAATATACATGTATACATTTTATTAAAATATGTATACAATTAATGAATAGATATTATATATATTCATCAATGGCTATTGTTTGGGTAAAAATCTACGATCGTACGACGACCGACTATAATCGTAAGATATCTTTCAGGATGATAATCCTGTATTAAGATATGGTCCTGAGATAAACTTGACAATACCCTTAAATGAGTATAACAATCGGTCGAATAAGTCCAACGATTAGTCGAACGATATTACTATATATGTCGTACGACATCATTAACAAATAGACGTACGAAGAGTTTGTTCTTATTGCAGATTATCATATCTAACAATTGTACACCTTCGAAGAAGTCTGAGATCGAGTACTATGTCATGCTCGTTGGAGTTCATCATTACAACGGTCATAAACCAGTCATAACTCTTCCATTAACGACATCATCAAGAAGTCGAACGTTATGAACAAGATTCACGCGACAGTTACGATTCGAGCATTAATGATCAACAAATCCGTTGGACGGTTATTATCAAGCATCTATAAAAGAAAGATCAAGCTCTCAATTGAAGACTACTTGAGCATTCTCGAAGACTACAAGCTATACACTCATTACTTTGATAATCAGTTGTAATTTACATTCGATTCTATTGTCTATTCCATTGTAATCGTACGACTGAAGCTGTAATCTTAAAGGACATCACCCCTGCTTGGTGATCATAGTGCACTGTCGACTTATTCTTAGGTCGACCGCAGGTTTTTTCCTCCGTCGTGAGGTTTTTCCTGCGTCATCAAATCGTTCTTGTTATTTTATTTTTATACGTACTTATTATCGACTGAAATTCCTTTCTCTCGACGGTTAAGCCTCACACATTTTCACACGACAATCGACTTGTGTAAGTTTTTACATAAACAGTTTGGCGCCCACCGTGGGGCTCCGTTTTGAGAAAAATTTCATTCGGTGAAAAGTGCGCCTTCGTACTAATCTTTTCTTCGAGTTTTCCTTGAGCTATCTTTGCAGGATAATGGATAACACATTCGTAGCATCTCTACAACAGCAATTGCAACAAGCCAACGAAGAAATCCAACGTCTTCGAGCTTCGCAAGTTCCATCGATGCCTATCCCTTCTCCTTATCCACCTCAACACCTGAGACCACCATTTCGTCCTCAGCTCAACGCCTCAGTACCTTTACCAAATAAGCAACAGAACTTTGTACGACCATCCATGCCTCAAAGCCCACCCGGATTCACATTCGGTCCCTTTAACAACATTTCTCAACAAATTCCTATCCCTGGTCATATACCCATAGCTGCTAGTTCTACAGTTCATACAACAATCCCACCAAACACTGGAACTTCTTCCAGTTTTATCCCAACAATTCCAGTAACCACCGAAGATCCTCTGAACGTACGATTGAAATCTTTGGAGGAACATAATCAAAAGCTGTTCGCATTACTTGCAAAATTACCAGGAGCAGCAGTACCTGTCGAAGTCGAGCCTAAAACCAGATTTCAAGCTTCACCATTCGTCGATGAAATAGCTCTTGTCGACGTACCAAAAAAATACAGTATTCCAGCCTTTGCGACAAAATATTCTGGAGTCACCGATCCAGTCGAACATGTCGCACAATATAAGCAACTCATGTGGACAGTTCCTATACCGACGCTATACCAAGAAGTTTGCATGTGCAAAAGCTTCGGATCTACTTTGACAGGAGCAGCACTACAATGGCTTATCAACCTAAAGCCAAAGAGTATTGGATCCTTTGCTGAATTGGTAAACCAATTCACCCGACAGTTTGCTAGCAGTCGTAAGATGGAGAAACAGACCAGCGATCTATATTACGTCGTACAGAAACCAGGAGAAACAATTCACGACAACTTCAACAGATTCAACGCAGCTATGATTAAGGTAAAGAGTTGTGACGTGAAGACTGCAATCGAGGCGTATAAACGTGGGTTGGAAGATTCCTCTGGATTATATCTAGAACTGACAAAATACCCACCAGAAAACTTCGACGACATAGGAGCTAGAACGCTAGCTTTTATGAGAATAGAAGATGATGCTCTCTTTCGACGAAAGCATTCCAGCGAGAAGAAACCTCTTAGTGCACATAAACACGATTTCAAGCACAAAAGAGTAAACAAGATTGGAAACCCTCGACACGTGTCAAAAACTCGACCAAGCAAAGGTACCTGATAACACCAAAATTATACATGTTTTGGTTGAGCGTAATCGTATGACTTTACCCCATTTTTCACCCGTTTATGATCATTTCACTCACTAAATGAGCTTATTATTGTTTATGAAGGATTTGGAGGCCGTGGAACGGAAAAGTACGAAAAAAGGCGAGAAAACGTGAAAAGTGCACGAAGTCAATACAGTAGCAATCTGGCGTTCGCGAGTTTCCAGATCTGGCGCCGCCAGATTCGACAAAGATGAAGACCAGGTTTGACCTAAGTGTTTGGCGCCGCCAAACTAGCAGTCTGGCGATCGCCAGATGGCCCCTGGACGTTTTCTTTTAAATACCAGCCTCCTCCTTCAGTTCAGAGCATGCAATTCGTGGTGTTTTACACGAGATACAATACGGGGAAGATACGAAGCAGTAGAGTGAAAGTTAGAGTGGTACCGATACGCTGCGGGGTTCGATCTCTGATCATCCGTCGTTGTATTGTCGGTATCATGTCTACTATCATGTTTTCTGTTTTCGTTATGTTTCGTGAGTAGTCTTTTAATAGTGGTACTTGTCATGGTCGATGAACCATTGTGGATGATGATTTGATACTTAATGTTTATTGGTTTGTTTTTGATTGATTGAATGTGTGTTATGGTTCCGTTCTGATTCTTGTTGTTTGGTTATTTGAACTCCTTTGGTTGGGTGTATCTGTTTGACTAAAGTAGATAGACTCCGATAGGATAATCAACCTACCTTACCTACCCTTGACCAAGATAATTGTGTTAAGTGGTTACTTGGACCGAGAGTGACCTGGAGGTAGAAAACCATACAATAGAATTAGGATTGGATTTCTGGTACTAGGTTGCCTGACAAACGACCTAAGTATTGGACTAGGAGGACCAAGACCTAGTTTAAAAACCATAATTACTACATGTTAGGGTGTCCCAGACTTAAATTCCTACAATAATCAAAACAACCAAACCTTTGGCCTATTTAAATCATCCACTTGGGGATTCACTATACCATGATAAGTGCTACTGTTTTTTCCTTCATATAGTTATTAATCAATATTTTTATTGCTTTCTTAGTTAATAATTAAATTAGTTGTCTTTTTATTATTAAAACCTTTTTTCATGAAAACCCCCCATAAGCTTTAGGTTAATTAAACTGATCTAGACTTTAATCTACGATAACTTGACCGTTCCCAGTGGTAGATACGATACCTGGACTTTCCTACACTATATTACTCACGATCAGGTATGCTTGCCTGTATATGTGGTAAGACAGTGGCTAGGCGTTAGAGGTTAAAACTTGTTACGCTTTTTATATATGATAATTACCGCATCAAGTTTTTGGCGCCGCTGCCGGGGAACGGTAGTTGTTAGATTTTAGTCTTATTAGTTTTGTTAATCGATCCTTGTGAGGGATTCTTTCCCTTGCAAGTTTTTCTCTTTCTAGTTTAATTAGTTAATTTTATCTTTATTTTTATTTTATCTCTTTGTTTCCCGCAAGTTGCTCGTAACCGTTTGTTGTGGTTTCAGTCACGGCAGACTTGTTAGAGCCATTTGAGGAGCCGGAGAGAGAATTCAGAAAAAGAAACAAAAAGAAATCCAAAGCCGACAAAGTTCGCCCGAGAACTTTGATTTTTGAGATGGGAGACGAGGCACCGATGTGGACCGCCAGGAGAGCCGCTCCAACTGTACCCACCAATCCGATCACGAAGCCAGGCCTAAACAAAGAAATCCCGGGGAAGCTCCTTCACATGATCAAGGACCTTACCTTCAACGGGAAACACGATAGCAATCCTATCGTTCATATGGAGAACTTTGTGGATATTTGTGATCTGTTCAAAACGGAGGAAGGCCGAGATGATGCGATTCGTCTCCGAGTCTTTCCTCTCACACTCACCGGAGAAGCTAGAGCTTGGTTGCGTTTGCTAGAGCCAAGTTCGATCACTACTTGGGAAGGACTTCGCTCAAAGTTCCTTTCCCGATTCTTTCCACCATCCAAGATTGACAAGTTAAGAGCCGATATCCGATCCTTCCAACAAGATGATGGGGAAACCATATCCGAAGCATGGGAACATTTCAAACACCTTCTAAATTCATGCCCGAGTCACGGACTGAATAAGAGTGAACAAGTCCAAACTTTCTATAGTGGGCTTGCTTATTCTTCACGCGCTACATTGGATTCATCTGCCGGAGGTGTCTTTATGTACAAAACGCCCACGGAAGGTTACAAGCTCCTCGAAGACATGCTCATCCACAACATAGATTGGAGGACGGACAAGTGCTTGCAAATCCCGAGGATGGCCGGAAAAATCTCAACCGACTTCGATCCATCCGATGAACTAGCCGCTATGAAAAACCAACAGGTAAAGTTTGAACGTAAAATAGAGGAACTAATTAAATCTGTTCATGCTTTGCAGGTTGGATGCGAGGAGTGCAATGGACCACATTTGACAAAAGATTGCCCGAACCGACCAATGATGACACCCGAGAAGGTGAATTATCTTAACCGAGGCGATTACCAAGGGAGGTGGAGCAACAATCGTAATTTCATCCCGAGACCTCCCGGTTTCTTTGCACCGACTCAACAAAACCAAAGACCGGATGGAGAGCCACGTGTTTCTATCGAAGATCGGATTGTCCAATTCATGGATGCGCAAAAGAAGCTAAACGATGAGGTAAGTTCATACTTACGTAATCACCAAAGTACTATCCAGAATTTGGAATTGCAGGTTGGACGTGTTTCGCAAATGCTAAGTGAAAGGACTCAAGGGGAGTTACCAACGCAAACACAAGTCAACCCGAAGGTGGAGAATGTGAAGCCGATGCTCATGATGACCGGAGAGCCATCAAAGAAGAAGTGGACGGACATTTACACGAAGAAGTACGTGGAAACTGAGAGTGAAAGTGAGCCCGATTATGCCACGGATTACGATTCGGAGGGGTTCACCGTGTCATTCGAACACCTAAGACTCAAAGTTCCCGAAGCTTCAAGTGATGATGAGGAGGAAGATGGAAAGCAAGGCGGATACGCGGAGTTCGTGATTCCGATGAAAGAGGATAAAGGCAAGGAGAAAGAGAAGGAAAAAGCACCGGAGGATGACCTCATTTACATTGCACCTATCAAGCATGATCCAGGGAGTTACAACTTACCTATTTCTTGTCATAAATTTAAAGGTCTTGCTTTGGTAGATTCAGGTGCCGCACTTAACCTGATGCCTGTTGGTTATTGCAGAAAAATGGGAGTTAAAAATATCATACCAACAGACTATCAATACCGAGGCGTGAACGGTTACATGACAAAACCGTTAGGAATAGCGGAAGGAGTCCCGATTCGCATTGGCAACTTTGTTTATTATACGGACTTCGTCATAGCTAATCTTCCACAGAACACGGAGATCCCGATAATCCTCGGGAGATCTTTCTTGCACACCGCTCAAGTGAATACCGATATGCGAAACCAAGTCACGAGCTTGGGATATGGGGAAAATCGGATTTACTTTGATCCTAACGGAGAGCCAGTCAGACACCTCGATGAACCATATGAAGATCCTTCTCTGGCCTACAAGAAAAACACGAACCGCCCGTTACTCCCGCATGAGCATGGAAAGAAGAAGGAGGACTATCCTAACCCGATGCATCAAAAGGATCATAAACTTATTGAACCGGAACCCTCCAAAAAGGATCATAGAAAGAAGAAGGGCTCGTCATCCCGACGTGCCAAGAAATGAGCTAAAAGTGGGGTCGAGCTCTAGACCCATTAAAAAATGAAGCACTTCTCGGGAGGCAACCCAAGCTTTTTCTTTTTCTTTCATTTTTATGATTTTCGTGTGTGTTTTTATTAATGTTTTTGTTTGATATTGCTTAGGTAACCATATGGAAGGGATACAAACAAAAATCGAGCAAATCCGACGTGCGAAAGCAATTTTGAGAAGTTGGAAACAGTGGCCAACTCGCGATCGCCAGTTTCCAAATCTGGCGACGCGAAGTTGGTGAGGTTGGTACCAGGTAAGATTGTGCGAATCTCGCGACGCGAAGAGGACCGTTTGGCGACGCGAATTTTTTAAAAACTAGGGTACTTTTGAAAACCGCCTGTTTGGCGACGCGAAACCCTGGGTTTCGCGACACCAAGTCGGGGCAGACGGGTTTTAAACCCTCTTTTCTCACTTTTTCACTTCACCACAACCCTAAGTTTACTTCGGCGCCGCGAAATCCTCTCACGTCCTTGCGAAATCCGACCTTCTTGAGCTTCAATTTCATCATTCAACATAAACAAGAGACAAAGAACCCGATCGTCAACTTCCACTGCAACCAATTTCCGTGCACCGGATGGTAGTCACGTGTTCACCTATTTCATGAATGACCCAACTTTGAACGCTCCAAAACGAGAGGAGTACCGGGATACCGTTAACCGACTTCTTGCCCGTCAAGTGCTAATTCCGAGGAGAGTCGATTGGGACCTTCTTCGATCGATGAGTGTCGAAAACAACATCAAAGCGATACTCGAAAAACATGCCTACGACGAGGATAGCACCGAGTATTATATTTGCCATGCATGGGAGCGAGTCTTCGACATCGCCGAGACCCTTTATCGCGAGCTTATTGTGGAGATCGTGGCCACATTCCGTTTTGAGGCCATCAAGGCCCTTGAGGAGTTTCATCAATCATGCATGACGTTTCGACTTGGTGGAGTTTGGAGATCCCTATCTTTGGTCGAGTTTGCCGTTGCTTTGGGGATATATACCCAAGAGGAGGTTGATGCTCCCGGTTTCGTGGAATACATGTGGGCGACCGCAAAGAGGCCGGATGGTTTTGATCCTCAATTGGCTTGGGCGGGTCTAGGTGATGGTGACTATGGTGGTAATCTCAAAGTGAAAGGTTTTCTTGCTTCTTCGGATAGACTTCTACACCGCATGCTCATTCAAGCGGTGAATGCTCGTTCTTCAAGTGAGGAGAAAGTTTCGGTTTATGATATATGGCTTCTTGAGCAACTCACCACGGATGACAAATATCCGAATGCTCCGTATCTCATCGCCGTTCAACTTGCCAAGGCGAGTGGTTATCGAGAGGGTAGTCGAATAGTTGGTGGCCAGTACGTGACACTCTTGGCCAAGCACTTCGGTATCTTAACCGCGGGTGCCATTGCCTCGATGACGAACCTTGGGGGGATGGGATTGATCGACATGGACCAACTCCGTGGCATGGGTGTAGCAAGAGTTGAGCATATGGTTGGAAGGGATTACAATGCATGGATCCATAATCCTCAAGCTTATGGGACGAGGAGTCAACCGAGGAGTCAAGCACCGACGAGCACGCATGAGATTGGTGGAACAAGTGGGACGAATGCGGGAGAGCAACCGGCGGAATGGACGGCATATTCGGGTTACCAAGACTTGAGTAACCGACTCTCGGAGATGTCATTGTCTTATGGCCGTCATCATCAACATGTGGAGTACAACACCGTGGAGGCTCTTCACCAAGCCAACTGGCAAAGTGGAGTGATGAACCAGATGGCCTCTCATTTCGGTATTCAACCGAATACCGCGTTTGCTCCATCTCCATATTGGCCATACTCCGAGGATGCTCCGCCCGGTTATCCGACTTACGAGGATTGGCAAAACCAACCTCGTGGCCCTTATTGATCTCTCTCTCTTTTATCTCCATTATTCGATATGGTTGTTTGAGACAATTTTATTTTTTGGTTGTGTTTGGTTTGGTTGAACACTTTTTATTTTTGTTTGGTTTGTTTAGGATCTTAAGTATTTTTAATTGCTTTAGTTTGGTTTTATTTTCTTAGTTCGTTTTTACTTTTTCTTTTTCTTTTTGGTAGTAGATACAGCGATCTATGATCTTTGATCGAGCACGATACTTGGAACACTCTGAGATCAGAACAGATTTCGTCACATAACCCGGGAAGTTTCTCTTTTTCCCAATTACTCCATAATTGTTTTGATTGTTGCATTGAGGACACTGCAAATTTTAAATGTGGGGAGGGGGTTATGTAGACTTATCTGTTTAAATGGGTTCACTTTTTGCTTATGGTGTGTCGTTTTTCAAATTTTTGAAAGCTTTGAGATTTGACCCCAATTTTTTTCGAATTCTGAGATTGTTTTTGAGACTGAGTTGCTTGCACAGGAGAACACTGAATAGGATTAGTTGAGTAAAAGGATGCCTTGGAATACTGATTACCATGAGTGCCTCACCCAATTCCATTGAGAGTTTGAGCCTTAATTGTTATATCTATTTATTTCGTGAGGAATACCGACTTTGACCCAAGGTAGAACTTGTCATTTGAATGCTTGTCGAGACCACATAAGAGGAGTATTTATCACCATTGCACTGATAGAGGCCTTCGTTTATAACCCTTTTAGCCTTCGTCAGATAACCTCATCTTAAGGTTATTTGATTTGCCTAGCCTTCGATTGAAAAGTACTCATCATTAGTACTTTATCCCTTGAAACCATTTTGAAGCCTTAGCCTTTTCATTTCTTTACCCACTATACACTTTATCCTTTAGCCTAATTTTTATCTATCTTTTGGCCGTAACTTAAATTTGATTCTTGAGATGTTTTGATCCAGTTTTCAAAATCTGACAGTTTTTATGGGATTGAGATTTAAAAGAGCCCAAAAGCAACATAGTTGCTGCTCTGAAAAAAAAAAGAGAGAGAAAAGAAAATATTTGAGACTCAGAAAATAAAAGAAATATCAAAAGAGTCGAGAATACAAAAAGAAAAGAAAAGAGAGCTGAAAAGATTGAAAAAGAATTTGTGCCCCAAATAAGCCATAGGCTTAGGCCAATTATAAAAGAAAGAGAGAAAATACTCATCCCAAGAGTTTCATTGTTTGAAAGTCAGATTACTTCACTGTTTGGATCATTACTGATTAAGTTTTCAAATTTTTGTTGCAAAACCCTTAGTCACTTATATATCCTTTATCCTACCTTTAACCCTTAGCCTAACATTACAACCCTAAAGTCCTCTTGACGGTTGACAACTTCTCAGTGGTGGAGACTAGATTTGGTGACAAGCTTATGCATGCGGGAATTAGTCGAGTATTGGTGTGATCACTTACATATACACTTTTACCCCCGAGAGATACACTTTATATGATTATTCATACTATGTGAGGGTGAAAGGTTGATCTTGGTATCCGATTGCTTAATGAGTTTTGTTTGTGTGTTCGATTGTGTGAGTATACTTTGTTCTCTTTGATGATCTTGGGTGGAGATAATTTTGGAGTTATCTTTCTTATCTTTCAGTCTTTTGATTGAGGACAATCAAAGCTTAAGTGTGGGGATTTTGATAACACCAAAATTATACATGTTTTGGTTGAGCGTAATCGTATGACTTTACCCCATTTTTCACCCGTTTATGATCATTTCACTCACTAAATGAGCTTATTATTGTTTATGAAGGATTTGGAGGCCGTGGAACGGAAAAGTACGAAAAAAGGCGAGAAAACGTGAAAAGTGCATGAAGTCAATACAATAGCAATCTGGCGTTCGCGAGTTTGCAGATCTGGTGCCGCCAGATTCGACAAAGATGAAGACCAGGTTTGACCTAAGTGTTTGGCGCCGCCAAACCAGCAGTCTGGCAATCGCCAGATGGCCCCTAAACGTTTTCTTTTAAATACCAGCCTCCTCCTTCAGTTCAGAGCATGCAATTCGAGGTGCTTTACACGAGATACGATACAGGGAAGATACGAAGCAGTAGAGTGAAAGTCAGAGTGGTGCCGATACGCTGCGGGGTTCGATCTCTGATCATCCGTCGTTGTATTGTCGGTATCATGTCTACTATCATGTTTTCTGTTTTCGTTATGTTTCGTGAGTAGTCTTTTAATAGTGGTACTTGTCATGGTCGATGAACCATTGTGGATGATGATTTGATACTTAATGTTTATTGGTTTGTTTTTGATTGATTGAATGTGTGTTATGGTTCCGTTCTGATTCTTGTTGTTTGGTTATTTGAACTCCTTTGGTTGGGTGTATCTGTTTGACTAAAGTAGATAGACTCCGATAGGATAATCAACCTACCTTAACCTACCCTTGACCAAGAGAGTTGTGTTAAGTGGTTACTTGGACCGAGAGTGACCTGGAGGTAGAAAACCATACAATAGAATTAGGATTGGATTTCTGGTACTAGGTTGCCTGACAAACGACCTAAGTATTGGACTAGGAGGACCAAGACCTAGTTTAAAAACCATAATTACTACATGTTAGGGTGTCCCAGACTTAAATTCCTACAATAATCAAAACAACCAAACCTTTGGCCTATTTAAATCATCCACTTGGGGATTCACTATACCATGATAAACGCTACTGTTTTTTCCTTCATATAGTTATTAATCAATCTTTTTATTGCTTTCTTAGTTAATAATTAAATTAGTTGTCTTTTTATTATTAAAACCTTTTTTCATGAAAACCCCCCAAAAGCTTTAGGTTATTTAAACTAATCTAGACTTTAATCTACGATAACTTGACCATTCCCAGTGGTAGATACGATACCTGGACTTTCCTACACTATATTACTCACGATCAGGTATGCTTGCCTGTATATGTGGTAAGACAGTGGCTAGGCATTAGAGGTTAAAACTTGTTACGCTTTTTATATATGATAATTACCGCATCAGTACCGTTAAAATACGTTATCCAGAATTGTCTACTTACAATTTTGCAGGTACATCGAAAGATTTGGTGGATTCACTACGAAAGATTGATGCAAACGTATGTTGGCCAAAGAAATCTGACAATCCCAGCAAGGACAAAGATCAAAACAAATGGTGCGATTTCCACGAGGATCATGGACATACGACGGATGAATGCATTAGCCTTAAGAAGCAGATTTCGTATTTGAAGTCGAAAGGACATCTTAAAGATGTCATCCCTGACGAACAAGGAAGACCAGCATCTCCAGCTCATACTAAAGTCATAAATTGCACCGGAGGATCAGAAGTATGCGGTCTTACGTATTCTGCAGCCAAAAGACATGCGCGAGACGGTCCAGACGAGCGCCCTATGCCCGATGAAGTCAAGTCAAAGGCCGAAAAAGAGCTCGATGCAATGACAATAGCGTTCGACAAAGATAATACTCAGGGGGTCCATCGTAAACATCATGACGCTCTAGTCATACAGTTGACTATCGGAAACTGTTCGACTAAGAGAATATTGATCGATGGAGGCAGCTCTGCTAACGTTATTTTTGCAGATACTCTTAAAGTCATGGGAATTGCACGATCAGAAATCGTACGACGAAGCACTACCCTGATTGGATTCAATGGAGACTCGATGAACACTCTCGGAGAAATTATCTTACCTGTCTTCGCTAAAGGGATCAATAAACAAACAAAGTTCAATGTTATAGACTGTCAATCGGCCTATAATGTTATTCTTGGAAGACCTTGGATCCACAAGATGAAAGCAGTGCCTTCGACGTACCATCAGAAGATTAAGTTTCCTTCTCCTTGGGGAATTCAAGAAATCGCCAGTGAAAAGAAGATTGCTAGGAAATGTTACAAAATCACCATGAAGACAAAGCTGCAGGACATCTAGCAATTACAGAGCCAGGATGGGAAGAGGTCGAACGATGATCTTCGATTAGAAGAAGTCGTGCTCGATCCTGAACATCCTGATCGAAAAGTCTTCGTAGGAGCCTCACTCCCCCGTGACATAAAAAATACGATTATATCTTTTTTGCAGGAACATTCAGACTGTTTTGCTTGGTCGCACGAAGATATGGTTGGGATAGATCCTAACGTCATATCACACAAATTGAACGTAGATCCTACTTTCAAGCCAATAAAGCAGAAGCGTCGTAAGTTCGCACATGAGCGCAACAAAGTAATTAACGATGAAGTCGACAATCTGCTTAAGACTGGCAAGATAAGGAAGGTCAACTATCCGGACTGGTTGGCAAACGTGGTCGTCGTACAAAAGAAAAACGGGAAATGGCGAGTTTATATCGATTTCACAGACTTGAACAAAGCCTGTCCAAAAGACCCTTTTCCGTTACCTCACATTGACGCAATGGTCGACGCGACGGCAGGACATGAATTACTCACATTCATGGATGCGTATTCTGGATACAATCAAATTCTGATGCACACGGACGATCAAGAAAAAACTGCATTCATGACAGACAAGGGCATATACTGTTACAAAGTAATGCCATTTGGTCTTAAAAATGCAGGCTCGACTTATCAAAGATTGGTGAATATGATGTTCAAGGAACATCTAGGACAGACGATGGAAGTTTATATCGATGACATGCTCGTGAAGTCAGAACGATCGATCGACCATGTAGCACATTTAAAACAATCGTTCGACATCCTACGACAATACAAGATGAAGCTCAATCCAACAAAGTACTCTTTCGGGGTACGGGCAGAAAAATTCTTGGGATATCTGGTGACGCAACGAGGAATCGAAGCAAGCCCGGAGCAAGTGAAAGCCATTGCTGAAATACGATCTCCGAGAAATGTCAAAGAAGTTCAGAAACTAACAGGACGTGTGGCTGCTTTAAACCGATTCATCTCACGATCATCGGATAAATGCCACCTGTTCTATAATGTCCTTCGAAAGAACCAGGGATTCCAGTGGACGAACGACCATGAGAAAGCTCTACAAGACTTAAAGCAATATATGGTCCCCCCACCATTATTGACTAAGCCAGTCGAAGGTGAAAGTTTACAATTATACCTAGCGGTGAGCAATAATGCGACGAGTGCGGTACTCGTACGAGAAGAAGATCAACAGCAACGACCGATTTATTATGTAAGCAAATCTTTTCTCGACGCAGAAACCAGGTACACATCAATGGAAAAATTGCTACTAGGTCTCGTAACTGCTGCGAAAAAGTTAAGACATTACTTTGAGTTACATCATATTATTGTCGTAACTAACTATCCACTTAAGACTGTCCTACGAAAGCCCGAGCTCACAGGTGGTCTAGCCAAGTGGAGTATTTATCTCAGTGGGTTCGACATCGAATTCAAACCCAAGACGGCAATAAAATCACAAGCATTGGCAGACTTTGTAGCAGAATTCAGTCCTGGATTAGAGCCAACGACGTGCGACGAAATTGTGACGATTCAAGACAACCGACCTTGGTTACTCTATGTCGATGGATCCTCGAACATACTAGGAGCAGGACTAGGTGTTGTCTTAAAATCCTCACAAGGGGGAAATATGGTATACTGCATATGATGCGAGTTCAAGGCCACAAATAACGAAGCAGAATATGAAGCCTTGATCGCCGGATTGGATATAGCTCATAAACTGGGGGCAAAACACCTGGACGTACGAAGTGACTCCTTATTAGTGGTAAATCAAGTAAATGGAGATTTTCAAGCGAAAGACTCAAAGATGATGAGTTATCTTGTTAGAACTATATTTAGAGAATAGTTGAGGGACTTGTTTTGTAATTTCTTTACTTTTAGGATTGGGGTATAAATACCCCAATGCCTTGTATTGTAAAGCAAGTTTTTCCAGATTATGAATGACATGTGACTTCTTGCTCTCAACATTCTCTCTCTACGTGATATCATCATTCTCTCACTAGATTCTTCATGATTGTGAATTGATCATGATGGATTAGTTCATCATTTGTACTTACAAGTGGTATTAGAGCTGGATTTGCTGATTTGAAGAAGTTTAATCAAGCCAAAGTTTTGAAGATTTGAAGAAAGATGAAGAAAACTTGAAGAATTTCACTTTTGAGCAAAATTGGAGTCATATTGCTTGATTATTCATGAAATTGTGTGTAGTTTCATGAATCTATCCTGATGTTTCGAGTGGTGTGAATGTTTCGAGCCATGTCTTTAGTATAACTCGAGTTCTTTCTTCCAAGTTAAGTTTCAAGCATAGTCTAACTCGAGTTCTTTGTTTTTAACTCATGTCTCGAGCCATTTCATGTCTCGAGCCATTTCTTTAGTCTAACTCGAGTTTCTTTCTTTCAAGTATATCTCGAGCATATATCTTTCAGTATCTCGAGCTGCAAAGTGTCTCGAGATATTACATAGTGTCTCGAGCCTGAATTTGTATTTTTGCAAATCTCAAATCAAATCTGTTAATTCAAATCTGTATCTCGAGTCAAAGTCAGTAGTCTTTCGAGTCAACTTCAATTCTTCGAGTCAATCTAGTTTGTCAAAGTCAGTTGTTTCGTTTTGATTTGTCTTCTAAAATCAGTATTAACGGTCCTGTAAAAAGATGATGAACATTATGAACAAAAGAGATGATATGTCGATGGGATCAGAGACAAAAGCCCCAGTTTTGTTTAAAGATGAATATGAGCTTTGGGTCTCAAGGTTCAAGTTGTATATCCAGCGAAAGGAAAATGGGTATGAGATTTTACAATCCATTATGAATGGTCCGAAGCCGTTACCAAAACGTACTTTAACAAATGGAGAGGAAATTACCAAGCAGGTTAATGAGTTGAATGCAGAAGAAAAAGCTCTATATAAGATTGATATGGATGCTTTTAACTATCTAGTACAAGCTATTCCCAATGACATTTATCGTAAACTGGATAGTTATGATGAGTCTGCTAAGTCAATCTGGGATCAACTTCAGAAAATAATGATGGGTTCTAAAGTAGGGAATCAGATGAGAATCACGAGTCTAATGGATAAATACGAGAACTTTAAGATGAAAGAGGATGAAAATCTGGAAGATACGTATGATAGGTTTGTGGAGTTGATGAACCACATGAAGAAGAATGATATAGTAAGATCAGAAATGGATTGTATTGTAAAGTTTCTCAATAATCTGTCATCAGATTGGAAACCATTCTCAAGATTTGTGAAACAACACAAAGCTTTGCAGAAGCTCAAGATGCATGAGGTGTTTGAGAATCTAATGTTGTTCGAAGAGGAGGTGAATGAAGGAATAGCTGAACGGAAGAAGAAAGAGAAGAGTGAAGCTAATACATTAGCTTTACTTGCTGAGAAGGAAAAAAATATGAAGAAAGTACGAAAAGGTAAGGCCAAGATGTTTGAGATCTATGAAGATGAAGAGGAAGATGAGGAAGAAGAATATGATGAGAATGAAAGAGATCAGATGTTTCAAAGCTTATTGAGTTTAACAGAGGCATACAAGAGGAAGTACTATAACAAACCCGGTTCTAACAACAGGAGATTCTCTACGAGAGGTGGTCGTGGATTTAATCGCAACTACATTCAAAGTCAACAAGGATATCCTCCTCGCATTGAAAATCAGTATGTTGATCATTATGCTGCAAAGAAGGAAGAGAGTGTTAAGGATAATTCAGAAAAGATTGGAGAAAAGAAAGTGCCTAAAGGAATTGTGTGTTACAAATGTGGTAAGACATGTCATATTGCTAAGGGATGTCCTACCAAGATGACCAAAGTGGAAGTGTTACGGAAGAAGTTGGAATTGGCTGAGAAACAAGAGCAAGGCCTAGTGTTAATGGTTGATGATGTAGAATGGTTAGATTTCTCAGACAATGATGATCAAACTCAGATGTGTTTCATGGGACTTCTTGATGATACAGACTCTGAAGAGGAATCAGACAGTGATGGAGAAACACCAACGGTACATACTCATCCATTGTCTTGTGATAAACGTAAAATGCTTGAAGTGACAACTTTAATACATAACAAAAAAAAAAGAACTTGAAGTTGTCATTTCAAAACAAAAACATGAGATTGCTGAATTGTTGCAACGATGTGAAAACTTGCAACATTCAGTTAATGAGTGTGAACAGATTCGAACTGAACATCAGTCTCAAAAGGTTGAAATTGATTTTTTGACCACTAGTCTGAATGAGGAAAAAGAAAATGTTTCTAATCTAAATAAGAAAATTTCTGATCTCGATCTGAAACTCCATAAAATAGGTCAAACAGAACATACAGTTTTCTTAAACCGACGACATGAGTTTCGTGATTTTTATTCCAAAGAAGGTCTTGGATTTAAAAATCCAAATTATTTGAAAAAGATTCTTAATGATAGACCTGCATTGTATAGTTTTGATGACATGCTAATGAGCGGAAGATTTCCTATGTTAAAGGGTGATCAAATGAAGGAAGAATTTATAGAATTACAAGAAATGAAGAAACATGATCCCATGTATCTTGATCCAAAATATCACAGGGTTGATTTTCTTTATAATGATGCTACACTAAAGATCAAGTCTAGTTCATCTGCAGATTCTCCTGTAACTTTTGTCTATCCTGAATTCCAAAATGGTGAAGTCAAACCATATGTGTCTACATTGGATTTGGAAAACAAGGTTTCATTACTTGAAAAACAAATTGAGGATTTCGAAAATCAGATTGAATGTTTTGTGAAACAAATTGAGGATTTAAAATTACAAAATGCAAAACTTCAATCTGAATCAAATGAGCTATTAACAAATATGTTTGATTCTCAACAAAAGTTACATGAGGGTGTATATGATGAACAAGAGGAAGTCATTCGTGTAGTAAATTCTGATGGGTATTTTGAATTCAAAGAACATTCAGCAATGTCACCTGATGATATTGAAGTTCCTTACAGTGTTGACAATCTTGATCTTAGTCAACCAGTGATAAGTGATAATATATCTCTTAAGTCAATATCTGATAAAACATCTCAGGTGCACACTCAGAATGATTCTTCTACAATTGATTGTTCCCAAAATAACCTTGAAGTAACTGAAAATTCACAGGGATCAGTATCTTCATTTCCAAAGATGTCTTCTGCTTTATCATCTGAATCAAAACGTGCAGTTTGTCATTTTCATGATGAAATATCTTATTTAGAAAAGAAACATTTTCAAGAAAAGCGGTCATTTCAAAACACTATTCATCAATTAAAGACTGAGTTGTCATATCAAAAGTGTGATGCAAAATTTTGGTACAGTAAATGTAACACCTTAACAAAGAATTATGATAGATTAGTCGAAAGACTGTCTATATATGAAGAAGGTCTTCACTATGCTGGTAAAAACCAAAAGATTGTACCTACTCCTGTAACTCATGATTACATAAATAATGTTCAGTTTTCTCAGGGTGTAATAGCTATGTTACAGAAATTTCAGCATCAAATAAACTTGAAAAAGCAAAATCCTAACGTAGCTCTCCCTAAGAAACATGTTGAACAATCTGTTTCAACAACTGTTTCACTGAAACCATTTGATATCTGTGCTAACACATCTACAGGGTCATGCACACATGTGAAGAATGAGAAGCCAAGACAGCAGAAGTTCTAAAAGAAGAATATTAAGAATTTAGATGTTCATGTGATGTATTCATCTAGAAAGTTTTCAGATTCTACTGTGAGAAACAAAATGAAGTCTATCAATAATGTACCTTCTAAAAATAAATCAATGAATAAAAAGACTACTTCTTCTGTTTCTCAAACTATCAAAGCAAAATCTGATGAAACTCATACTGGATCTAAATTTGTTAATATTCTTTCTTCTTCTACTCCTGCTTTTGTTCCATATCATGTTTTTCATAGGCTTAGCAGATTTAGGATCCCATATATGGTGTTGTTAAACGTGTTAATCTTCCAGGACCCATTCTTAAATGGGTTCCTAAATCTCATTGATTTCATTATTGCAGGCCAGTCATAAGTGGTACCTTGATTTTGGGTGTTCCAAACATATGACTGGAAGGAAAGAGCTCCTCTTTAATTACAAAGAAGAGTATGGAGGTTCCGTCAAATTTGGCAATAATGATCTTGCACCGGTAGTAGGTCAAGGAGATATTGTTTGCAATAACATTACAATTCAAAATGTAGCACATGTCGTTGGTTTAAATCATAACCTCTTCAGTATTGACAAATTTTGTGATAAAGACCTGGAAGTTAATTTTAAAAAGCATCGATGTGCTGTCAGAACTGAAGATGGTAGAGAATTATTGGTTGGCGCTCGTCGAACTAATCTCTACTCTATAAAACTTCGACATATGCTTGCAAAGAATTCTAAGTGGTTAATCTCAAAAACTTCGTTACACCAATCTTTACTCTGGCATTGCAGACTTTCTCATTTGAATTACAGATACATTGATAAATTGGTCAAACAACAACTAGTATCTGGAATTCCAATGATTAAGTTTGATACTGAACAAATGTGCTCTGGATGTGTTCAAGGTAAAATGAAAAGAGCATCTCATCCGCCCAAACCTGAACAAGGTTCTAAATCTCCCTTGAGTCTTATTCATATGGATTTATGTGGTCCAATGAAAACTGTTAGTCTGGCCGGTAGAAAGTATGTTTTAGTCATTGTTGACGATTTTTCAAGATATACTTGGACAAAGTTTTTGAAATCAAAGGATGAAACATTAGAGTTGATAATCAATTTTATCAAAGCAGTTCAAGTACAACTTAAATTACCGGTTCAGACTGTCAGAACAGATAATGGAACGGAGTTCAAAAATCAAGTGCTAAAAGGTTTTTATAATTCCTTAGGGATTACTCAAACATTTTCTGTTGCACGAACTCCGGAACAAAATGGGGTAGTTGAACGTCGCAATCGCACATTAGTTGAGGCTGGACGCTCAATGCTTGCTCAAAGTCAACTACCTCAATATCTGTGGGCTGAAGCTGTCAATACAGCTTGCTATACTCAAAATAGATCTATCATTTATCGGAGATTTGGAAAAACACCTTATCATCTACTGTTTGGGAGAATCCCAAATGTTGATTATTTTAAAGTGTTTGGGTGTCCTTGTTTTGTTCTTAATGAAACTGAGAATCGTGGGAAATTTGGAACAAAATCTGATGAGATGATCTTTGTTGGTTACTCGGATTGTTCCGTCGCATACAGAGTAATGAATAAGAAGTTAAGAGTGGTGTACGAAAGTGTAAATGTTAAATTTGATCCTCTTGTTGAGATTTCTTTATCTACATCTCCTACTACAGATCCATTATCTAACAATGTTGTGATTACAGATGCATCCTCATCAGCTTCTTCATCAACTAATCCTTCAGCATCTACAACTGAGTTAGATGTATTGTTTGAATATTTTTATGATGATCTATATGGTACTAATCAAGCTTCCACCTCTGCTACAGGTTTACCTTTTACTCCTTCAAGCTCTACTCTTGCTTCATCTGAAGTAACTCCTGTATCTTCCCCTGCTGCACCTAATGTGAATATATCTGAGTCTTCTGGTTTATCCTCTCCTACTTCTGAGGCTGTTGTGTGTTTGATGTTTTAAATTTATACCGCAAGCGTACGGGTGTGTAGCATACGGGTCGATCACGGGGAGGCAACGGAGTAAGCATAGATTTACCCACGGCGTTAGCTAGTTGCGCGAAATCATTTTTTCAAGGAATTGTAATAAAGACGGAAATCAAATAACAAATCTAACTAATTAACCACACTAAACATAATAAAGACTAAAAATTGAGCAAAGATATAAAAGACAATTGAAACTCATAAACGAACGAGACTCGACTAATAACTAAAATCAAAACCAAACAAAAGATCTAATTAATACTAATAACACGAATGAAGCAAAAATGCTAATATCTACACTAATTAACCTAGGGTGGTGAAAATTGGTTTAGGCCTTTCAAAGTGAGTAGTGTCCAAATCAATTGTCACTTTTGTCCCTCTTCCAAGGCAACAAAGTTTTTTCCTCAATTGAAAAACCGATTATTTCCATATCGATTAATTCCAACAAGAAGCATTAAGCAAGATAAAAATACCCAATTACTCAAAACATCTATTTCCATAATGTAGCGAGAATCACCAATTGGTTAACCCAAGTCAAAATCAAACTTCCATTTAGATCTCAACAATAAATTCAACAATTACCGATTGATAATCAATTAACGACCCCTAACTTCCGTTAGTCGGACAATCAAACGACTATTTTACCGAAAACCATTTTTCAAGAAACCAACCAATTGATACAAATCAAGTCTTCACCAAAATTCACCTTAACCTAAGTACTAAATTAACATATAACTAATAAACATGAAATTGCTAAAAATCAACCCAATACTAATTGGGGGAAACAAAATTCTAACCTAAAAACATGAATAAACAATAACTACTTATAAAGGAAGCAACTATAATAGAAAAAACACATAAAACCTAAATCTAAAAAGATAAGAAACATGAGATTAATGAAAGAATCAAGATTTATAAACTAATTACTTGCATAAAAATAAAAGCTAAATAACAAAAACTCAAGAACCTAAAATATAAACACAAATTAAGAAATAAAATAAAGCATAAAGGTAAAAAGGGATAAGAAGATACAATTACTCTTCAAATGATTGATCCTTGCTCAAAGATGAGTTCAAACCATTCCAAAGCTCCAAAATTGAATGTGTAGCTTTAAAATCCCAAAAAGAAAAGAAAACTACCTAATCCTAATCTAGAGGAAACCCTAAAACTAACAAAAATGGCTTCCTCCCCCAAAAAGAAGGGAGCAAAAAGGTTTATATACTTGGGCCTAAAAGGCCAAAAGGCCAAAAAGCCCAAAAAGAGAAATATACTTTAAGCCCAATTTCCAACTTTCATTCTTCATTCTTCATCTTTTCTGCACATCGCTTGCACCTTTCCTTCCGCTTCTTCTCGAATCCACGCACACCTACACATTAGAAATAAAACTCGCCAAAAACACGGAAATACTCGCCAAAAGCATGAATACGCCAACAACAAAGTAATAGGCAAAAAGAGAAAAACTATATAAAAAGGTAAGAAAAATGCATGAGACACTTTCGAAAGGAAACGAAAAAGATGCAAAATAAACTATAAAAATAATAATAAAAACGTGCAAAACAACTACCCACAAGCTAAACCTTCCTTGTCCCCAAGGAAGAACCTAAACTAGCTTATATAAACGGGATAAACGACAAGAGAAAGAAAGGCAAAAGAAAAACCAACGACGACCTCCACGATCATCAAAACGAATGAATGCACGATCTCACTAGACATAACCCAATGCTTTGGTTTCCCATGTAAAAATGCAACTTACTTCCATGTGATCAATTAACAATAATAAAAGAAACAAATATTTACCAAGTGTCAAGCCGACACAACACCAAGCCAAGCACATTGCAAGAAAAACGTACCAAATAGAACTTTGCTTACGTTACCATAGCCGCTAGGGAAGGGGAGAGTGATCTACAAGAATGGATGCTCACGGTTTCGCTCATTCACTCAAATGTGTTTAAGGGGTTGTGTTTACGCTCGATGCCATCCCAATCGAGTAATAAAAAAATGCACTTTTGACGCATTTGAAACAATTCTCAAGTCTAAGGATTTCATATAAAATTGCATAAAATGAGGACTTTTGGGTTAGGCTAAGGGCTATAAAGGGGTAAGGATTAGATGGGTTAAAGGGGATAAAATAAAAATAAAAGGGGTTTTTTTTTCTCAAGTTGGTTCTTCCCTCATGTTTCGATAGATAAACAATTTATTCACAAGAACAAGATGCATATTATTCTCTCTTTTTTTTTTATTTTTTTTTCTCTTCTTTTTTTTTTCTTTTTGTTTTTCTCCTTTTTTTTCGTGAACCCACAAGCTATGCTTGTTTTGGGGTTCAACATACTACCCACAAGCTATGCTAGCGTTTATTTATAGTCTAATTACCTACATTTGCATCATGACGGGAAGCTTAAACCAATGAAAGGGTATGGGTGTTGAAATGAATGACTAAAGTTCGGGCTCAAAGTGGTTGCAAAGGGGGAAGAAATGATTTTTTTTCTTTCAAATTGGGGTTTATTTAGAAATGATGGCCTCTATGCAAATTCATAATCATCCTAGACGAGAATATGTCAAATACCTAAAGATACACCTCGATGGGAGGTAACACTGCTGAGAGAATTATGCTACCCCCTTTTTGTGAATAAGGAGTGTGTGCAATAATCTGTGAACTGTGAGATTCAACCGGAAAATAGAACCAGGCGCAAGTATACACCTTGAACTACTGTCGTCTCGTAACAAGTAATAATGGTAAGTGAATACCAGATATCGATCCTCAGGGAAGGTTTTGTGAAAAAGTCTCTTTGTAAAAAGTTAAGTTTGTAAAAGATGATTTCAGATGGCGAATTCGAGGATTTTAAAATGAATTGATTTGAAATGGTGTTTGGTAAAATTTGTGTGATAAAGAGCATGGGGTGCAAAGGTCTGATGAAACAACAAGTGATCTGGAGATAATCCTATGCTTAATGATGGTCCAACTACTGGTTTGATCGGCCTCCCAGAAGTACACAAAGGTCAACGTGTTATCGATATGAGTCTACTTAAAGTCTCATGAATCCTAACACAACACAGTGTTACCTATCTTACCAGATGAGAATAGTCACGAGAGACTAAAGCTACTTTTAGCTTTCTCACGTTTATTACAAAATATCTAGCATAAGTCCTAACTCTGAAAGCTAGTGCATTTTCATGTACTAAATTGGTCGTCAGTCAATTCGGTACAATCTTCAATGAAACGCTAAATACCTGCAACAAACAGTTAGAGTACAACAATTAAAGCATAGGATAATTCTTTTACACTGAGGGTGATCTCAACATTTCCTCACACCCCAAGCCACGGCAATTAGCCCATCATGGCTCTGTATGTCATGAGTACTGACATTTTAAGTGATATATGTAATAAAAAGCTTGTAATTGCTGGAATTTAATAACTGGAATTTAAACACTGGATAATGACCAGTAGGGATGCGATAAAGTAAATTGCTGAAAATAAAGCAGGTTGGTAGTTAATACACAATACGTTCTCTTCAATGACAGAAACAGAGTGTATATAACTCCAATAAAATAAAAACAGATAAATAGCTGTAAAATGAATAACTGAAATATAATCACTGGATGAGGTGACCAGTAAAGAGCAGTAATATAAATACTGGAATGGGACCAGTAAAATTGCAAGAATTTAAAGTGCGAATAATTAAATACTGGAGTGATGACCAGTAGAAATGCTGAATATTAAATGGAATTTCAATAATAAAAAACGTAAATGAATTGGTAAATATTACACAATACGTTCTGCAACGTTGAGAATAAATTCAACGAGAGAAACAGGGTGTAATAAATTCCAAGTAGAGCGGAACAGATAATAATTGAATAGTAAAAACAAAGCTTCCGATGAAAGCCAACAGTTAATTATTTAGCTATAAAAGTAAAAAGGAACTTGCAAGGAAAGCTTAAATCAGAAACTTGCTATGGAAGCTTTGAAAACTTTATTGAAAAAGTAATAGCTTATAAGACAAGCTTCGAACAAAAGTTGTAAACTGTTACTTGCCGTGTAAGTTTCGAACCTTTAAATTGATGACTTTGAAAACTGTAAGAGAGATTATTTTTCCAAAGAAACCAAGATTTTCTAATTTATTAAAACCGAAAGTTTTTCTTATAACGTCGAAAAATCGGTTAACTGTAAATATCAAGAGTGCTAAAATTCGAACCTGTGGAACACTTGACGAACTTTGAAAAGATGAGAATAACGTAAGAAATAACAAGCGGAATTATACCCGGTAACTTGCGAACGAAAAGTAACTAAAGAACACTTTGATCGTAATATTTAAACCGAAACGTGACAACAAGTGAGACGATGCTAAGAAACCGGGAGGAATCTAAGCATAATCTAACTTACAAGTGTTTACCAAAAAACTATCAAACTACTAGCATAACACTTAATAATTAACTAAGTCTCTAGTTTTAAGAACTAAAAGACATGATTTTTACAAATGAAATACAAAGCCATATATATAGGCAAAATGATACTTAGGGGCCAAGTTTGATACAAGAAAATATCCAGCAAAAAGATGGGCCTTTAAGCCCAGAATTCCAGCCCAAAAGTCTGGCCCAAGATGAGGAGGAAACAAAAATCGGTAGCCCCCGGTACTGCGGCACTGCTACTGATCTCCTCTAGCACTTTCTGAAGCATCTGACCATTTCTGCAAAATCTGAATAAGTACTAAATCAATACCATAATAACGACAATTTAAGCGTAATTAAAGTGAATTAGGCATGAAACTAATATTTACAAAGAACCGGATTAAACGACGTTAAAAACGACAAAATGGGCAACTAAAATGGTGTAAAATCGTAATTAAAAGTCACAAATTAGGGGTTAAGAATAACCCCTATCACATCCTCAAACTTAAACTGTTGTTTGTCCCCAAACAACGAGAAAAAGACGAAACAAAGACTCCACTTTCGCTTCCAAAATCCAAAAACCTATGAGTTGGTTTACTACTTTACCAAAGTGTGCATTTTTCTTAATTTTGTACCGGTAAAGTTGTTTCCAAGATCACGCACTTTTGAATTTCATAGCCCTTCATAAACTTGTTTTTTACCAAAATCATTATCAAGTTTTCCATCCAAAGTCTCATGAAAACCGACTTCCTATCATCCAAAAATCAAAGCTTTTTATCATTTTAGACTTTATCATCAAAGCTTTTTACCTCATCTTTCTTTTTATCTCTCCATAGTACAATTTTTCTACTATGCATCTCATATTGAGGTATGTTTGGTGCACTTTGACACTCTTTAGTGCACTTAGACATTAGAACTATGTTCTTTGAATTGGGATGGTGGTCTAAGTGCATTTGTTTCCGAAATGTAGTGAGTCTCCTAATGGACATCCTCCCATCCTCAAACTTGATGGTTGCGATGTCCTCAATGCATGAAAAATCAAGTTTGGAAGAAAGATGGACATTTGATGGACATTTGATAAAAAAAATGGCAAACGCGAGGTTATTGTGGCTATGAAATCATTTTATGCATAAACAAGGACCTAACTTCCCTTTTTATTCTGTTTTAGGTGCACACATGATAATTAAAAGTATTACAACTCAATAAAATCAGTTCCCAAAATGACTCAAGCTATAAAGTAGTAAATGGACCTAAAATTCAGCGAAGTGTCCGAAAAAGTGGTAACATTTGGTTACCAAAGTGGACTAAAACATGACCTATATAAACATGACATACCAAGACCACAACCACAACCTAGTAAGTTATCCAAAACAGAATTTTGCAGCCATGGGGGGCAAATCCAAAATTTTGACACCAAACGGGGTTTTAAGCACGGAACAAGAAGCAAACAAGTAACCCAAGTGAACCGTAGACCATATTTGGGCTTTCCTTGCTGCTGCCGTGGCTAACAGAGAGACACACAACAGCCGTGTGTCAAGTGACACACAGATTGATCAAAACAGTCCCAAAACAGAAAATAAGGTGCAAAAGTGTGTAAATAGGACCAATCCGCAAAGCGGTCCAACAAACAACCAACAAGGGACACCGGGCAAGCTTATCAAGTGGTCACCAACGACCTTTCGGTCAAGCTAGCTGCTGCCGTGGCCCAACAGAAAGACACCAATCAGCCGTGTGTTGAGTGACACACGGTGTGGTCCAAAACAGCCCCAAAACAGAGAATATAGCGCAAAAAGTGCGGAAACTTGACTACGATGTGATAGGAACCATTAATTAAGCAACATAGAGTACCGGGCATGCTAACAAGTGAGAACCAACGACCTTTCGGTCTTTCTAGCTGCTGCCGTGGACCCATATGAACACACCAAAACAGCCGTATGTCGAGTGACACACGGCTTTGTCCTAACAGCCGCAAGGCATAAATAATAAAAGCACAAACAGCATCATGTTGCCTAAATGACTTCAATTCCACAAGTTTTGATAGAACCAAGGTGAACTAAAAGAGAGGGATTGCCTCGTCTCGCAACTTAAAGCGTACACAAGTTTATGCATGGAAAGTCACCAAAATGATATACATCGCGTCAATCTATCAACAACCGATAGAGGGAATGCCTCTATGTGTGGTGCACCACGAGTTGGACATTTAAAAGACATATTAGGGGCTGTCCCTGTTTTGAAAGTATAAAAATGTGCAAAAAATGAATCGCGGGTCTCGTTTTTACGAGCCCGAATATGTCCAAACTGTAGAGATAGGGGCTGCCCTATTTTTGGTGGAACCGTGTGTGCGAAATGTGTTTCAAAACAGCAACATATCCCAAAGGAATTTGTACAAGGGATGTATAAGCAACTATAAGGCATAAATTACGGAAACAAAGCAAGTGTATGTACAAACATAAATTAAAAGGGTGTTAGAGATGTGAACCTGGCCTACTCGGATAGAGTAGGTGACGATGACGAGCTATCCACCACCACTTTGGAAACGGCCGGATCAGTCAACGGCTTTCCGGATCTTCCCATCTCGTATGCTTTTTCTACCTCGGCTCTTAGCTTTTCCGCTCGCTCCTTTCTCTTTTTCTCCTTCTTTAGGCTCTTTACCTTTTTCTTGAGTTCCTCTATCACTTTCTTCCTTTTCCGGTTTTTCTCCTTAAGCGGTTTTATCATCTCGGTAAAGTGGGCCGTCACGATCTCCTCAAACATAGTCTTCATGGAATCCATGCTTGCATTCGTCATATCTGCAGATTTTCGGGCATAGTACTTCGTTACCCTATCAAAGGCCTTTTGGTCGATCACCACGTTTTTCGCGCAATATGGGTCGTGGTCAAGGATCGGGACTTTAGCGGCCAACAAAAGGTTATGGATGTACCCCGCAAAAACCATTTTACACCAACCCCTATCTAAACAACCTCGAATGGATGAACTAATTAACTTCCCCACATTGAACGGCTTTTTTGAGATAATACAATAAAGCAAAAACACTCTTTCTAAACATAAATTCGTATCGTGACTCGTTGGGTGAAGTGTTTGCCTTATAAAGTAAAACCATACATTAACCTCCGGTTTTAGGTATCGACCCTCTAAGACACGCCTTTGTCCCTCGAAATCCCATTTTGCCCCCTCAATAGCTATGGTGTCGAGAATAGCTTCAAATTGTTCTTCCGAGCAACTTTCCGTTAAAGCCTCGAATTCGGATACCGGAGGAGGCTCTACCTCGAGTAAGGCATTAAAAGCCTCCGGTGACCAATCTACCAATGTCCCGCGTACGAAAATTTGGTAGTCCGAATCTACCGCGGCCTCGTTATAAAAAGCGCGGAGCCATCCTATGTTCACTTTCGGGGGAATGGCACACACTTTTCCCCAATTGAAGGCATCAACGACTTCCCTTATAATGGGATTTTTGTCGATGACGGGTTTTTGAAAACCCTTGGGGGGAATGATATCTTTGGAGGCGTATTGGTAATACACCTCCCGGGCCTCATCACAACTAAGCAAGTCATAATCGGCAAGGAGTGAAACCGGATAACCTTTACTTTTGGACGCGGCCGACGATCTTCGCGTAACCCGTTGATTAACGGCTGTTCGGGGCTGATCTGCGGCTGCCCGGGTCTGATCCGCGGCTGCCCGGGTCTGATCCGCGGCTGCCCGGGTCTGATCCGGGCGCGTAGGTGGCTCATCTCGGATGTCGTTAAGGTCTCGGATCCGCACTCCGCTAGGTTTTCGAATTACCAGTTCAGGTTCGACTTCCGGACCAGAAATTCCTTTTGCTTTCTCGGACCGGGTGAACCTTCAGAATGGTGGTTGTTGTGCCGGTGGTTTATCCGCTCCCGGATTCACAGCTTTATCTTTCTTTGGCATCGGGTGAGAGCGTTTTTTCGGTGGTCGTGTGTCGGTACCCAAAAGTGCATCAAGCTCATCAAGTGCATCACAAAACTCAAAATCTAGGGGTTCTAAATCGGTTCTCTGTGTGTTTGTGGCATTTGTGGTTGTGTTGGGTTGAGGTGGTATGTGTATGGGCTGATTTTGTGGGCCAATCGTGGGGGGTGTTTGGGCTTGGGTAAAAACGGCTTTGGGTGGGGGTTCGGGTAAACGGATTTCAATCCGCGGGGTATCGGGTTTTTTAAATGGGTTCTGGGGTTGGTTTTCGGGGCGGGTATCGGGTAGATTGTTCAAGTTAAACCCATGAGATGCTTTGAGGTTCTCATTTATACGCGATGTGTTTTCCCTCGATGCTCTCTCCGGACCGAAAATCTCGGCAAACCGAGACGGGACACTTCCCAAAGTGATATTCTTTTTCGAGACGCCAAGGACATCGGCCATGGCCAATTCCTCATTTGTAAGGGGTCGGCTTGATGAAGCCGGACCCGCTTTGGAGATCGATGGTGAGGCTTTTCGGGTTACCGTTATCGTAGATGTCGATATACCTGATATGAGAAACACCGGGAGTCGAGTTCGATCGGCTCCTTCCGCGGCGTGTGCGAGTGCATCCAATGCGGTAGAGGTTGCGGTTGCTCCGGTAGTAGCTACATGACCCGAATCGGACGTGTCTGATAACGAGATGGCCGAACCTTCGGATTCCGTCATTGGTTTCGTTTGTAGTTTCTGACTGTTCCTCGTGAGTCGTCGCTGCTGTGGGGGTACGGGGTTGTGAGTGGCCGGTCTTTTTCTTTGGCTAGGGCTCGAGATGGTGGCGGCCGGTGGTTGCGAGGGGTCCGGTGGTTGGTTCTGATTCGGCAAGGCAGCGGCGGCGGGTGGTGGTTGTGCGTGGTCTGCCGGCGGTGGTGAAGGTGATTCGAACGGTACTCGGTGGGTGGTGAGTGGTTGGGACGGAGTGGATTGTTCGCCGGAGGTCTCTCGGGTCGTTCTCTCTCTCGATTTTCTTGAAGCCATAGAATCTGAATTCATAGAATCTGAATTCTAGGGTTTTCGGATGGGAGAATATAAAGGGTTAGTTCAACTTGCTGAGCAAGTTGAAGATAAGGGCGGTGGGGGGTGGTGTCGGATTTTGGGCGGTGGTGGTGGCGTCTGATTTTGGTGCTGATGGTGGTGCGTGGTGTGTTTACCGGCCGACAGAAAAGAGAAGGTGAGAAGGGGGTGGCGTCTAATTTTTGTGGTGATGGTGGTGTGTGGTTCTCTTTCCGGCGACCAAAAAGGAGAAGGGATAAGGGGTGGTGGCGTGTGGCTTGTCTGCTGATCGACAGAAAAGAGAAAAAAGGAATAAGGGAGGTGAACTGATTTCTTGGGAAGGATGGGAGAAGTCAGATGAGGGTATATTAGGAATAATAAAACTGATTTCTCCCCCTTTTCTTTTCTGATAAGCCGTTGATGAGGAAGAAAGCATGCAGAATAATAGCCTGTTTGAAATTTCGTAGGCTGATGTCATCTACCAAATAGGAAAAATTGAGATATATCAGTTTAAACTCAAATGGGCCATATGAATTGTTTATCTTTTTTTATCTGTATTCTGCCTTCTCTAATTTTCTTGCTCGCTTTTAACTAGCTATCTTATTATTTACAAGATGATATAAAAAATCTAATACTTATTTAAAAAGTATAAAACTTTATAAAAGATTAGCTTATTTTTGTGTTTTCATTTTAGTAAAAAGATCTTAATTTTAATTCACTACTATAAATAAAATATAAGTACTAACAAAATGAGAAAATTATGCTAGATGTTTTCGTGTTTTCTTCTTTTTGTGAGAGATCTTAATTTTAACCAGCTATAATTAATAAAATATGCTTACTAAAAATTAATGAAATACGACGAAAAATTATTTACACAAATTTTTGGGCTTTTAGACCCGAGAATCAGATTTGGTTATCATCGGACTCAACAACCATGTCAGGTTGTTGAGGGTTTTCAGTTGGTTCCAGAAATAGCTTTACCCGTTGTCCGTTTACCTTGAAAGTGGTACCCCTCCCCGGGTCAATTAGGTCCACTACACCGTAAGGATACACTTTTGCAATTGTGAAAGGCCAAGTCCATCTAGAGTTTAATTTTCCAGGAAACAGTTTCAACCTAGAATTAAACAATAAAAGATTCTGGCCTTCGGTAAACTCTTTTGGAAGAATTTTCTTATCATGCCATTTTTTGGTGTGTTCTTTATACAACTTGGCATTCTCATAGGAGGCATTCCTATGTTCTTCCATCTCACTCAACTGAAAAATCCGCTTTTTACCAGCCTCATCCAAACTCATGTTGAGTTCTTTGATGGCCCAATAGGCCTTGTGTTCTAACTCAACAGGTAGATGACAAGCTTTTCCAAAAACCAACCTGAACGGGGACATACCTATAGGGGTTTTGTATGCAGTCCGGTAGGCCCACAGGGCATCATCCAGTTTGGATGCCCAATCCTTTCGGTGTGGCTTAACTACCTTGGCCAAGATGCCTTTTATTTCCCTATTTGATAGTTCAGCCAAACCGTTGGTTTGAGGGTGGTAAGCAGTAGCCACCCTGTGCTGAATATTGTATTTACTTAACAGTTCCTCGAGCAGGTTGTTAATGAAATGTGTGCCTTCATCACTGATCAAAGCACGTGGTGTACCAAATCTGGTGAATATGTGCTTGTGCAGGAATTTGACAACAGTCTTAGCATCGTTAGAGTGGCAAGCCATAGCTTCCACCCATTTTGACACATAATCAATAGCCACTAATATGTAAGTGCAGTTACTGGAGTTGGGAAATGGTCCCATGAAGTCAATGCCCCACACATCAAAAAGTTCTATTTCTAGAATCCCATTGAGGGGCATTTCATTCCTCCGAGAAATGTTTCCACTCCTCTGACATTCATCGCATCTTTTTACGAAATCATGACAATCCTTATGCAATGTGGGCCAGTAAAATCCAGATTGTAAAATCTTGGATGCTGTCCTCTGTCCTCCAAAATGACCTCCACAAGGTCCTGAGTGGCAGTGATGTATGATTGATGTCACCTCTTCCTTTGGAATGCATCTTCTGATTATTTGATCTGCACAAATTTTAAACAAATAAGGATCGTCCCACAAATACTTCTTACAATAAAAAATGAGCTTCTTCCTTTGGTATTTGTTAAATTCCTTAGGAATAATCTCACAAGCGAGGTAATTTACAATGTCTGCAAACCATGGTACAGAAAAATGGTTCACAGCTAATATCCTCTCGTCTGGGAATACTTCACAGATTTCACTCCCTTGTTCAGCTTCTTCTGGCTTTTCTAATCTGGACAAGTGATCAGCCACTTGGTTGTTCACTCCTTTCCTATCAATGATCTCCAAATCAAACTCTTGAAGTAACAAGACCCACCTTATTAGCCTAGGTTTTGCATCTTTTTTAGAAATGAGATACTTGATGGCTGCATGATCGGTATGAACAATTACCTTGGCACCCATCAAATATGCTCTAAATTTTTCAAAAGCAAAAACCACAGCCAACAATTCCTTTTCAGTAGTGGTGTAATTGATTTGGGCATCATTGAGTGTCTTACTAGCATAATGTATTGAGTGAAAAATCTTTCCCTTCTTTTGGCCTAAAACAGCACCAACTGCCCAATCACTAGCATCACACATTATTTCAAAGGGTTGTGACCAATCAGGTGCAATTACTATTGGAGCAGTGACCAAAGCTTCCTTCAGAGTTTTGAAAGACTTTTTACATTCTTCGTTAAAATCAAAAGATTGGTCATGCTGGAGTAATACACACAAGGGTTTTGAGATTTTTGAAAAGTCTTTTATGAATCTCCTATAGAACCCTGCATGTCCTAGGAAACTTCTGATTCCTTTTACGGTGGTTGGTTCAGGTAATTTAGCAATTACTTCCAATTTAGCTTTATCAACCTCAATGCCTCTTCGGGATATGAGATTTCCCAAAACTATGCCCTCTTCAACCATGAAGTGGCATTTTTCCCAGTTTAAGACTAAATCAGTCTTTTCACATCTTTCCAAACATTTTTCAAGATTTTTCAGACATTCGTCATATGACGTCCCGTATACAGAAAAGTCATCCATGAAGATTTCCATGGAGTTTTCTAGCATATCGGAAAAAATGGACATCATACATCTCTGGAAAGTGGCAGGGGCATTACATAATCCAAAGGGCATCCGTCTAAATGCAAAGGTTCCATAGGGACATGTGAAAGTGGTCTTTTCCTGGTCATCCGGTGCAATGGCTATCTGATTGTAACCGGAGTAGCCATCTAAGAAACAATAAAACTCTTTTCCTGCCAGTCTGTCTAACATTTGATCTATAAAAGGTAAAGGAAAATGGTCTTTTTGAGTGACTTTGTTAAGTCTCCTATAATCCATGCATATCCTCCACCCTGACACTACTCTGGTAGGTATAAGTTCATTTTTCTCATTTGGGACCACAGTGACTCCACCCTTCTTGGGTACACATTGTACTGGACTGACACAAGTGCTGCTAGCAATTGGATAGATTATACCAGCATCAAGCCATTTTAAAATCTCCTTTTTAACTACTTCTTTCATCACAGGATTGAGTCTCCTTTGGGGCTCAACTGAGGTGAAATTTTTGTTTTCAAGAATAATTTTGTGTTGACAAATGGTAGGGCTTATGCCCTTGATATCAGCAATGGTCCATGCAATGGCCTTTTTGTGTTGTTTTAGCATTTGGACCGGCTGTTCTTCCTGATCAGATTCTAATGATGATGAAATTATGACCGGTAACTTCCCTGAGTCTCCTAAAAAGGCATACTTCAGATGTGAGGGAAGTTGTTTCAGTTCCAGGTCTGGGGCAACATCTAAGGATGGAACAAGGGTCTTCCTATCTTCAGCTCCTAAGGTCTCAAAGGCAAGAACTTCCTTAGGCATCACTATCTCCTCACAGTCCTCCTCATCACTCTCATTATCAGATTCTTCTATTCCCAACATTCCCCTCCTACATCCATTCTCACACCAGGTTTCAATCACACTTAAGGTGGAACAATCCTCTCTGTCATCAAGGTACTTGAGAGAATTGAATACATTAAAGGTTACCTCTTGGTCGTGGACTCTCATGGTCAACTCTCCTTTCTGGACATCAATCAAGGTTCTTCCGGTTGCTAAGAATGGTCTGCCCAGAAGGAGGGGAACTTCATTGTCAGCCTCAAAGTCTAATATGATAAAGTCAGCTGGAAAGATGAACTTATCAACTTGGACCAAGACATCCTCAATTTTTCCTTCAGGGTATGCTATGGTCTTGTCAGCTAAAGATAGAGTCACCGTGGTAGGTCTAGCTTCACCTATGCCTAAAGATTTGAAAATAGATAAAGGCATCAGGTTAATACTAGCACCTAGGTCACACAAGGCTTTCCCTATGTTCTTCCCACCTATACAACAAGGTATGGTGAAACATCCTGGGTCTTTCATCTTTGGTGGGATTTTGTTGGTTAACAAGGCGCTACACTCCTTAGTTAGAGCTACTGTTTCATATTCAGTCAGTTTCTTCTTTTTGTTTAAAATGTCTTTAAGAAACTTTGCATACCTTGGCATTTGCTCGATAGCCTCAACCAAAGGTATGTTTATGTGAAGTTGTTTGAAAACATCTAAAAACTTTTTAAACTGGAGTTCTTCGTTTTGATTCCTTAACCTTTCGGGATAAGGAATATAACGACCGACTGGAGAAGAAGCAGTAGTCCTTTCAGGTGCAGGCACTGGGATTGGTGGTGGGTTGGGTAGGCTTTCATAATCTACTACCTGTTGCAAAACAGGTTCCTCCTCAAGGATGGTCTCTAATTTGTTTGGTGCATGATGAATTTTTGGTCTGCTACCTGATTGTGATTCATCTCTTATAGGGGATCTATCTCTCTTTTGTATCTTCTTGGGTTCATCTGGGAATAACAGTGGAAGGTCGGACTTCTCATGAAGTGGGGCATGGTTTAGAGGTGTCTTACCTCTAGCTAGCTGTGAAATATCAGTAGAAGTTGATGATGGAAAGGTCTTTTTAGATTCTACCTTTTTCTTCTTAGGCTCTGTTTTTGTATTTTCTAATTCTTTCTCTTTTTTCTCAGGTGGTGTGTGTGACTTTACCTGATTGTTTTCTATTAAGGTTTTACCACTTCTCAATGTTACAACTTGGACTTGTTCCTTTCTTGGTCTCTGAGGGATCTCAGTATCACTCGGCAAAGTCCCATCGGGTCTTTTCTTGATCTCCTGGGCTATCTGGCCAACCTGGTTTTCTAGATTCTTTATTGATGCCTGGGTTTGGGCCATAAAGCCTTTCAGCATTGCCTCCAAGGTAGGAGGGGCATCATTTTGGTTGTGTTGGTTTGTGTTGGTTGTGTTGGTTGTTTTGCCTAGGCTGATACGAAGATGACTGATGGTTTTGGTTTTGAAAATGAACATGCCTTTGTTGTTGAGGGTGGTTGTTGTTCTGAATAGGATGACTGGTTTGGCCATGGGGTTTCTGCATTGGTGGGTTGAGTGCGGGACTACGCCATGAAAAGCTAGGGTGATCTCTCCACTTGGAATTGTAAGTAGGAGAGAAGGCCCCAGTCTGTGTGTGGTTGCTGTGATTGACATAGTTGACACTCTCAGGATTCCCAGGACAGTCATCAAACGAATGGTTCTCCTAACAGTAAGAACAAGTGACAAAGCGGACTTGTTTTCTAGGTGCCCTCTCACTTCCACTAGGGTTGGATAGATTCTTCATCATCTCAACCATATTGGAAACTTGCTCAGCCAAAGCTGCGTAAGCATCTGTATCTTGGACATTATTGGTATTTCTTTTTGGCGGGACTGCCCGTGGGTCAGCCCAATGTCCGTTATTGTTGGATATCTTTTCTAAGATTTTGAATCCTTCATTATATGTAACTCCAGTGAAAGCTCCGCCTGCCGTAGCATCTAGCATGCCTTTAGCAGTGGGGGTTAAACCATTGTAAAAGGTTTCTAGTTGTATGCAGTACGGGATGCCATGATGAGGGCATCTTCTCAAAAGTTCTTTGTATCTTTCCCACGCATCAGGAACTGCCTCGTCATCCCATTGTTTAAAAGTGGAAATGTCAAGTCGGGACTTGGCATTTCTGGTGGGTGGGAAGTACTTTTTCAAAAACTTTTCCGCCATTTGGCTCCATGAGGTTATAGAATCTGGTTCAAGTGAATCGTACCAGGCTCTTGCTCTTTCCTTGAGTGAAAATGGAAAAAGAAATAACCTTAAGGAACTTGGCGAAACTCCAGGTATAATGAAAGAGTCTGATATTTGCATGAAAGATTTTAAGTGAAAATGAGGATCTTCAATTGCATTGCCACCAAACTGGCCATTGGTTTGGAGCATGGAAAACATTACAGGTTTTAGAGCAAAATGGGTGGCTTTGATTTTGGGCTTAAGTATTCCTGAATGAAGCTGGCTTAAAACAGGAACAGCATAATCCATAATCCCACCATCTTTAGAGTTAGCAAGTTGAATGATATCCTGCTCCTGATGGAGTTCCTCCTCATCACTATAATCTTCCTCATCAGAATTGTGTCTTTGTTCTTGATCAGCCATGAGTATTTTTAAAATTTCTTTTTGTACTTTTCTTTGCCAACGGAAAGTTCGTTCAATTTCTGGATCTATATTGAAAAATTCCCCGCGCAGTTTTCTTGGCATGAGCCAAATTTTTTTTTTTTTCAAAAAGGTGGTAGAAAAATCAAATTTTAAAAGCTTTACTTAAAACAGAAAAGAACTCTTAGCTACCTTCCCCGGCAGCGGCGCCAAAAACTTGCTGAGAGAATTATGCTACCCCCTTTTTGTGAATAAGGAGTGTGTGCAATAATCTGTGAACTGTGAGATTCAACCGGAAAATAGAACCAGGCGCAAGTATACACCTTGAACTACTGTTGTCTCTTAACAAGTAATAATGGTAAGTGAATACCAGATATCGATCCTCAGGGAAGGTTTTGTGAAAAAGTCTCTTTGTAAAAAGTTAAGTTTGTAAAAGATGATTTCAGATGGCGAATTCGAGGATTTTAAAATGAATTGATTTGAAATGGTGTTTGGTAAAATTTGTGTGATAAAGAGCATGGGGTGCAAAGGTCTGATGAAACAAAAAGTGATCTGAAGATAATCCTATGCTTAATGATGGTCCAACTACTGGTTTGATCGGCCTCCCAGAAGTACACAAAGGTCAACGTGTTATCGATATGAGTCTACTTAAAGTCTCATGAATCCTAACACAACACAGTGTTACCTATCTTACCAGATGAGTATAGTCACGAGAGACTAAAGCTACTTTTAGCTTTCTCACGTTTATTACAAAATATCTAGCATAAGTCCTAACTCTGAAAGCTAGTGCATTTTCATGTACTAAATTGGTCGTCAGTCAATTCGGTACAATCTTCAATGAAACGCTAAATACCTGCAACAAACAGTTAGAGTACAACAATTAAAGCATAGGATAATTCTTTTACACTGAGGGTGATCTCAACATTTCCTCACACCTCATGAATCCTAACACAACATAGTGTTACCTATCTTACCAGATGAGTATAGTCACGAGAGACTAAAGCTACTTTTAGCTTTCTCACGTTTATTACAAAATATCTAGCATAAGTCCTAACTCTGAAAGCTAGTGCATTTTCATGTACTAAATTGGTCGTCAGTCAATTCGGTACAATCTTCAATGAAACGCTAAATACCTGCAACAAACAGTTAGAGTACAACAATTAAAGCATAGGATAATTCTTTTACACTGAGGGTGATCTCAACATTTCCTCACACCCCAAGCCACGACAATTAGCCCATCATGGCTCGGTATGTCATGAGTACTGACATTTTAAGTGATATATGTAATAAAAAGCTTGTAATTGCTGGAATTTAATAACTGGAATTTAAACACTGGATAATGACCAGTAGGGATGCGATAAAGTAAATTGCTGAAAATAAAGCAGGTTGGTAGTTAATACACAATACGTTCTCTTCAATGAGAGAAACAGAGTGTATATAACTCCAATAAAATAAAAACAGATAAATAGCTGTAAAATGAATAACTGAAATATAATCACTGGATGAGGTGACCAGTAAAGAGCAGTAATATAAATACTGGAATGGGACTAGTAAAATTGCAAGAATTTAAAGTGCGAATAATTAAATACTGGAGTGATGACCAGTAGAAATGCTGAATATTAAATGGAATTTCAATAATAAGAAACGTAAATGAATTGGTAAATATTACACAATACGTTCTGCAACGTTGAGAATAAATTCAACGAGAGAAACAGGGTGTAATAAATTCCAAGTAGAGCGGAACAGATAATAATTGAATAGTAAAAACAAAGCTTCCGATGAAAGCCAACAGTTAATTATTTAGCTATAAAAGTAAAAAGGAACTTGCAAGGAAAGCTTAAATCAGAAACTTGCTATGGAAGTTTTGAAAACTTTATTGAAAAAGTAATAGCTTATAAGACAAGCTTCGAACAAAAGTTGTAAACTGTTACTTGCCGTGTAAGTTTCGAACCTTTAAATTGATGACTTTGAAAACTGTAAGAGAGATTATTTTTCCAAAGAAACCAAGACTTTCTAATTTATTAAAACCGAAAGTTTTTCTTATAACGTCGAAAAATCGGTTAACTGTAAATATCAAGAGTGCTAAAATTCGAACCTGTGGAACACTTGACGAACTTTGAAAAGATGAGAATAACGTAAGAAATAACAAGCGGAATTATACCCGGTAACTTGCGAACGAAAAGTAACTAAAGAACACTTTGATCGTAATATTTAAACCGAAACGTGACAACAAGTGAGACGATGCTAAGAAACCGGGAGGAATCTAAGCATAATCTAACTTACAAGTGTTTACCAAAAAACTATCAAACTACTAGCATAACACTTAATAATTAACTAACTAGTTTTAAGAACTAAAAGACATGATTTTTACAAATGAAATACAAAGCCAATATATATAGGCAAAATGATACTTAGGGGCCAAGTTTGATACAAGAAAATATCCAGCAAAAAGATGGGCCTTTAAGCCCAGAATTCCAGCCCAAAAGTCTGGCCCAAGATGAGGAGGAAACAAAAATCGGTAGCCCCCGGTACTGCGGCACTGCTACTGACCTCCTCTAGCACTTTCTAAAGCATCTGGCCATTTCTGCAAAATCTGAATAAGTACTAAATCAATACCATAATAACGACAATTTAAGCGTAATTAAAGTGAATTAGGCATGAAACTAATATTTACAAAGAACCGGATTAAACGACGTTAAAAACGACAAAATGGGCAACTAAAATGGTGTAAAATCGTAATTAAAAGTCACAAATTAGGGGTTAAGAATAACCCCTATCAAACACACAAAAAGAAAGAAAGAGGGATTGATTGTGAATGTGTCAATCCAATATGGCCCAAATTCTCACAAAGGTGTAATCCATTCAAGTAGTCACAAGTGTAATTTAGGGGGACTACAATAAAGAAGCTAATCCTATAAGTGACGTGAAACAATATACAAAGTGGTGTGTGTAAGCGACAAACTAAGCTAGAACATTGTTTCTTAAAAAAAACTTCACAACATGGATATAAGACACAAAGTACACTAGTAAACCTAACAATTAAATCATGTAAAGTGAGAGGTGGTCACTACAAGCTCTAATACCGTGAAGAGATGTCAAAAATCTTTTTTTTGGATTTTTTTTTGAAAGAAAGATAAGAATGTACAAGCACCAAGACACGACACCTAAACAAGAGACTATACAAAAGAACTAAAAAGAAAAATAATAAAGAACCTACCCACAAGCAAAAGGGAGCATTGTCCTCAATGCTCGGAATAGAACACATGCATGAAATGCAACTAAATAAACTCTCTAAATGCTAAAAGGAAAAACAAAAGAAAAAGAAAACGATGCCTAAACTCGCGGTGAGCAAAGTGACCGGCATTAGCCAAGTACTTGTGAAAATCCTCGACCAAAAGTCGTGTTTGACGAGTGTCGGTTGCTACCGCATCCAAACTTGTGCTCAACTCATCGATTTGCAAGTTAGGAGTGTGTGCTTCTTGAACATCTTCTTGCCCCTCGGGTGGATTAGAAAAGAGCCAATCGGTGTTATAAAACACCCGAGTGCGAAAGGGGCAAGGGAGAAAAGTGTAAAGCGCGTGAACCAACAAGCCATCAAATCAAATTTTGAGCAAAAACTCAACAAACTTATGCTCGCCTAGTGATGACGGTCCAAAACACTAAGCACAAATAACTCGACTAGACTAAGATGTGACGATGAAAGCACAAACAACCATAAGCATATAATCAAAGTATTTGAGCAAAAATTGCCCAACCCACAAGCTTGAATGAATCAACTTTTTTTTTCAATTTACCCATTTGAAAAGAAAAGACAACGAAATTCGGAGCACAAATATAACAAACCTATGCCCGCCTGTGTTAACCCGACTAGACTAAAAGATTTGACGATAAGAGCATCAAAAACCACAAACATATAATCCAACATTTCAGCAAAAATTGCTCAATCCACAAACAAGAACGAGATCTCAAGTAGCAAAAACGAGCATTTCAAAAAATAGGCACAAAATAAGGATAAGAATGTACCAAATCTGATGAGGTAAAGGTGGTGGCAGAAACTGTAGTTGTGGCTTACGATGGGGGCGGTGACGGAATGCGGTGGTCGTCGGAGTTAGCAGCAGCAGCCGGCAGCGGACGTAAAGGTCTGCGGTGGTGTGGTATCGAGTGGTGGTAGGCGGCTTTGATGGTGGCTGCTGGTGGTAGACGTGAAGGCGGCGTGAAGGTTGGTAGTGCCGACGGCGTTTGGTGACAACGGCCGGCGGCTGGTGGCTGCAGGTCGTCGGCGAACGGTGGTAGAAGATGAAGCTGTGCAGCGGTTGTGGTGGAGTTGTGGTGGCGGTCGGTGGTGTTGCGATGCCGACGGGATTGGTGGAGTGGTAAGATGCTGGTGGTCGGAGGGCGGTGTGGCAGCGGCGGTGGACGTGATGGTGGTTGCAATGGACGCCGTCGCCGGCAGCAGCAACGTGAACGGCGGAGATGGTGTCGTCGGTGGCGTAGGGGAGTTGGAGATGGTGGCTGGTTTAGATGTGAGCGGTGGTCGGCGAATGAAATGGAGATGAAGGCGGCGGCGGTGTGTTGTTGGGAGTGTCGACCGGCGGTCATGATGGTGGCTGCCGGTGACTGAAGGGGGAGAGGAGAGAGTGATGAAGAGATGGTGGCTAGGGTTTGTAAAAGGGGGGGTTTTTTTTTTCTTTTTTTTTCATCCTTTTTTTTTTCTTTTCTTTGGCTTAGCGATCGTTAACTGGAAAAGAGAGCAACAGATTGGTTTTTTTTTCTTTTCTTCTTATTCTTCTTCTTCCTTTTTTTTTCTTGTTTTTTTTTCTACCTTTTGTTTTTCTCTCTTTTTTTTATAACATTTTTCTAGTCTTTCCTTTTCTATCTTTGCTCTCTCTCTCTCTTTTTTTTTTTAGAAATCTTTCCGCATTTAGTATCCTCGTAGTCGCTCTATCTTGAGACCGAAAAGTAGCTCGGATGATGATTCCGATCTCCTATGTATAAAACTCAATGCTACTACGGATCACAACATTGAACAAACCGTTAAAAGCATGTGCGGAATAGAGATAAGCAAAAAATGAAACATAACACTTTTATTTTTAAAATACGAGTGTTAATTTTATTCAAACCAAAAACCACAAAGGGTAGAAAAGATAGGGAAACGCATCCCAGTACACCATGAGTTATAATCCTTGTTACTCAAATTGCCTCCCCGGCAGCGGCGCCAAAAACTTGTTTGATGTTTTAAATTTATACCGCAAGCGTACGGGTGTGTAGCATACGGGTCGATCACAGGGAGGCAACAGAGTAAGCATAAATTTACCCACGGCGTTAGCTAGTTGCGCGAAATCATTTTTTCAAGGAATTGTAATAAAGACGGAAATCAAATAACAAATCTAACTAATTAACCACACTAAACATAATAAAGACTAAAAATTGAGCAAAGATATAAAAGACAATCGAAACTCATAAACGAACGAGACTCGACTAATAACTAAAATCAAAACCAAACAAAAGATCTAATTAATACTAATAACACGAATGAAGCAAAAATGCTAATATCTACACTAATTAACCTAGGGTGGTGAAAATTGGTTTAGGCCTTTCAAAGTGAGTAGTGTCCAAATCAATTGTCACTTTTGTCCCTCTTCCAAGGCAACAAAGTTTTTTCCTCAATTGAAAAACCGATTATTTCCATATCGATTAATTCCAACAAGAAGCATTAAGCAAGATAAAAATACCCAATTACTCAAAACATCTATTTCCATAATGTAGCGAGAATCACCAATTGGTTAACCCAAGTCAAAATCAAACTTCCATTTAGATCTCAACAATAAATTCAACAATTACCGATTGATAATCAATTAACGACCCCTAACTTCCGTTAGTCGGACAATCAAACGACTATTTTACCGAAAACCATTTTTCAAGAAACCAACCAATTGATACAAATCAAGTCTTCACCAAAATTCACCTTAACCTAAGTACTAAATTAACATATAACTAATAAACATGAAATTGCTAAAAATCAACCCAATACTAATTGGGGGAAACAAAATTCTAACCTAAAAACATGAATAAACAATAACTACTTATAAAGGAAGCAATTATAATAGAAAAAACACATAAAACCTAAATCTAAAAAGATAAGAAACATGAGATTAATGAAAGAATCAAGATTTATAAACTAATTACTTGCATAAAAATAAAACCTAAATAACAAAAACTCAAGAACCTAAAATATAAACACAAATTAAGAAATAAAATAAAGCATAAAGGTAAAAAGGGATAAGAAGATACAATTACTCTTCAAATGATTGATCCTTGCTCAAAGATGAGTTCAAACCATTCCAAAGCTCCAAAATTGAATGTGTAGCTTCAAAATCCCAAAAAGAAAAGAAAACTACCTAATCCTAATCTAGAGGAAACCCTAAAACTAACAAAAATGGCTTCCTCCCCCAAAAAGAAGGGAGCAAAAAGGTTTATATACTTGGGCCTAAAAGGCCAAAAGGCCAAAAAGCCCAAAAAGAGAAATATACTTTAAGCCCAATTTCCAACTTTCATTCTTCATTCTTCATCTTTTCCGCACATCGCTTGCACCTTTCCTTCCGCTTCTTCTCGAATCCACGCACACCTACACATTGGAAATAAAACTCGCCAAAAACACGGAAATACTCGCCAAAAGCATGAATACACCAACAACAAAGTAATAGGCATCGAAAAGAGAAAAACTATATAAAAAGGTAAGAAAAATGCATGAGACACTTTCGAAAGGAAACGAAAAAGATGCAAAATAAACTATAAAAATAATAATAAAAACGTGCAAAACATTGTGGCTCCACTTCTTCCTGAATCTGACATTTTAGATACTTCTTCTTCACATCAATTATCAGATCATCCAGAGTCTGTATCTACTCAACCAATGTTAGTTGATGTGACTCATGATCACCTATCTGTGAATGATCAGACACCTTTACCTCATACTGCAAAGTGGACTAAAGATCATCCGTTTGAACTCATTATTGGTGATCCTACATCAAGTGTTCAAACCCGAGCAGCAACAGCTAATGAGTGCAATTTCTCTGTCTTCTTAAGTTCTATAGAACCAACACGTGTATCTGATGCTTTACAAGATTCTGATTGGGTTACTGCTATGCAAGAAGAACTTAATCAATTTTCGGCTCTTAAAGTATGGCGGTTAGTAAAATTACCTGATCATAAGTCAGTCATCGACACTAAATGGTTATTCAATAATAAGAGAGATGCAAATAACATCATTGTCAGAAACAAAGCACGACTTGTGGCTAAAGGATATCGTCAATAGGAGGGTATTGATTACGATGAAACATTTGCTCCTGTTGCACGCCTTGAGGCTATTCGCATGTTTCTTGCTTATGCTGCCTACAAAGACTTTACAGTTTTTCAAATGAATGTTAAGACTGCTTTTCTGTATGGACACTTGAAAGAGGAGGTATATGTATCTCAACCAGAAGGTTTTGTAGATCAAGAACATCCAGATTATGTCTATGTTCTAGACAAAGCATTATATGGACTGAAACAGGCACCACAGGCCTGGTATGATGAATTATCTAAACATCTATTGTCCAAAGGTTTCAAGAAGGGCTCTGTTGATTCCACATTGTTCCTGATGAAGGAAGGAGAACATATTGTGGTAATTCAAATTTATGTTGATGATATTATTTTTGGATCTACAAGTCGGGAGTTGTGCAAAAAGTTTGAGACAGTAATGACTGAAGAGTTCAAAATGAGTATGATGGGTGAGATTGATTTCTTTCTTGGATTACAAGTGCGACAATTTTCAGATGGCATCTTCATAAATCAATCTAAGTACATCTCTAATCTACTCAAGAAATATGATATGTCTGGGTGTAACTCGATTGGTACACCAATGGCTACTGGAAACTCACTTGGTCCGGATCATGAAGGAAAGGATGTTGACTTAAGGAATTATCGAAGCATGGTTGGTTCCTTAATGTATCTCACTGCTAGCAGACCTGATATCATGTTTGCAACATGTGTGTGTGCTAGATATCAAGCTAAGCCTAAAGAATCTCACTTAGCTGCAGTCAAACGAATATTTCGATACTTAAAGGGAACATCTTACTATGGCGTTTGGTATCCAAAAGGTCTTGGATTTGAATTACAGGCTTATACTGATGCTGATTATGGTGGGTGCAACATGGATCAGAAGAGTACATCTGGTCATCTACAATTCTTGGGGAATAAGTTAGTCTCGTGGGCATCCAAGAAGCAACAATGTGTGTCTACCTCTACTGCTGAATCTGAATATGTAGCTGCTGCGAGTTGTTGTTCACAAGTTCTTTGGATGCAGTCACAACTTCGTGATTATGGTCTTGAATATAAGAAGATCCCCATTTATTGTGATTCCAAGAGTGCCATAGCTATCTCAGCTAATCCAGTTCAGCACTAAAAAACCAAGCACATAGACATCAGGTATCATTTTCTAAAGGATAATGTGGAAAAAGAGAATATTGAGTTGTATTTTGTGAATACTGAATTTCAACTTGCCGATTTATTCACTAAGGCTTTAGATGAGAAAAGGTTCAAATTTCTCATCTCTAGACTTGGAATGATTGACAGAAAGATTTAAATATCACGTATTCTGTATTTCTTTATATATATATATAGAAATTTGATGGAATATTGATTTCAGTATGATCATCTATTTTCTATATATATCTCGTAATATAGTAATTTTGTTAATTCTTTTTATCTTTATGTCTCCAGTTGTTCAATGTTGTTATTTCATTTGTTATCTTTTTCTTTGGGTACTAATGTGTCTATTCAGAGTGTATTCATTTGTCAAGGGGGAGCGTGCTTGATACAGGTTAGTACAGCTGATGTGGTTATGACGTTACAGGTAAATTCAGGTATGCTAAGTTTGAGGGGGAGTACTGACTATGCAGGCTTGTAGGGGGAGTTCACAGGCACTAAGTCTCGAGACACATGTCTTGATTTCCACTATTGGATCTTGAGTTATTTGTCTTGGTTTCACACGAGACATGTTACTCGAGTCTCATATTAGGCACATGTGTATTTTATGTCTTTAACTCGAGACATGTATCTCGAGTCTTCTCAAGCCTGTCATGCACATACGTACGTCATGAAGTCTTAAAACTACTTTCTCGAGTTCATATCAATGTCTCGAGCGGTTGTTCGAAGCATACACTCGAGACTATCATCTCGAGTATCTATATATGTCTCGAGTGGTTTGTTAAGTCAAATGTAATTTTGTTTGAATTGGCTCGAGACATATATCTCGAGTCCTGTATCTCGAGTCTGATATCTCGAGCCATATATCTCGAGTCATATATCTCGAGTCACTCGAGACATATATCTCGAGTCACTCGAGACATATATCTCGAGTCATCTCGAGTATTTTCATGCATTCACGTACCTCAAGTAGTCTCGAGATCATTATCTCAAGTTCACATAAATGTCTCGGGTGGTTGATTCGAGACATGTGCATCACGTTGTCTCGAGACTACTATCTCGAGTGTATACAAATGTCTCGAGTGGAGGTTTAACCATCTGTTATTTTGTCTTCATTGGCTCGAGACATATATTTCGAGTCTTAGATTGGGACTTGTTTGTTTCAATTGATCGAGACTTGTGTCTCGAGTCATATATCTCGAGTCCTAAATTGAAACTCAAATGGTTTGCTCGAGACATGTATCTCGAGTCATGTCTCGAGATATATCTCGAGTCATAGCTAGTGACGTGTTTGTTTTACTTGCTCAAGACATGTATCTCGAGCCCATTCAAATGTCTCGAGCAATTTTTCGAGTTCCATGTCCTTTCAGATCTTGGCTCGAGACATGTGTGGTTCAACTGTAGACTGCCACGTGTCGTGGTCATCATTTGCACGACTTAGATTCCTATTTTTTCTATATATACTTCACTTCTTCCTCAATTTCCAATCTTTCTGGAAATCTTTTATGCTCGTGCGTGTTCGGTTCAAGTTGCAGCCTTCTCGATCAAGATTTTAGCTTACTTAGTGCTTTTAGTATACTAGTTGTAGTTGTCTTGTGTGAGTTTTGTATACGTTTCCCGGTCTCTACGACGCCTATAGGTATTCACTCGATCATATATCGATTAGGCTAGTAGATTTAAAGTTTTGTATAAACTCATCTTAAAACACGGGTTAACATTCTTGGGACTGTCTCCTTGATATTTCAACATATTAGTGTGAATGACCCGTTGTTCCGGATCATATGGACTTGAGATTTTGTACCTCGTATTTTTGATTGATCTTAAGGTTGACCTTCCTATTCGTAATACATTGAACTACAACCACTAAATGTGTATAAGTCTTGAATAATAAGTTCCATTATAATCAATTGTACACTTAAGAATAATTCATTGGATTATGTAACTGCATAACATAAGACTTAGTGTACTTTACATATTTGTCTCGAGACATTAATTGAACTTGTTTCAAGCTCGAGACCATTGTCTCGAGTTATTGTCTCGAGCAAATGTAGATATGTCTCGAGCAATCAACTCGAGCTCTTATCTTGAGTCTGTTAACTTGAGCTCTCACATTGACATATTGACTTACATTTTTTCCAAGACTTATACACAGTTGGTGAGTTTGGTTTTGTTGTATTCTCTCATGGTCATCTCTTATGGACTATATTTGTCTCAAGTCCCACACTGTGTGAAATTATTTTTTCACACCAAACTGTTTTTCATAAATCCAACAGTTAAAAGAATACATCTAATGATTTTTATGAATTAAACAGCTATGGAGAACTATACTTTCCCGAATAATGACAACATGGTGGTTTCTGATGTGCTTTCGGTTCAATCCACTCAACATGACCCAAGCGTTGATGCGGATAGAAAACTTCTTCGAAGTTCCCTATTTTTGTCGTCTGTATCAAACAACGTTCTGTTTAATCCACATGCCAAGATGGGTGCTCCGGTGATCACGGCTATCTTACGGAATCATCCGTTATACACTGTTCTCACGAAGACGATTTATGTTCCCATGATCTATGTTCAACAAGTCTGGCATACTCTTCAGTTTCATGATGATCCAAATTATCATCATTTTACTGCAAAGTTGGATCATTTTACCATTAGTTTTGGGGTGAACAAGTTTCGTCATATTCTGGGATTTCCGCAGCTAACAGTCGACAAGATGTTGATCAGTTCGAACCCTTTGCCTCTTTGGATGTTGCCATGGCGGGTGTCAGGTCGGTTGGTCATACCACTGCGATCAATGCTGCTTCTCAGTTCAACAAATCTAGGCTTCTTAAGACGTACAACACACTGTTCACAATCTTGAGTCGTTGTCTGACTGGCAAGAGGACAACTCAGGCTTCTGCTACGCAATCATTCCTGATATTCTTTTATGGTGTGTTGTTCAACAAACACTATGATTATGCGTCTTTGATTTTTTATGATCTCAAGGAGCTTCTTGCCAAGCGACAAACTCATTTGCCATTTCCACGGTTTCTTAGCATTCTCATTGCGAGTGCTATGGAACGCAATCCGAGTATTCCGCGACGAGCGAATGGCGAAATGGTCAAGATTCACAACATGCAGTCTATTCGGTATCCGAAGCAAGAGTTTCCTCCGGAAGTTCCATTGTTTTCAGAACTTCTTGCATATGCTGATCAGAACGTGGATTGTGTGATAGAGTTTAGGGCTAGATTTGCATCTATGGTCCAACCAGAACTGGTGGGACCTACCCAAGGTGTTCTCCCTAGGAGTCAGGGTATAGTTCTTAGGGACCAACGATCACGGGATCTTGGTCAGGGTGTGATGAGGGAAAATACCGAGAGGCGTACAGGTGGGGCCCATTCTGATCAGCTAGCTCATTCGTTTAATGTCAACATTGCTGCTCAACTTGGTCAGATTAGCTCTGCGGTTCAGATGGATGATGTGTTTGCTGCGATAGAAGATGAGCAAGGTGCTACATCACCTATCTTGCATACTTTTGTTGATGCTCAACTGGATGACCTTGATTTGTCACCGTTACATGAAGCATTCGTGGGTGAGTTTCCTGATACTGAGGAAGTTGCGGAGTCCTTACTTGAACTATCTCAACCTATTGCTGTGATCCCAGAGGTTCAATGTTATACTCCTAATGAGATGGCTCAACGTCTGCAACGGCTTATGGGACATGATTCCTCTTCTGAGGATGTTTCAGATACAGATTCTCCGCGTATGGATCAAGCTTTGAATGATGTCTTCGGATCGTTGTCTTCTGATGATGTAGCAATAGATGCTCCCACAGAAGAACTTCCAGGTTCTGATAGTGATGATGATCCTATGAATGATGATCAAGGATCGAGCTTAGTGCTCCACCATGGTGTTATAAGGTTGGATGAGGGAGGTTTAGTTGAAAATTTGGATGTGAGTCTGAGTGAAAGGGACGCAGAAAAACATGGTGAGAGTGAGACAGGGGCCAGAAAAATAGTACAAACCCCTTCCCACACTGAGTCTAGCCGGGTAGCCACATCATCTGGGAGTGAGCATTTGTTGCCACTTACCATTGAACAAGACATGGTCCACCCAGCCATGCAATGCACAACCCCACTCAGCCACTCTACCATTTCTCAACAAATGGTAGTTTCAAGTTCACACGGGGATCAAACACAACTTGTACCTATCTCTCACTTTGAGGGTGGTGGTACCGACATAGTGAGGCAGCCTCCCCAGCCCACGACTTCGATTGCATGCACATTGAGTCTAGAGCCTTTTGTATCAACATCTTCTTTGACTAGGACACCTGAGGTTATTCCTCATGCAGTTAGCTTTAGTAGCTCTGCCGGAACCACCGTAGTGAGTTCTGCATCTGTTGCGGGCTTGCGAGAATCGGAGGGAAATCCCATCAGTGTTAACATCCAGCCAGCGTGAACATGGGTCTCTTGGGTTCTACTCAAGCGATAACGAGAAGTCTGAGTGACCTCGGTGATAGCTTACCCTCTTCATCATTTATCACGGCGGTTCGACAACAGTCAACTATCTTGGGTTCTTCCTCAACACCCATTGGTAGTTCTTTCTCTGAAACCACAACTGCACATTCAACATCTACTGCCTCTTCTGCCACTGTATCAGCTTCACCATCTTTCTCGGTGCCTCCTCCGATTGGTACTGCTTCGTCTGCTGAGTTTGATCTTTCTCAGCTTCGGGTAGAGGTAACTGCAGATAAGCTAATTACACGTTCCATGTATAGAAAGAATAATCACGAGATGGTGGATGTAATCAAAGCACATAATGAGAAGATTGGTGCTTTAGAGAGATAGGTTGCTGCATTGGTCAAAGGTAAATTAGTTGCATCAGTTAATCCCCCGTCTCAGCCTTCTCAATCAGCGGCTGATTCTCTGACGATTCCAGAGTTGAAAGGATTACTATTTTCCAAACTATTGGAGTCGGGCACTACGGAGGATCGTGATCTAGTTGGTGTGTTACAACAACAGACTGTTCTTTAGCGTCAAGCGATTCAGGAACAACGTTCTCAGTCTCATTTGGTCACTCACACTGAGGTTCAACAATTCCAGACATCGCTTGATGCATCTCTTACACGGACGTTCACTGAGATCAACAAAATGTTCACATATGGGTTGTCTAAACTGTCTGAGCGGATTAGTGGACTTGAAGAAACATGTCAAGCTGCTGCACAACGTCCAATCCGAAGGCATGATGATCATGATCGTCATGAGGGGGAGAGAAAACGCAGGCGGTTGGAAAGTGAATCTGCAAGGCAGTCTTCATCTCCAAGGGTGCAGATAGTGGATAGATTTGAGGAACGACAACCGAGGGAGAAACAACCGTATAGACAACGAGATGCGATTGTATTGGTTGGAGGTGAATCAAATAGAGGAACTGGAGAATCTGAACTTCAGTCAACTTTTGATTTCCTTAGTTCTGTTCAAGAAGAAGTACCATATTGGAGAAATAGTTCTGAAGGCATAACTGTACAGAAAGAGGTGGGCACTTCTGGTGGTTCTGGTTCAATGTCAGAATTGGACAGAGTTCTAAAACTACTAGAGAATGTTGCCAATGAAATTCACAACTATGAGGTGCCTGATGATGAACTGCGGACTGGGAGAGCTCAAGAGGATAGGAATATGGAAGATATGTGTGATATGGCATTTGATTTTGAGCAATCTGAAGCTGAAGATGATGTTGAGGGTCCAAGGCTAGAGGATGTTCTTCCTAGAGATGACTTGATGCCTGTTGATCAAAAGAAGGTAGAGTTGTGGGAAAAGATGAAAGCAAGTTCAGGCCATTTCTTGAAGAAGACTGATTGGGATAGATATACACGAGTTCTTGATTCTTATTTAGAAGAAAGATATAGTTCTAGATTCTCTCATCGAAAGAGAGAGGTTGATGTGGAGAAAGCATTCGGAATCAGTAATTTGAAGGCAGAGTTGAAAACAGAATACTTGCATATGCGACGGGTGAATGGAAAGAAAATAGAGCAGTTGGGAGTAGACAAAAAGTTTGTAAAGGTTGAACGTTTCAGAATCAACTCCTTGAGGAAGTATGAGTATCCAGAAATAACCATAAGCAGAGAAGATGGAAAAGAGTATGTGTTCACTGAAGCTGACTTTCAGAATATTGAGTTCAGTGTGTTTCTCAGTATTATGTCAGATCTGAAGAAGAAGTTGATCAGGTCGTATGAAGAGATGGTTGCTTTGGTTGCAGTTCTGAGACATCTTAGAGCATCGGTCACATTGGTCACCTGTATGATTTCCAACTTGGATTAGAGAATTGGACTTCAAAGTTATATTGTCACAAGCCTGCGAATGTTCTTCGTGAAGATCTTAGGACACTGCCTCTGTACACAGTGTTTCATTATGATGAAAACATGATAGTGTGTGTATATCCGGATTCAAAAGAGGAACCAAAGGGAATGCTTGTGCATGAGTTGATAAAGTTTAGTGATGGAACATTGAAGATGGTTGCTAATCAACTCAGGAAAAGACTCCAATTTGATCATGCAGGAATTCACTTGATCGATGCACCTGAAAGGCACTTGATAAAGCATTTTGTTCAAGAGATTGAGAAGAGAATTAAAGTAAGGAATGGCATAAGGATAGCAGAAGTTAGATTCAAGTTGAGAAAGAAGTTTCTGGAGTTGTAATTGTTTTTTTGATTTTGTTCTTTATTCCTCCTATTCTCTAAAAGGGGGAGATTGTTAGAACTATATTTAGAGAATAGTTGAGGGACTTGTTTTGTAATTTCTTTACTTTTAGGATTGGGGTATAAATACCCCAATGCCTTGTATTGTAAAGCAAGTTTTTCCAGATTATGAATGACATGTGACTTCTTGCTCTCAACATTCTCTCTCTACTTTCTCTCTCAACATGATATCATCATTCTGTCACTAGATTCTTCATGATTGTGAATTGATCATGATCGATTAGTTCATCATTTGTACTTACATATCTCAAGGTCGTTAAGGAGCGAATCGCACGATTCGATCATTTCTCAATAGAGCAAATCCCAAGAGATCAAAACACTCAAGCTGACGCATTAGCCAACCTGGGATCTTCATTCAACGATCCATTTTTGGAAAGCATCCCTATACTTCATCTTACGACACCAGCAATCGAAATAAAGGAAGAAGTACAGATGAACGAAGAAATTTACAACTGGTCGCTCGATATATGGAACTATCTCAAGCACGATAATCTTCCTGAAGATAAGATGGAAGCTCGAAAAACAAGATCCAAAGCTTCACGATATACGATCTTTGGAGATCAGCTCTATCGAAGATCAACATCTGGTCTTCTCTTACGATGCGTCGTAAGTCAAGCTCAAATGAATAGAATTCTCCAAGAAATGCATGACGGAGAATGTGGAAACCACGCAGGGGGCATAAGTCTTGCTAACATGATCTCGCGACAAGGATACTATTGGCCAACTTTACGAGAAGATGCAATAAGGTACGTCCAAAGATGCGACGCCTGTAAAAAACATTCAAGTATGACTCATCGACCGTCCGAACCTTTGCATTCTGTTTTAATTCCTTGGCCATTCATGCGATGGGGAATGGACATCGTGGGAAAGTTACCCATTGCTCCTGGACAGAAAGTATATCTACTTGTGCTTACTTATTATTTCTCGAAGTGGATAGAAGTCGCTGCTTTTTCGCAGGCCAGGGATAAGGAAGTCATATCCTTCATCCAAAATAACATTATTTACAGATTTGGAGTTCCATCCGAGATCATGTGCGACAACGGCTCACAGTTCATAAGTGATAAGACTCGCACGTTCTGTGAAAGACGTGGGATCAAATTAGTCACATCCACTCCAAGGTATCCTCAGTCTAACGGATTGGCTGAATCCAGTAACAAAGTCATCATCAATTCAATCCGCAAGAGGCTAAAAGGAGCAAAAGGTAAATGGGTGGAAGAACTACCTTCTGTCCTATGGGCAAATCGAACGACACCAAGAGCATCAACAGGACAAACTCCATATTCTTTAGTATATGGATGTGATCATGTGAAGCTGTGTTGCCAGTCGAAGCCCAGATACCCATCGCCAGAAATGGTACGTTTGATCAAAATGTTGTAAATTTGTCCTACGATCTGGATGCTCTAGAAGAACTACGAGAAAAAGCGTTACGTACGATGGCTGCACAGAAGGGAACTGTTGAATGATATTTCAACAAAAAGGTTAAGGCCAAAATCTTCCAAGTTGGAGATTATGTCTTACGACATGTGTTTCAGAACACTCAAGAGCAAAACGCTGGAAAACTTTCCATCAAATGGGAAGGATCGTACATAATTTCCAAAGTTGTTGGAAATGGAGCATACAGACTTACGACAATGGAAGGTATGGAAATCCCACGTAGTTGGAATGCCCATCACCTCAAAAGGTACTATTTCTAACCTATTTACATACGATTTATTCTTCACTATCCATTACTGACTTAACATCGGAGCATCGTTGGCCAAGCCAACAGCCACCCCTTAGTCATCTTTTCTTCGCATGTATCACAGGATAAAACGCTAGTATCGCACGATCATCGCAAGTATTGCACGATGTAATTGCATGCTTATCGCAAGTATCGCACGACAAAAATCGCATGAATTGCAAGTTAAATGCTGCAACGCACGACTATATCACAAGAGCGCAAGACAATCCGCCAGTCGCACGAATACTCTTATGAGTACTAAAGAAACGTTTCTGATTTTCCTAAGGCCTAAGTCGCACGATAAATAAAAGCATGCAAAGCTAAAACGCAAGTCATAAAATACTCAGCTATAAACGCACGATATAAAACCAAAAATCATTAATTAACAATTCAAATGCCTAAAATGGCAAAGTACAAAAGAAAAATTAAAGTCGTACGATTACAAGAAGGAACTATTCTAAAGGAATGTCAGAAGGAGGGGGATCGACGGTGGAGACCTCTTCAGTTATCACCTGAGTAACAACGTCGGATCCAGAGACCTTGTCTTTCATCGCATCCTCCTCGACATCCGTAGCCTCAGGTTCCTTTTCTTCGACTTTCTCCTCATCCAAGTCTTTGAGATCATCTTCATTAAGAAGATCCTCAGACCCCATTAGATCTCAGAAGGCTGCCACTTCATCAGATGCCATTTTCTGAGTGATGGTCCCAGCAACCACACGACGCATAAGCGCGGCTCGTGCGACTACTCGGACCAAGGCAGCATCGTCCTCAAACTCCTGGATCCTTGATGAAAGACTTTCTTCCCTTTCAGCCCTCTCAGCCAGCTGCCTTTCCAGCTCTTTCGTACGATCCAGCTAAATCTTCATACGTTCGCGTTGTTTAGCCTGGAAGCGCTTCATCACATCAATCTTCGACTCCAAATCCCCGATAAGGACGTTTTTGGAGTCGACATCTTGAGTCAGCTGGGCCACCTTCTTCTTGGCCTTCTCGGCCTCCTTCCTAGCCTGCTTTGTGTCGGCCTGGTTGGCCGACATCTCTTCTTTAATCTTAGCCATCCTTGAATGGAGGCTAAGACTAGTCTGGAGGGCCTGCAAGAAAGAAGAAATCAAAGTATTAAATGACGTACGATTGAAATATAGAAATCGTGCGATCTAAACAAAAACAGAAATCCTACCAAGTAGGACAAGCCAGCAACAGACGCGTCTAGATCTTCAATTTCCACCTGCTCCATACGCGCCTTTTGAGCAGGGCAATGGAATTGATCCAGAACAGGAAAGATAGACGCTGTCCTAATGACATCGTCCATCATGAAGCTTGAAGGCATCTTAATAGTCATGGTCATAAGACCAGACTCTTCGACACCCTTGCCTTTGTCAACCTTCGGAGAAGATTGACTAGACGAACCCTCCACCTTTGCAGGAGGAGCAAAACTAAGAGGAACCGCCTCTATCCCACCTTCCGCCTTTTGTTTGGCTTCGTTAGGTGGGGTATCCACTGAAACGAACGATGATCTCATTCGTTTAGCCACCAAGCTCTCCGCAGCCGCAGCCTTCCTCTTAGCAGCTCTAGTGGCCGCCTCCATCTGCGACGACTTCTTTTTACCCGCAGAAGCTACAAGAAAAGAGAATCTTGGTTAAAAACGTACGATGTTTAAATAAAAATCTTAAGACGTACGATTTTTACCTTCCATATCTTCTGACTTGAGAATTTGGACCTCCGGTTCTACGTCGCTATTTTCACCCCCCCCCCCCCTTCGATGTACGGAACGTACGATCGTTTATACTATATCGTAAGAACTGCTCACTCGCTTCGGCAGCTTCCTCAAACGCAAAATTGATTGCTGCACAAAAGACATACAATTAAAAACTATACATAATTTAATCAAAGGAGTAAAGAAAACTCTGTTTACCATTCGAGTTCCACTCTAGAACGACCCAATAATCATCATCAACAGAGGACGTCCGAACAAAAACGTATCGGGATTTCCATCTTCGATCGTTCACTTGGGTGCCATGGACAGGCATAGCATCACTCCTACCCCTTGGAAATAACCCGTAGCGATTATAGGGTTGCCTTGTTACGTTGTAGGCAGAGAGAAGGTCGTCGACCGAAAATTCAGGACGACCCCAATTCCTCGTCACCCGTTCGATCACTTGGATGACACGCCAAAATTGAGGCATCAGTTGCCCCGGAGACAAATTAAATCGAGTCATAAAGGCTCGAGAAAGAGGGGAATAGGGCCATCGAAATCCAATCTTAAACGGATACTCAAACAGGGCAAAAAACCCCGTCGGTGCATCCGCTGGCCGAATTTCTCCGGCCACTCTAATCTGAGCACCCTCCGGCAACCCCGCAATCTCTCTTAACTCCCCTACTTCTAGAGTCTCAGTAATCGAACTCCTAACTTCGTTCAACATAACGAAATCTAACTGGTCTAAGCTACTTCGCAAACGAGTAAACCTAAGAACGTCTAGACCCTTGTTGCTCTTTTTTGCAATTGACTTAAGGCGCATGAACTAAAGGAGAGAGGGGTACCTTATATGCTCTAATCGCTCGGAATCCTTGCCGAATTTGGGAACGGAATATGATCGGGAATCGATTTCGCAAATCAGTTGTGAACTAGAGAAAATTTTGTAAAATTTATTCCTAATCTAAATCGTTGTATTTATAGTAACCGAATCAGGGATGAGTCATCGAAGAAAATCAGGCCACACGTTAGAAGGACATCTGTCATGCAACGGATCTATGACGTCATCCGCGTCAACGATCAAAAAAGCCGTTATCCAACGTTCGTTAACCATTCGTTCGGCAACTAAAAGATTTAGTAAATACATAGCATCTTTTCTAAATCTTGTGGGCAAAGTGTTTGGGTAAAAATCTACGATCGTACGACGACCGACTATAATCGTAAGATATCTTTCAGGATGATAATCCTGTATTAAGATAAGGTCCTGAGATAAACTTGACAATACCCTTAAATGAGTATAACAATCGGTTGAATAAGTCCAACGATTAGTCGAACGATATTACTATATATGTCGTACGACATCATTAACAAATAGACGTACGAAGAGTTTGTTCTTATTGCAGATTATCATATCTAACAATTGTACACCTTCGAAGAAGTCTGAGATCGAGTACTATGTCATGCTCGTTGGAGTTCATCATTACAACGGTCATAAACCAGTCATAACTCTTCCATTAACGACATCATCAAAAAGTCGACCGTTATGTACAAGATTCACGCGACAGTTACGATTCGAGCATTAATGATCAACAAATTCGTTGGACGGTTATTATCAAGCATCTATAAAAGAAAGATCAAGCTCTCAATTGAAGACTACTTGAGCATTCTCGAAGACTACAAGCTATACACTCATTACTTTGATAATCAGTTGTAATTTACATTCGATTCTATTGTCTATTCCATTGTAATCGTACAACTGAAGCTGTAATCTTAAAGGACATCACCCCTGCTTGGTGATCATAGTGCACTGTCGACTTATTCTTAGGTCGACCGCAGGTTTTTTCCTCCGTCGTGAGGTTTTTCCTGCGTCATCAAATCGTTCTTGTTATTTTATTTTTATACGTACTTATTATCGACTGAAATTCCTTTCTCTCGACGGTTAAGCCTCACACATTTTCACACGACAATCGACTTGTGTAATTTTTTTACATAAACAGGTATATTTACTTGTATTCTGTTTTAATTAGTACACATAAAAATAGTTATATGATTCTTAAAATATTTGTAGTTTTTATTTAAGGTTTAGGTTTTCGTAAGACCAACCTGTTTCATGATACTCCTGAGGCCATATTTTTACATAGGTAAAAAAAATCCGAACATTTACAGTAAAAAAGACTCTAGAGGTTACCTTCCTAATCTTCTACTGTACAATACAAGTTTAAAAATACGATCTCACGAGTCTCACAAAAACAATTTGATCTCACATGATGTCAATGCTAATATTCATATAAATTAAACAACACCTTATGTTTTTTAATGTGGCATATTTTCAAATTCTTAAATACTTAAAAATAAGTTTTTGCAAATTAAAAAAAAATTGTAACAAATTGGATTTTGGTAACATAAGTTTTACTATAAGAAGTTAATATTTGTAGTGAAAACTTTATTATAAGAAAATGAATATTATTAATAAAAAAAATGAACAAGTTCATGTTTTAGTGGACTGAACACCAGTTATATTTCACTTTCCACATTTTGAGGTAAGGACCAATAAAGCCATAAAAAAGAACCAAGATTGGTTATACTATAAACCAATTATCATCACCATCTTGATTATACTTGTGTACAATCCTTAATGCATAAGTAACATCTGCTAAAGCCTGAACTCAACACCAAATATAAAGACATTAGATCATCTCAAACTTAACTTCATCACCCTTAATGATAACATATCACAAAGATTATATGTAAAGTTATAAAATAGATATAGTTATTTCTTAACTTTCATAATTAACAGAAAGCTTATCAAACGTTTCTTAAACTCCATACACAGCTAACAAAGAGCTTATGATCAGCAAGAACTCATAGAGATGACGATCTTATGCTATTGAGGTCCACAAATCCAGAAAGCACCACTCTGTTTCGTTCTTTAACCTTTGTCTGATATAAAACTCTGCAAATTTTGACTTTATGTTAGTTTTATGCAATCACAGTATATCCCACTTGGAAGTAAGGTCCGGTGGAATTTGTAGTGATTATCTGGAAATCATCACAGAAACAATTTTTGGAAAACAAACAGGTATGCGTGCATCCCGTCCTTCATAGAATGGCTAAATAAATTAGTACATTTGTCAAAAAAATTAATTAAAATATTTTTTTCTCTACTCACACCACTAGACCAAAATTTGTTTCTAACCAAACCAGTATATCCCACCCAAAAGTTGTTTTTTTGGGATGTGCACAGAACTTACCTCTGGCTCAGAAACAGAGAGGTTGTTTCAAAGGAAAACCATAATTCGTTTCTCACCAAATCAATATATCCTACCCAAAGGTAGGATCTCGGGTAAGTTGTGCGCAAGCTTACCCCTTATCCCAAGAGATAGAAAGATTGTTTCAGAGAAAAACCGAAAATACTTTTCATAATGAGCAAATTTAAAGAACATATAATACCTCAAGCCTTCAAGCCACATTTCAGTGATCAATGTTTCACCAGGGTAAACGTGTAATAGAAATCGACCTGAAATGGCTTTTATAAGGCTAGCATCTCCGTTACAAATTGTTTTGATGATAGCCCGGATAGCAAAGCCTAGAGTGCATAGCCCATGAAGTATCGGACGTGAAAACCTTCATACGAATAAAATAGGGTACAAATTAAACGCAAGAAATAGTGTATGCTCGCATATGTCACTATAAATACTCTCAAAATTGAACACAAATGGAAACCAAAAATGATTAGATTCGCATGCTTACAATGCATATGAAACCCAACTAAACTAATCCAATACATCCCACTTAGATTATGAGGTTTGAGTGGTTGGGGTGAAAAAAGGTTGCATTACAAGGGACTGGATGCCTCCTCTATTAGAAGCGTTTTAAAACAGGTGTGGATAAAGCAGACAATATCCGGTACAGTTGGCTGGGGATGTTCGAGTATCTTTCATTCAACTCTTGATCCCTTAATCATTAAGTTATCATTAAGATAACCATTGTGTTATCAGATTTTCGCCCAATCCTTGGAATTATAATTCATGTTAAGAAAATGGTTTATCTTTATGGTTGTGCTTTTATGCCCAAAAGATTTCAAGATTTATCAACACTAATTACTTACTTCAAGCATAGTGAACACATGAAAAGTAAATCTAAGAAAAAAAGGTGAATTGCCTTCACAAGACAAATAATGCACATACCCTGCGACTTCTGCAACCATAGGATCCGAATGCAGAGGGTTGTAATCACCAGAGAGCCTATAAAGCAGTGCCTACACAATACAAGAGCTCATGATAACATGAAACTTATTCATAAGCAAAGGATTTAGCATCAATCAAACCAAACGACCCTAAAGTATCAGACCAAAGAGTAAAGCAGTTGTTTCCATGAAGACCCCAGTATCCCAGTTAGGGATGGGGTCGGGTCCGTCTGGATGTGGGATGTATGTGGACCAAACCAAACCATACGACCCAAATGTATCAGACTTGGGTCTAGGGTCCGCATCCCACCTCCATACAGCAAAGCAGTTGTTTCCATGAAGACCCTAGTATATCCAAGTCAGGTGGGGTCTAGATGTGGGATGTATGTGGACCAGACCTCTACCCAAGAGAGCAGAGCGGTTGTTTCTCTGACATATATAATGTCATATATCTTAGACATTGGACAAATGGTCGAATGTTTTTCTTAAACTATGTGCCAAGTCAAAACGTAGGAATATTCATGGATAAAGGGAGTAAAATATATAGTTCCGTTCACCTGTGCTTCCTCTATCACAAAATAAATGTCCATAATATAAAAAAAATCCACCGTTTTAGAAATGTAAAAATATTACACTTTTTAATGAACTGAATGACAATTTTACCCTTAAAAAATGTCTCCATCTCATCAACTCTTAAACATTCTTGTGTCATAACTAAGGGTAGAATTGGAAATTTAGTAAATTATAACCATCTATTTCTGAAAGTGGACACTTATTTTGGGAATAAGGGAGTAATTCACTCTCTTTTAACATTCTATATTTATTTACAAACTGGATGCGGTAAGAAGTGGAGCTTAACCACTAGAATATTTTGACCAATAACAAGAAAACAACATTCACATGTGAATAGAGAAAAGACTTTACACACCTGTGATGGCTGAGTACGTTCCTCGTGCACTGCAAATGGTTGAGTCCTAGGAGGTTTCGAAGATGTCTGATCCCTCGGATACTTAGAAACGGAATATGGTTTCGATGATTTCGGGAAGCCACCAGCACCCCTCAAATAAATCGTTGTTCTTTACCCAAAAACAAATAATAAATAACTTGTCGTTCTAAAAGGAAACAAAATAGTTGTGTCAAAAAGACTTACTCGTACGTTTCTACATCAGTGATTTGAGTACTTACCGGTTCATGCACAATGGTTCGCCGGTCTCTTTTACATAACTCAAAACTTCAACCTCGATAATTGTAGCTTTACCTATAGAAACAAACACAAAAGTAATTCTTACTGAAAAACTATTTGCATCTATGACCTGAAAAGTAAAAATTCCCTCTTAATTTATGTATTGTTGGCTACTTTTACAAAGAATAAGTGGAGACTTCAGATCAATCTAAGTGTGCAATAAATGCATATGAATAGTAAAAAAATCCACAACTGTTGATTAAGCTCAGCCAAACCTTTATCATGCAATCCAACAATGCTCGACTTGTTTTGCAACTGCAACGGAAAAGAATAATTTGAAAAGTTAGCCCAAGACTTAACACACACACATATATTGATTGGTTGGATAAAATTATAGATTTTAGTTAAGGGTCGAATTTGAAAATTTAAGGAAATCAAAATTACAAGAAAAACAGCAAAACTTCCATGAAGAAGTTGGAGACAAGATTCTCACCGAACAATTTGAAGGTAAAGGCTTGTAGATCTCGATATATTGTTGTCCATGTAAAAGAAGGCGCGGATCAAACCTGAAGCATATATAAACAAGATTTGAACTATTAATAGGCTAAAAGTTTAAATAGTTTAGAGTCGAAGGTTGTGAAATAGGTGACAATTTTAGCAACATTGTATAGTAACTTACGTAAATCCTGGCAAGTACTTTAGTTGTGAAGTAAGTCCAATGGAAAATAAAGCAGCAAAAGTTGGAAATACCTACAAAGCATGAAATGACAGATAATGTTCAAAATGTCATAAGCGTAAGTTTTGGGCATAAATTAGATTGTTTAGAACATCTTGCTTATTATCATAAACCATATTTCTTTCAGACGTTTTCTTGTACATTTTGTTAGTTTGTCTGTTTGTATGTTGTTACTTACTTCTAACTCTCTTTTTCTTTTTTTTTCAAAATTTAGCCTATCTGCATTTCTTGAATTCAATTCTTCTTTTATGAATATTCTTATTTTCTATTTCCCCCCGAAAAATTAGCAAGCTTTCTCTCTTTTTTCGCGCACTTTGCACAAGCCAAGGTCTTCATAGAAACTGCCACTGGTATACAGATGTACAAAGCCGGTTTTGGGGTAAAAAGAGACCCCGATCGGGCTTTTTTAGACCCAGCCTGTGGACCTAGAGCTTGGCATTTTAGGGTATGGCTCAATTCGGGCTTCAGGCTTGGGATTTTTTGTGCATCACTAGTTAGGTTTTTTTTGGAAGGCATAGCGGCATCGAACTAACGAACGACTACCACGAACGCACACACGCACACACGCCTCCCTGACGGTATCGGGCATCCAAGGGCAACCCACTAATCCGCCGTTGTCCCGGCCCAACTTACGCTGGACCTAGAGCCCAACCACAATCTTTGACTGGGATCAGGGCGCAGCCCAGTCTATGACTGGACCAGCCGAAGGACTGGGTACTCCTCATTCCCTCAAATTGACTCCCCTTGGATTCGAACCCGGGTAAACTGGGATACCATCACTAGTTAGGTTTGCATGCATCCCACCTCCAGGAGGGATATACAGGGCTCGTTTGGTTTGGTTTATTTGTCTCTAAGATAACAAAATTATAAAAGTAGCTTTAGAACCGAGACTGAATTTTTCAATTTGTAATACCTTAATGGATTGCTGCCCATCTTCATGGTACACATATTTGAGTTCCTTATCATCTAATGCATCTTCAGCACATGCTCCAATTCCAAGGGCGTATAGTGCAGCATCTCTATTTTATGTCAAGGGAATAAATTAACGGGTAAAAGAGTAATAATAAGTCCAACTTACTAGAAACAGTCAAAAGGCACAAATAATACAGATGTAGTCTAAATCTTCTACCTTTCGCTATAGGTGTGGGTCACCTGCAACAAAATAGAATAAAATCAAATTAAACCAATTTTGGTAAAATTATACATAATGGTTCCTTCTTCTAATCACATCTTTCAAATTACACATATGATCAATGTGATAACAAAAATGATTGATCCAGACAGCAAACTAGTTGATAAGCTAGCTCTGTTTGGTAAAAACAAGCTAATAAGCTAAATGACAATGTAAAATTCCCTAAAAGATGTTGAGAAATTAATTGGAAAAATAAGGGGCAATATTGGAAAACCAAGCCTCAGGAGCTTAAGAAACGATACTTCAATGGCTATTGAAACAGGGCTATTGCAACAAGCTTTCTTTTTTCGACTTCCTTCTTGTCTGGGATTTGAAAAGACAAAGTCCTTACTTATCTGTATATGGCCTTTTTTCTAGGTGCTCATTTTGTATGGGATTTTAGTTTAATGTTTTTTCCTGATCACAAGTAAATACTGCTCAAATTCCCACTTCAAGCTAGCTAATGGTTGCCAAACATGACCCAAAGAACAGAAATCTCCAAACACTAGAATAGAAGGGCATGATAGTAAAGGCACTTCTTTGTAATTAATCTTTAGTTAGTTCGGATCTGTTATCTGATAGTTAGAAGTAAATAGGATTGTAACTCTTCTAAATTGATTCAATACAATAACAATTTCATTTTCCATAATATCAAGATTTGTAGAGACTTGGCATAATGTAAGAGCCGGGAGATAGGCTACCAGAGTCCTAAGATAGACTAAGGTAGGTATCATTGTCTTACCTTCCCTATGTTCCTTTGTACCTACTTTTGATTGTATGGTATAGCTTACTTTTCTCTAAGCTTACTCTTTTCTTTTTTGTCTCCAACCTTATTCTTCTTTATATTTTTGTCTTCCGTTCTACCAATTCTTCCCTTTTTTTCCAAATTGTTCAGACTTTCTTTTTGCACACACTTTTTGCAAGCTTGGGTCTTCACCGAAATGGCCACTCTACTCTCCAGGTCCAGGGTAGAGGACATATTTGCATACATCCCTAATATGCAACCTCCAACTGGGACATACTGAGCTCGTTTAGTTTTAACCAAAACAAATACATCCTTCCCCCCACATACCCTACTCCATGTGGGATTCACCGACTCATTTGATTTGATTTGGTTTTAACAACACACACTCATCTACAGGGCTCCTTCATCAGTTTAAGTTAGGGGCTGTTTGGTTGGTTTTCCATTGACTCCTATATGGGTAAAGTTGTCTATGTGGATTAATCTATCTATATTATAGATTGGAAAGATCATTGTTTGGGAGGGTTTTCTCATAGATGGAAGGAAACTTGTTTTTAATTCGGAGGAACATGTTTTGAACCTGAACCAACTTGGCTTTTTGCATAAAGCTCCCCCCCTAAAAGCTTATTGAATAAGCCACTTTCTATATCATTAAGCCATTGCCAAACAGTCATGTATAGCTGATCGAATAAGTTATAAGTCCCATTAAGCTCATTAAGCCACTAGCAAACAGCCCCTTATATTTCTAAAATCAATTCAGAAAATCAACCACATGTATATACATTAAGACATGGCTAATGTCTACTTTCCAAGTCAAAGAATAATCCATCTGATTTTCAAGTTCAAGTTCAAACTGATGTTTCTTCAAGAACAACTAAAAAAATCAATCAATTTTATTTAATCTTGAATACTCAAATCGAAGCTTTTTTCTTTATAGTCTTAACCATCTCTCTACTAATAAAACCAACAAATCAAAACAACTACTGATTTCAATAATCAATAATAGCCAGAAATCATAGTAAACAATTTGATAATATATAATAGAATTCAGATAGTGAAATTGTGGAATAATACCTCTGGGAATTTGTGATTGATTATAAAGTCTGGATTCATCACGGAATCGTCCCCCATAATTGCTCTTCCTGAAGATGACAAAAACACTGTAATTAAGAACACAAAATTATTGAAAAGAAAATAACAAATTCAGATTGAAAAATTATAGTTCTACAGTACTCAAAGAATTTTTAAGGAATCTTATAGTTTTGATTTTGTTACCCACCTATTTGGTACTAAAAGTATCAATTGAACAAGAGTTGAGAGTTACTTGGAGGAAGGGTATATATATTATATAGATATATAGATATATGATATTGCGAAGATTAATGTAGAGAGATAAAAGGATCATCAATTTTGGCTGCTGACTTCAATGTTACCCATTCCGGAATGAAAAATATTAATTAATTGGTTATGTTTGGTAATTGATTATGTCCGGGACTTAAAAGGTGCGGTTTATTTAAGAGCATTTATGAGGTTTTTATGGGTTTTTACTAAGGGTTTATAAATTGTGAGGGTAATTAACTATTCGATTGATACAAATGTTACCATGAAACTATTTTTTGTACTCAATTGACTATTAAACTTTATTTTTTTTGTATATATACTACCATTATGATCGGGTATAACCCGTAAAACACTGTAAACCACCGGTAACAACCACCAAAACAATACCACCACAACCACCACCACCACCTTCAAACCATCACCACCACATCCACTACCACCAAAGCTGCCACCACCACCTTCAAACCCAGCACCACCATCACCACAACCACCACCACCATCATCACCACCATCACCACACCCACCACCACCACCACCACCATCACCACCATCACCACCACGAAATCAACACATTCCCAAATAAAGGAAAAACCCCCAATCTGCTAAACCCTAGCTCCGTCGCTGGCTTAGTCGGAGCAATTCCGCCGGGAAACGATGATGCTGATAATGGGTGAACTTCGATCTGAATTTGGGTCTCAAGAAGGAGGTCTGAATTTGGGGCTCAAGAAGGAGGTCTGAACTTCGATCTGACATGGGTGAACTTTGATCTAAATTTGGGTCTCAAGACATAGGTGAACTCCGGCAGCTGTAGTGGTGGCGGTAGCTGTGGTGATGGTGGTGGTGGTTGTTGTAGTGGTGGGGGTGGCGACAGCTGTGGTGATGGTGGTGGTGATGATGGTGGTGGTGGGTGTGGTGATGGTGGTGGTCGGTTTGAAGGTGGTAGTGGGTGTGGTGGTGATGGTTTGAAGGTGGTGGTGGCTGTGGTGGTGGTGGTGGTGGTTAACGGTGGTTTATGGTGGTTTACGGGTTATAGCCGGTCATAATGGTATTATATGTGTTAGATGTACAATTGTATATAAGCCCACAGGCTTTAGGCCTTTTACTTGTAACCTATGTATAAGTAGCCTAGGTTTTCCCTTTTAGTAGTATTGCAATCTTTTCCTTCAAGCTAATACAATACAACACAATTCACAGCCTCTCTCTATCGCTCTCATCATCATCATCATCAAACCTGCTTAATCTCTAACATGGTATTAGAGCTCTAGGTAGCTCTCTATCAATCTCAAACCACCGTCGTCGTATCACCTCTTGATCGCTCTCTCAATTTTTGCCGCATCACACTACCGCATCAGAATCAATCTCACCATATTGCCGCCCAATCAATCTCAACTCAATTTCCGCCCCACACATATTGCCGCCCTACATCACCACCAATCAATTGTCACGGCTGCTATCAATTTTATCAATTTCACCACTGCAACCAATTGCCACCCGCTGCCACCAATTGCTGCCACCAATTGCCGCCTGCTACCACCAATTTTAACTGTCGCCACCATCTCTGTCATTAATCGATCGCTCACTCAACCCTCACCATCACCGACGATCGAAACCACCATCGTTGCCACCCCTTGTCTTGACAACCACCATCGCCGCTGCAACTATGATTTTCATCCAGCCGCTGACGACTCTCTAAACCAACAGCCGCTGCCGCATCAGATTTCGTTGCCGCACCAGACTTCGCGAAAACCCTAGAACCCCGGATATTGATACCACCGGGTTTTTCCAAGGTAACATTGGTTTCTCCATCACCGGATTTCTCACACCACCGGGTTTCTCACACCACCGGTTTTCATAAATCCAGGCCCCCAACCCAACATCGGATATCCAACTCAAACATTAACACCGGGTTTCACAAAACACCAACACCAGGTTTCACAAACCCGGCCTCGCTACCAACTTACAAATTCGGCGACTTTGCTACTCATAATCCGGCGATCTTGACGCCGGGTTTTGGCGACTCTACCCTTCTTTCATCAACAAGTCTGGTATATTTCTCAGTTTACTATACTCTTACCTTAATGGCTTCCAACCCTAGCCACTCAAATCCCATCTCAGTAGTTTTTAATGGGAACAATTACGTTCTGTGGCAACATCATATGACTATCCTTCTCAAGTCACATGGTCTGTACTCCTATGTGACTCGCAAATATGTTGCTCCTACTCAACTTACGAATGAGACTGCGGTTGACTTTGCTAAACACACGAATGAGTGAGACATCAACAATGCTAAGATCTTGGGTTTCATCAATGCCTCCACCACTACTGAAATTAATCAACAGTTCCTTGGCTACACCACTGCCAAGGGACTCTGGGATTTCTTGGCTAAACAATACACGTCCACAGCTGCCGCTTATTCTGAAAAGTAGTCCACACCAGCTGTGGACTACTTTTCAGAATAAGCGGCAGCTTCCTGAGCAGTCCGTGAGTTCATATATCTCAGAGATGCAGGCTATTCGCGATCAGTTGAACCTTGGTGTACCTCAGATCCATGATGAAACTGCTCATCAGTTTCAAACTTATTTTAGCCAACTACATCTTATCACTATCCTGATGGGTCTCAGTGACAAGTTTGAGAATGTTCGTGCCTCTCTCCTTCACAGGCATCCCCTGCCCATTCTTGAAGATGTCATTACTGAGTTGTTAAGCGAGGAAACTCGTCTTCAATTACGTTCTCCTATGCCAGCTGAAACAGTCTTATACACTCCACCCTCAAAGCCAAGAGGTAAGTTTGTTAATAACTCTGGTAAGTACAACAATAATTCCAAGCCTGCAGGAAGACAAACTACTAGTGAATGGAAGCAAAATTCCAATGAGTGTAACTTTTGTCACTCCACATCTCACCGTCTCTTGGATTGCCCCATTCGCCAGTGTCGTTATTGTGGAGTTACGCATCCCACATCATTACCTGTCTGATTGTTCTCAGAATCCAAATCCAAAGCCAAGGATCAGTCAACCTGCTGCCAGATCTGTCACTTCGAGTGACCCCCTGACAGTACAGGTTGTAGGATCGGTATCTTCACCCCCAGAACTGATGGATCTTATGCGTAAAAATCAGGAGCTTATGGAACAACTCATGACAGGTTCTTTGGGCGTGAACTCTCCATACTCTTCGACATCAGGTACTATGTGGATATTTGATTCTGGTTGCTTTAACCACATCACACACCTTGTCCTGATGGTTTTCTCTCTAAGCAACCATATCCACTTTCATCTGTCGGAACAGCAGATCTTTCTCCTTTACCTGTCTTATTTAGTGGAAACTTTTCTACTGATAATGTTCAATTACCTTAGGTTTTACATGTGCCACGGCTAGCCGTGGGCCTAGTCTCACTTACTCAACTTCAGGAACTCGGTCTACTAATATTGTTTCATTCCTCTGGTTGTCTTGTGCAGGATCCAAAGACCAAGCAGATCCTTGGTGTAGGCCGTAGAGTTGGACGGGTGCTTGAAGTCGTCTACGTGCGTCTTCCCTTACAATCATCAACTTTTGCTGCTTCCGTGTCTAGTATAGCTTCCTTTGATCTATGGCATGCTCGCCTTGGTCGCCTATCCCCTAATAGAATAAAAGTGTTAGCTAGTTCAGGGTCGTTAGGAAACGTTTCATCTGAAAATGTTTCTTGTCTGTCTTGTAAACTTGGCAAACATCATGCCCTTCCATTTGACAATAATGAATTTACTTCTATTTTACCTTTTGATCTTATTCATTTTGATGTGTGGGGTCCAACACCACATTCCTCCGTGGGTGGTGCTCGGTATTTTGTTATCTTTGTGGATGATCACACACGCTTCACTTGGATATATCTCATGAAGCATCGTTCTGAGTTACCATAGATTTATATCACTTTTGCTTGTATGATCCTAACCCAATTCTCCAAACCAATTAAGATTCTTCGAGTAGATAATGCCATGGAGTACAAAGAATCTTCTCTCCTTTCGTTTCTTAAGTCTTAGGGTACTCTCTCTCAGTACTCTTGTCCTGGAACATCTCCCCAAAATGGTCGTGCTGAACGAAAGCACAAACACATCCTTGATACTGTTCGCACCCTTCTGATCTCAACTAAATGCCCTGAACACTTTTGGGGTGAAGTTGCTTTCACAGCTGTCTATACCATCAACAGACACCCAACTCCTACACTCAAACATAAATCTCCATATGAAGTACTATATGGAGTCCCCCTGCTTATGAACTTCTCAAAGTATGGGGATGTGCATGTTTTGTTCAACTGCAATCGCATGAATATAATAAACGTGAGCCTCGTGGTCGTTTGTGTTGTTTTCTTGGATATGGTATCGAACACAAAGGCTATCGCTGTTGGGATCCTATATAGAAACGCCTACGCATCTCTCGTCATGTCACCTTCTGGGAACATGTTCCCTTCTTTTCCATGTCAAATTCCGACTCCAATGCATCTAATGCTCCCTTCTTTACTGATTCATCGATCTCTTTAGATGTTCCTGTTACTCCACCAGACACTCTTGCACCGGTCACTTCCCCTGAACCTGAGCCATCTCAAGGGTCTACACCTGAGCCGTCTGTAGAATCTGCGGATCCTGGACCTTCACAATCTGAGAATGTACGCCGTTCAGATCGGGTAAGACAGGTACCTTCTCACCTTCGTGATTATCATTGCTATGCAACACTTCAAGCAAATCATGAACCAACTTCCTACAAGGAAGCTTCTTCTAGCTCACATTGGCAGAAAGCTATGCAAGAGGAACTTCATGCTCTTGATAAAGCTCAGACTTGGGACTCCGTTCCTCTTCCTCCTGGTAAGAAACCGATTGGCTCTAAATGGGTCTTCAAGATCAAGACGAAGTCTGACGGATCCATCGATCGGTACAAAGCTCGTTTAGTGGCAAAGGGCTTGAATCAGAAGTATGGTATCGACTATGAAGAGACTTTTGCTCCAGTAGCTCGTATAACATCTGTTCGCAGCCTTCTAGCCATTGCCGCCACAAAACGGTGGCCATTTTTTCAGATAGATGTAAAGAATGCCTTTCTGAATGGTGATGTGTCTGAAGAAGTCTATATGACTCCTCCTCCTGGGGTTTCTCTTCCTACAGGGCACGTTTGTCGGCTTACGAAAGCCCTCTATGGTATCAAACAAGCTCCTAGAGCCTGGTTTGAAAATTTCAGCACTATAGTCATTTCCTTGGGCTTTTCAGCGAGTGATTATGATTCTGGGTTATTTATGTTGGGAATCTTATGAGCGAATAACGCGCAGCGGATAACAAAAACTGATTCCCAAACGGATCCATCCTAAAACCTAACAGATACAATTAAAGGGGGGTTAAACGGTTTACCTTTTACGATAAAACCTCCGGAATGCGAATGGGGAGTACACCGCTACTGGCACCACCGTGAGACTGGTTGCTAGACCACCGTGGATTGATCGGAAAAACGACTCCGTTCACGTGTGTGTGTAACCGGCCGGTGGTGGAGAGAGAGAGAGGGTATTTTTCTTGGTGAAAAAACAACTGTTTATCAGGTTAAGCCTTTATTTATAAAGATAAATAAGGCAGTGATTGTAACCAAATATTACTCATTTAATAATTATCTTTAATTAATCAAACTGATTAATTAATTAATAATTACTTTTAATAAATAATTAAATAATTAATTATTTATTCTTTCTCTCTTTATAATTAAAATTAATTAATTATTTCTCACACACATAATCCAAACGATCTCGAATCGGGTGTGTAGCAGTGTGACCCACTAGTGTCTTATAACATTGGACACGCTAAACCCTATTACTGTCTTGCACATAATCATAACAGACTCCCACTTGTGCCAGACATGTAACTGTACTGTTACCATTAGCCTAAGGAGGTCCCTAGCCAGACACTTAGGTTAACCAGCTTATAAGATCTCTTATATCCAGAGATACAATTCACGCTTGAATTTGTACACAGGTTCATTCCTTTTGCACACGATATTTCTAAAGTGAGTTTGAGACATGGAGTGGAGGATTCATTTCTCGAATTCAAGTATTTCTTGACTCTGATTTTGATTTCCTGCAATAACGGATATTACTAAATATCACCTGTTATTCTATCCGAGCATGGCCACGCGTTTTCTGCCAATCTTAATCGTCAAGGGGCCCAGAAATATCTCTCTTTTGTAAAGAGGTGCAAATCCCTTCTTGACTACTTGCATTTGGATCCACGGCTTCCGCTGCATCTAGTCACGTTCCGTATGGCCGCCCTGTTACGGTGCAGCGTTAGAACGCGCTAAGAGTACAGTAGTCCTCATGTTCTCAAACCAAATATCTCAGGTCTAAGGACAACCTATCATCAAGTCGATGCTTATGACTGGGGCTCCATGAAGCAGACTTGAAACTGGTCACTTCCAATACTCAAACACTCTGATGAGTGCTATAAATGTTTGGTCACATCACTTGTGCTTTTATTCTTTACTTTGAATAAATCATCAAACATTTATAATAGCATTAATCTCCCTATTGAAATTACCATTTCAATAAGTTGCTACAGAAATTTAGATTTCTTGCAAAAACTTTGCACAAATCATGGATATATTAAATATGCGAAAATAGTTAATTTTAAAACAACCATGAATTTAAAACCTCCATTTATTTCTATCACACTGTGAAATAAAACTTTACATGATTTATTGTTCAAAATTAAACTATAGTAATAATTAATAAACTAAAACTAGCTACTGGCGTCCAGGTACTGCATCCCAATGGAACATGCATGAGCCTCATGCTTCACCCTTTCTAGCGACTTTGTCAGCAGATCTGCGGCATTTTCGTCTGTTGGAATCTTGCATATTCTTACATCTCCTTTTCCAATAATCTCTTGGATGAGGTGATACTTTCTGAGCACGTGTCTTGACTTGTGATGCTCTCTGGGTTCCTTTGCTTGCGCCACGGCTCCAGAGTTGTCATAGAATATATCTATCGGTCTAGAGATACTGGCAACCACTCTAAGATCTGATAGAAAATTCTTTAGCCAGACAGCTTCCTTTGCCGCATTAGATGCTGCAATGTACTCTGCCTCTGTAGTTGAATCTGCAATTGTGTCTTGCTTCGAGCTCTTCCATGAGATCGCGCCTCCGTTTGGAGTAAAAATGTACCCAAACTGTGATCTAAAATCATCTTTGTCGGTCTGGAAACTAGCATCAGAATATCCAGTGACACTAATTTCATCCTCAGATCCTCCAAAGACCAAGAACATGTCTTTCGTTCTTCTTAGGTACTTGAGAATGTTCTTGACAGCCACCCAATGAGGTTCTCCTGGATTCTGTTGATATCTGCTCGTAACACTTACTGAGTAAGCAACATCGGGCCTAGTACATAACATGGCATACATAGTCGATCCAATTGCCGAAGCATATGGAACCGATTTCATTTTGTCTTGATCTTGACTAGAAACAGGACACTGTGTTTTACTTAACACTATGCCATGTTGCATCGGGATAAATCCTTTCTTGGATTCATCCATCCTGAATTTCTTCAGGATTTTGTCAATATATGTACTGTAACTAAGTCCGATAAGCCACTTAGATCTATTTCTGTAGATCTTTATACCAAGTATATAAGCGGCTTCTCCAAGGTCTTTCATCTGGAAACATTTGCTTAACCATCTATTTACACTCTGTAAGGTTGGTACATCGTTTCCTATTAGTAGAATATCGTCTACATATAAGACCAAGAAGGTTACAATGCTCCAACTGAACTTAGTGTAAACACATGGCTCGAACTCACTTTTCGCGAAACCAAACTCTTTGATTCGCTCATCAAAATGTAAGTTCCAGCTTCGAGATGCTTGCTTTAATCCATAAACGGATTTTAGCAGTTTACACACTTTATTAGGATTCTCAGGATCTTCAAACCCTTCTGGTTGTTCCATATAGACGTCTTCTGTTAACTTTCCGTTCAGAAAGGTTGTCTTGACGTCCATTTGCCAGATCTCGTAATTAAAATACGCTGAAATGGCCATTAGAATCCTAATTGACTTTAACATGGCTACTGGTGAAAAGGTTTCATCATAGTCGATACCATGAGTCTGCGTGAATCCTTTTGCAACCAGTCTAGCCTTAAAAGTGTGCACATTCTCGTCCATGTCAGTTTTCTTCTTGAAAACCCATTTACGTCCAACAGCCCTACAGTGTTGGGGTAAATCAGTCAACTCCTATACTTGGTTGTCATACATGGACTGCATCTCGGCCTTCATGGCTTCTTGCCATTGTTCAGACTCACAACCTGACACAGCTTCTCCATAGGATGTTGGTTCATTCAAGTCTCCGCTATCCTGAGAGACTAGAAACCCAAGATACCTATCTGGTCCTTGCCTTACCCTAGTGGATCTGCGAAGGTCCTATGTTTGCACTTCCTCAATCGGCTCTGATTGAGGTTCAACATTTTCATGTTGAATTTCTGGCTCAATAGTCGGTGCAGTGTTATCTTCGTCTACTATCTGTAGATCTACATCCTCTCTGGTGTTCCCGGAACTGAGAAACTTTTCTTCCAGAAATTTTCCATTTCAAGCCACAAAAACTTTGTTCTCTTCAGGGTTGTAGAAGTAATATCCCACGGTGGTCTTGGGATATCCCACGAAGAAACACTTGTCAGATTTGGGTTTGAGTTTTTCTGAGGTAGGTCATTTGACGTAAACCTCACAACCCCAAATTTTCAGAAAAGACATTTTAGGTTTCTAACCCTTCCACAACTCGTATGGCGTCTTTTCTACCGACTTGGTTGGCACTCTGTTCAGTATATGTGCTGTTGTTTCGAGCGCATGTCCCCAGAATGATACTGGTAGTGTAGAGCGACACATCATCGATCGTACCATGTCTAGCAATGTACGATTCCTCCTTTCTGACACACCATTCATCTGAGGTGTATACGGAGGTGTGAGTTGTGATACAATCCCACATTCCATCAGATGATTGTCAAACTCTTGACTAAGATATTCGCCTCCTCAATCTGACCGTAAAAACTTGATCTTTCTGTCAACTAGATTCTGTACTTCATTATGATATTCTCTGAATTTCTCAAATCTTTCAGATTTATGTCTCATCAATTAGACATAACCATACCTACTGAAATCGTCAGTAAAGGTAATGAAGTATCAGTATCCTCTTCTTGCCTAATGACTAAATGGTCCACACACATCTGTGTGAACTATTTCTAACAAGTCAGTGGCCCTTTCATTATCTTTGTTGAAAGGTTCTTTTGTCATCTTGCCAGATAAACAGGATTCGCAGTTGTCAAAAGGTTTAAAATCAAAAGTTCCAAGAAAACCTCCTTTTAGGAGTAATTCAACGCGTTTCTTGTTTATGTGGCCTAGACGACAATGCCAGAGGTAAGTTTGATCCTCAATGTCTTTGGATCTTTTACTTATATGATAGATTTCTTTATTATCATCTTGTAGATTTACTGTATATAGACCATTCACAGGTGTAACTTTAAAATAGAAAATATTATTTTTAAAGACTGAAAGCATTTTGTAATCATATTTGTAATAAAAACCTTGGTCTACCAATAAATCAAATGACATAACATTCTTAATCATCTTTGGAACATAATAACAATTTTCCGAGGGTAAACTAAGACTATAAGATCCTACTGCTTCAGCTATAAGCGGTGTGCCTTCGCCAACTCGTAGGTTCGAACGGTCCTTCCTCAAAGTCTCTCTTCTAGTGAATCCCTGTAAATGATTACAAATGTGGTTACCACTGCCTGTATCAATTACCCATGATTCATAAGAAGTGATTAAGCAATCTATCATAAAGATACCTGGAGCATCGGGTAAACCGATCTCTATCTGGTCGATATTCATCGAGTGCTCGCAAATATCCTGATTACCACATTTGGGCAACTCAGATCTCCCAGCTCATCAATCCAATCACTGTCCATGAGTTCAGCAGGTGCTGGCTTTGGCTCCAAACTGGCCAAAATATCCTCATGTACTTTTGCCACGTCGATCTTTGGTTCTTTCATGTAGGCACTAACTGTGTCACATATCTCCTTCGGGAGTGAGTACCACATCAGATACACTAGCTCTTCCTGAGTCATCTTGTATCCCAGACGCGTCAAACATTTAAAGAGTCTTCTCATTTCGATAAGATGATCTTTAACTGATTGGTTCTTTCTTAGCTTCAATGAAAGTATCTGTTTCATGATCAGAAGCTTACCTGTATGTTTATAGAAACCTAGCTGGTTTCCATATCTTTCACAACCTCGTGGCAGGATTTAACTCTTAAATCTCCCGCAAGCTCGGGTGATATAGAGAAAATCAGAATTGACATAACATCCGATTCATCCTCCAGATATTTAAAATACTAAGTAAATTCCTTTTCAGGAGAATTACTCTTAGGTCGTGAAACAGGTTTATCTAAAACGTACAGCTTACCCTGTGCACGCAAGATATTATCAAGGTGCATTTTCCAAACTGGAAAATTTTGACCTGTAAGCTTCCATTTTGTATTGATGAGACGAAGTGACTCCTCAGGGGTATAAAACGGAATTACAGAATTTGACATCTACAATAAGAATAAAAATTCCAATTTAGTTTATAATTATAAAACTTCTAATAAATTATTACCCTTAAAATAAATTTATTAGAATATAATCCATATCTCACATGTGTCGGCAAGCGGTGTGCTCACGCGAGTCGACGCATGCTATTTCTGGTAGATAAAACTTATACAATCGCATTTAAAACGAAAATGCGACTTCTAGAACATCAGGACATCAGATATAATCTGTGCATATTTAGTCCCTCTAGTGCATTTTGGCCCGGTACCACCTGGTGAATAAATAATTACCAAAACAGGTCGCACCACCCGGGACCTGGACGTACTCTGGCCGATACCACCCGTACCTTACACCGGAGGTTCCCCTAAGTGGGTTGCACTACTGATCTATGATTTTCACAAGGGTTTTAAATTTTGCCACTTTCCAAAAATTGGATCCAAATACAAACTGTATTTGTATCCATTTTATTTTCAAAAAGCGTTTAATTTTTAAGCAATTTATATTTAATTATAATTACGTAACTAAACAACCACGCAATTCGAACAACCACGCAATTAAATATAAACAACATGTCATAGTCGCAACCCTTAAACTAATTTCGTTTTGTGAGCCAACACAAAAACGACGGTCTTATCCCTAGGTGACAACAACACACAAGGCTTGATCTTCTCGGTGCTCCCACTGGCTCCAAGCTCCATAGTTGTTTCCCGGGCTCCGTCTTCAGTTCTCGATTCTTTTACAATTTTATTTAAAAATTATTACATAATAAAACGGGTTGTAAATGGCACGCAGGCCTCCCGTACCTAAAAACGAATAAATAAAATAAACGAATAAAACATAACCACGGGTCAAAGGGTTTGACTATGACATCAACTAATAAAATCTTAACTAGATTCTAACTTTGTTTAAAAATAATTAATTTTAACAAAATAAAATTAATTTTAATTCCTAGGGTTTTAAACCTATCTGGCTTGAACCCTTATTCGATATCGCCTACTGCGTTTAGCAACAGCCACCTGCCGTTGCCGCCGCACTGGTCGATGTCCGGAAAAACAACAGTCACCACCAACAGACACCCGTTCGCGGCGCGAGCTAGGGCTCTTCGCGGCGCGAGCTGTTAGATGGTGCTCATCGACGACAGCAGCCCAAAGGCCACCGTCGCCACCTCTCCCGGTCGGAACCCGATTCGGGCAGTGGCCGATACCCCTTTGCGGCGGTTATCGACCACCGCCACCACCAATTACCGTCGCCGGCGACGACAATGGCAGCCAACGCCACCACTGCCGCCGCTCACGGCAAACGACAAAACACCATCGCCACCACGATCGCCGTTCACCGGCAAACAACCGAGCCAACGCCACTACCGCACCAGCGGCGACAGCAGCGGCGCAACGCCAACACCATCGCCGTGGTCGGTGAACGAAACAAAATCAACACCACCGTCATCGACGACGGCAACGACAGCCACCGACGCCGATCGGTGGCTTGATTAAACAATCGATCGCCACCATCATCGATTTGGTGTGGCTTTCGATTCGACGACCGATGCCATCTTCGACGACAGCATCCACAGACACCGTTGCCGAGTGGTGGCCTGAGAACCGATCAACACTGCCACCACAAGCGATGGTGCGGTGGTTGATCCCCAGCGTAGCCAGCGCCGCAACCACAAGATGTGGTGCGGCCGGCGATAGCTGGGGCAGCCGGCGCCGCTACCACCAACTGTGGTGCGGCCGGCTGCGGTTTCCGATGAACGGTGGTTGGCATGGTGGTTCGGCCGGCTAACTGCCGCCGTTCCACCGCCGATTTCCGATTCGTTAGGTTTTCAAGAAAAATCAATTTTTAACACGAGGAAAAAGATAAAAATCGAATTTTTATAAACCTAAAGCAATAATTAAGCCTGATCTGCAGGTTTAGGAAGTGGCTCTGATACCACTGTTGGGAATCGTATGAGCGAATAACGCGCAGCGGATAACAAAAACTGATTCCCAAACGGATCCATCCTAAAACCTAACAGATACAATTAAAAGGGGTTTAAACGGTTTGCCTTTTACGAATAAACCTCCGGAATGCGAATGGGGAGTACACCGCTACTGGCACCACCGTGAGACTGGCTGCTAGACCGTCGTGGATTGATCGGAAAAACGACTCCGTTCGCGTGTGTGTGTAACCGGCCGGCGGTGGAGAGAGAGAGAGAGAGAGAGAGAGAGAGAGAGAGGTATTTTTCTTGGTGAAAAAGCAACTAGTTTATCAGGTTAAGCCTTTATTTATAAAGATAAATAAGGCAGTGATTGTAACCAAATATAACTCATTTAATATTTATCTTTAATTAATCAAACTGATTAATTAATTAATAATTACTTTTAATAAATAATTAAATAATTAATTATTTATTCTTTCTCTCTTAATAATTAAAATTTATTAATTATTTCTCACACACATAATCCAAACGATCTCGAATCGGGTGTGTAGCAGTGTGACCCACTAGTGTCTTATAACATTGGACACGGTAAACCCTGTTACTGTCTTGCACATAATCCTAACAATTTACTCGTACTACTGATGCTGGTACGATTCTTCTTCTTTTTTATGTTGATGATATGATCATTACTTGCAGTGACTCTGCAGACATTACAGTTCTCAAGCAATCTCTTAGTGCCAGATTTGAAACGAAAGATCTGGGTAATCTGCACTATTTTCTTGGTCTTGAAGTTTTATCAGATTCTGCGGGGACTTATCTTTGTCAGGCCAAGTACACCTCCGATCTTCTTTCTCGCGCCATATCACTGATAACAAGGTGGTATCTACACCACTGGAGCCTCATCTTCATCTGACGCCAAATGCAGGTCCTCCACTTAATGATCCTACGCTTTATCGCCAGTTGGTCGGGGCCCTTGTTTATCTTACAATTACTCGACCTGATATTGCTTATGCGGTTCACACTGTTAGCCAATTCATGTCTAAACCGTGCTCGGATCACTATGCTGCCGTTCTGCGCATTCTGCGGTATTTAAAGGGCACTATGTTTCACGGCTTGTATTTCTCCTCAACGTCTTCATTAACTTTACGAGGTTTTTCTGATGCTGATTGAGATAGTGATATGACTGATCGTCGTTCCACTACGGGATTCTGTTTCTTTCTCGGCGAGTCTCTCATTTCCTGGCGCAACAAGAAGCAATCCCTTACTGCTCGTTCTAGCACTGAAGCTGAGTATCGCGCTCTAGCTGACACCTCTCAGGAACTCATTTGGCTCCGCTGGCTTCTCTCCGACATGGGTGCTCCTCAACTTTCACCAACCTTGCTTTGGTGTGACAACAACAGTGCTATTCAGATTTCTCACAATGATATCTTTCATGAGCGCACAAAACATATTGAGATTGATTGCCACTTTGTTCGTCAACATGTTGTGCGCAAGACAATTCAACTTCAACCTATTTCCACACTTGATCAACTAGCTGATATCTTCACCAAAGCTCACCTTCCAGGACGTTTTCGGGAACTTGTTTCCAAACTCAACCTAGGTCATTCTTCCCCTGGTTGAGTTTAAGGGGGGGTGTTAGATGTACAATTGTATATAAGCCCATGGGCTTTAGGCCTATTACTTGTAACCTATGTATAAGTAGCCTAGGTTTTCCCTTTTAGTAGTATTGTAATCTTTTCCTTCAAGTTAATACAATACGGCACAATTCACAGCCTCTCTCTATCGCTCTCATCATCATCATCAAACCTGCTTAATCTCTAACAATATGTACAAAAAAAAGTTCAATGGTCAATTAAGTACAAAAAATAGTTTCATGGTAACATTTGTACAAATCGGATAGTTAGTTACTCTTACAAGTCATAGACCCTTTTTATAATAACCTCTACTGTGAGATAGAGGTTCTTGCCCAATCACATGTTCTTGTTGGAATTTGGGTGTTTGAACAAGAGAGTAGGTTCTTGTAATAGTTTTATTTTTTGTTATATAATACTTTACATAAATAAAAGTTATATTATAAATAAGAAGAAGGAAGTGAGTTTTTTATAAGCACCTTCATTGTAGAGTTTAAAGAAGGTTTTTGGTTTGTTGAGATGACAATGACGTGATAGGAAAAAATATGAGGTTCCACCACTGTGGATGCTCTAATCGCTTCACCGGTAAGTGTTTATACTTTATCGGGTTAATTTAAGAACCAGAATCTTACATGGTAAGAGCGATCATATGAGTCTTACCAAGTAAGTGAAATTTACAATCTTACCTGGTAAGTGTTTACCGGGAATTGTTGCATACGATACTGCTTTTGAGAGACTAAAATATTGTCTGATATGGTAGAATGATAATGCTCAATTACACCGATAAGCATTTATCAGGTAAGTGTTTAAGTAAACGACCCTTAAGTCTGCCCATAAAATGCTAGCTCTTGTACTCGAATCCGGGATAGATTGGATATTCCATCATATAAAACTAGATCTTATGCTTGTACGGCAAGACACTTATGGTTATGGTTAGGGGCAATAGGGTGTAAGCGAGTCGATCTTTTAACGAGCTACTCGAGCTCGAGCTCGTTTATCATGAGCTCGAGCTCGTTTATCTTGAGCTCGAGCTTAATAATACTCGAGCTCGAGTCGATCTCGAACACATAATCGAGCTCGTTTAAATTAGCAAGTCGAGCTTTATAACACCAATGTTGGACTCAACTAGTTTGAAAACTCGATTAAAATTTTTGAGCCGACCGGAGCTATTCGAGCATACCTTTTTAAAAAAAACATGTTCATATATATTTACTAATAATAGTATAAAAATATATAAAAATTATCGAACTCAAGTAGATAAATGAGTTAATCAATTGCGAGTTTGAACCCATAAATGACCTCGAGCTCGAGCCCGATAACTCAAAAAATATTCGAGTTTCAGTCGAGCTCGATCCCAAAACTACTTTTTCAGCTCGGCTCGATTAACCCACTACTCAACTGGGCTCGACTCGTTTACACCCTTAAGGGGCATTCATCAGCTAAAATCCAATAAACTCGGGTAGACTGAATCTAATTAGAGCATCCAATGAGTAGATTGAATCAGATAGATGGATCTGATATTACTATTGGTTATTTGAGTTAGCTCTATTTAGTATTTTGATATAGTTTTTAACCAAATATTTATTTATTTTTTTTTAATTAGAAACCACTACTTTTAAAAATCAACTAAAAAACAATACATTAAAAGGTTAATAGTTATATATAGTTATTAATTGGATGGTTATTGTATTGGATTGGATATGTTCGGTTTTATTGGATTCTAGACTATCATACAAGAATCGGCCGAGTCAATTTGGATATTATAATTTTAGATCCGCTCTACTCCACTTACAATTGAATTTCGATTATGATCAGTCGGTTTAAATTGGATCGAATGACTTTCTACACATTCATACTAATAGTTCATAACCTTTTAATTTCATATGACTAAAAGTTTAATTCACTCTTAACATTTATCGGGATGGCATTAATGACTAAAATGTCCTTTACATGATCAAAATTAACAAGAAAACATTAACGGTCTTTAAGAGAAGATATCAAAACTGTTATGAAATAATATATGGAGCCAGATCCGTCTTTTTGTAATTTAGATACGACACCCATTAAAATTGACAAAACGTTAAGGAAAAGTGAAATTTATTAAATGGGTTTTTTCACAGTCCTGTAGGCCTAAAGTTGGGCCTGAATAGCTACAGCCAAATAATAGCAACTGGAATTTCAGATAAGCCCAATACGTCTGGATAAGGACCAATAGCAATTTGATCACCGATCCGTAATGGGCCTAATTATATTTCATATTAAACCATTTTTATGAGCAACCTAATTAATTTAATCACAAATTTTTATAGAAAAATACTCTTCATCTCAACACAATGGGATTAAAGGATTCGTTTGTTTTTTAGAAATTATAGAGATTTGGAATTGGGTATTAAATCTACATTTGGTTTAAGAAAAGACTAGATTAAAATCCCATAAATATTGAATTTAGAAATCGTATAGTAATAGGCTAATAGCTGGTATTTTAAATAATTTGTTTGTAACAATGTTATGTGTTAGTTGTGTTTATAAAATTTGTGATAATTTACTAGTTTTGTGTCTGTGCAATGCTGTAGAATGTCATTTTTTTTAATTATGAATTTAGAAACTGAATCAAAATTATAGTCTAAGTGGATAAACGTTAAGATGTATGCAATGTTTAATTTACCCCAAGTGATAAAGATCACTACTAAAAAATTATGTATTACCGACGGTCGTTACCGACTGCCTTTTCAACTGCTTTCCGATGGTTCACTGATGGTTCTTTTTTATTTAGTTTTATATTTATTTTTAACAAGTAGTCGGAAAACCGTCGCAAAAACAGTCGAAAAACCATTGGTAACCCGTCAGAAAGCGTTGGTAAATGAAAAAACAGAAAGCAGTCGGTAAAAGTCGTCAGGAAAACCGTCAGTACCTTTACAGACCATGTTTTTAGCGACACCCATTTCGTCGGAAAACCGTCGGTAAATCCATTTTCTGATTGTTTCGGCCGCCGGTAATACATTTTTTTAGTAGTGGATGCAATTATTTATCCTAAGAGAATCTTACTGATATAAGGAAAGACAACGATGAAATGTCTTACCTAATAAGTGAAACTGATGATTTTTACAAGATTAGCACCTAACAGGTAACTTGTTGTATATAATGTCGTTTTATAGACTAAAATTCTTACCCACTAAGGTAAGCGATAGTGTTAATTTTTACAAGTAAACACTTATCGGTAGGTGTTTGGGTAAACAACCTTTAACATCATTCAAATGTAGCAAAGAGAACATAAGCAACATACAATAGCAACACAAATAACTCATCAGAGAAGCAAAAAAACAGGGTGGGTATATACATTCAACAAATCATCAAAAAACTTACCAAAATTAAGGAGTTATTTACCAAATACTTCAACACCATGATTTGCTTACCAGATAAGATTTTAGTCTACAAAAATTGCGTTGTATGCGACTGTTGGGAACCGTAGGCACTAACGGTGCGCAGCGGATAACAAAACGATTCCCAAACCCGGACCCATCTTAAACCCTATCAGATACAATTTAGTGAGGTTTGACGATTTACCTTTTGAGGACAAATTTCCAGAATGCTTGTAGGGGTACACCGCTATTGACACGTCTCGAGGAACGGTTGCTAGACCACCACCACAGATTACTCCGCAAACGAAAATTCCGGTTCTTACTTCGAGCCTATGATCGCCGGCGGTGGGAAGAGAGAAAAGAGAGAGATTGGTTTTTGAGAATTATCAATTCAGTTATTTTTCAATCAAACCTTATGCCTTTATTTATATTAACTAATAAGGCAGTGTTTGATACCATATGGAATACCCTTATAATTATCAACCTGATAATTAAATATATATATTCCATAATTATCCCTTTATTAATTAATTCAACTGATTAATTAATTTACAAATAAATAATTTAACTAATTATTTATTTCTTTCTCTCTCGTTTAATTATTTCTCTCAACCATGTAATCCAAATGTCCTCTATTTTAGTGTGCAGCGGTGTGACCTACTAGTGTCCTATAACATCGGATACGGTAACCTTGTTACTGTCTCGCACATAATCCTAACAGACTCCCACTTGTGCTAGACATGTAACTGTACTGTTACCATTAGCCTAAGGAGGTCCCTAGCCAGACACTTAGGTTAACCAGGTTATAAGATCTCTTACATCCAGAGATACAATTCACGCTTGAATTTGTACACAGGTTCATTCCTTTTGCACACGATATTTCTAAAGTGATTTTAAGACATGGAGTGGAGGATTCATTTCTAAAAATCAAGTATTTCTTGACTCTGATTTTGATTGTCTGCAGTAACGGATATTACTAAATAACCCTGTTATTCTATCCGAGCGTGGCCACGCGTTTTCTGCCAATCTTAATCATCAAGGGGCCCGGAAATATCTCTCTTTTGAAAAGAGGTGCAAATCCCTTCTTGACTACTTGCATTTGGATCCACGGCTTCCGCTGCATCTAGTCACGTCCCGTATGGCCGCCCTGTTACGGTGCAGCGTTAGTACGTGCTAAGAATACAGTAGTCCTCGCGTTCCCAAACCAAGTATCTCAGGTCTAAGAACAACCTATCAAGTCAGTGCTTATGACTGAGGCTCCATGAAGCAGACTTGATTACTGGTCACTTCCAATACCCAAACACTCTGATGAGTATCTATAAATACTTGGTCACATCACTTGTGCTTTTATTCTCTACTTTGAATAAATCATCAAGTATTTATAATAGCGTTAAACTCCCTATTGAAATTCCCATTTCAACAAGTGGCTACGGAAATTTAGATTTCATACAAGACTTTGTAAAATCATGGATACGTTAAATATGCAAAAAATAGTTAATTTAGAACAATCATGAAAATAAAACCTCCATTTATTTCCAACACACTGTGAAATAAAAACTTTACATGATTACATTGTTTCTAAATTAGACTATAGTAATAATTAATAAACTAAGTACTAGCTACTGGCTTCCAGGTACTGCATCCCAATGGAATTCGCATGTGCCTCATGCTTTACCCTTGCTAGTGGCTTTGTCAGCGGATCTGCGACATTGTCTTCCGTTGGAATCTTGCATATTCTCACATCTCCTCTTCCAATGATCTCTCGGATGAGGTGATACTTTCTGAGCACGTGTCTTGACTTGTGATGCTCTCTAGGTTCCTTTGCTTGCGCCACGGCTCCTGAGTTATCACAGAATATATCGATCGGTCTCGAGATACTGGCAACCACTCTGAGATCCGATAGAAAATTCCTTAGCCAGACAGCTTCCTTTGCCGCATCAGATGCTGCAATGTACTCTGCCTCTGTAGTTGAGTCTGCAATCGTGTCCTGCTTCGAGCTCTTCCATGAGATCGCACCTCCGTTTAGGGTAAAGACGTACCCTGACTGTGACCTGAAGTCATCTCTGTCGGTCTGGAAACTAGCGTCAGAGTATCCGGTGACACTAATTTCATCACCAGTACCTCCAAAGACCAAGAACATTTCTTTCGTTCTTCTCAGATATTTAAGAATGTTCTTGACAGCCACCCAATGGGGTTCACCCGGATTCTGTTGCTATCTGATCGTAACACTTACTGAGTAAGCAACATCGGGCCTAGTACACAGCATGGCATACATAATCGATCCAATTGCAGAAGCATATGGGACCGATTTCATCTTGTCCTGATCTTGACTAGAAACAGGACATTGTGTTTTACTTAACACTATGCCATGTTGCATCGGGATAAATCCTTTCTTGGATTCATCCATCCTGAATTTCTTCAAGATTTTATCGATATATGTACTTTGGCTAAGCCCGATAAGCCGCTTAGATCTATTTCTGTAGATCTTTATACCGAGTATATAAGCGGCTTCTCCAAGGTCTTTCATCTGGAAACATTTGCTTAACCAACTCTTAACACTCTGTAAAGTCGGTACATTGTTTCCTATGAGTAGAATGTCATCTACGTATAAGACCAAGAAGGTTACTATGCTCCCACTGAACTTAGTGTTGACACATGGCTCGAACTCACTTTTGGTAAAACCAAACTCTTTGATTCGCTCATCAAAGTGTAAGTTCCAGCTTCGAGATGCTTGCTTCAATCCATAAATGGATTTTAGCAGCTTACACACCTTATTAGGATTCTTAGGATCTTCAAACCCTTCTGGTTGTTCCATATAGACATCTTCTGTTAACTTTCTATTCAGAAAGGCTGTCTTGACGTCCATCTGCCAAATCTCGTAGTTAAAGTACGCTGAGATGGCCATAAGAATCCTAATTGATTTTAACATGGCCACTGGTGAAAAGGTCTCATCATAGTCAATGCCATGAGTTTGCGTGAATCCTTTTGCAACCAGTCTGGCTTTGAAGGTGTGTACGTTCCCATCCATGTCGGTTTTCTTCTTGAAAACCCATTTGCGTCCAACAGCCTTACAGTGTTGTGGCAAATCAGTCAACTCCCAAACTTGGTTGTCGTACATGGATTGCATCTCGGCCTTCATGGCTTCCTGCCATTGTTCAGACTCACTGCCTGACACAGCTTCTCCATAGGATGTTGGTTCATTCAAGTCTCCGCTATCCTGAGAGACTAGGAACCCAAGATACCTATCTGGTTCTTATCTTATCCTGCTGGATCTGCGAAGGTCCTGTGTTTGCACTTCCTCAATCGGCTCTGATTGAGGTTCAACATTGTTATGTTGAATTTCTGGCTCAACAACTGGTGTAGTGTTTTCTTCGTCTACTACCTGTAGATCTACATCCTTTCTGGTGTTCTCTAGGCTGAGAAACTTTTCTTCCAGAAATTTTCCATTTCGAGCAACAAAAACTTTGTTCTCTTCAGGGTTGTAGAAGTAATACCCCACGGTGGTCTTGGGATATCCAACGAAGAAACACTTGTCGGATTTGGGCTTGAGTTTTTCTGAGGTAGGTCGTTTGACGTAAACCTCACAACCCCAAATTTTCAGAAAAGATATGTTGGGTTTCTTACCCTTCCACAACTCGTATGGAGTCTTTTCTACCGACTTTGTTGGCGCTCTGTTCAGTATGTGTGCTGCTGTTTCGAGCGCATGTCCCCAGAATGATATTGGCAGCGAAGAATGACACATCATCGTTCGTACCATGTCTAGCAAAGTACGATTTCTCCTTTCTGATACACCGTTCATCTGAGGTGTATACGGAGGGGTGAGTTGGGATACAATCCCACACTCCATCAGATGATTGTCAAACTCATCACTGAGATATTCGCCACCACGATCTGACCGTAAGAACTTGATCCTTTTGTCAAGTAGATTCTGTACTTCATTCTGATACTCCTTGAATTTCTCAAAGGCTTCAGATTTATGTCTCATCAAGTAGACATAACCATACCTACTGAAGTCGTCAGTAAAGGTAATGAAGTACCGGTATCCTCCTCTTGCTACATGACTGAAAGGTCCACATACATCTGTGTGGATTATTTCAAGCAAGTCAGTAGCCCTTTCATTTTCATTGTTGAAAGGTTGCTTTGTCATTTTACCAGATAAACAAGATTCGCAATTATCAAAAGGTTTATAGTCGAAATTGCCAAGAAAACCTCCTTTTAGGAGTAGTTCAACGCGTTTCTTGTTTATATGGCCCAAACGACAATGCCAGAGGTAAGTCTGATCCTCAATATCTTTGGATCGCTTACTTATATGATAGATTTCACTATTGTTGTCTTTTAGATTTACAGTGTATAGACCATCTACGGGTGTAGCTTTAAAATAGAAAATGTTATCTTTAAAGACTGAAATCATTTTATAAGTATATTTATAATAAAAACCTTGGTCTACTAATAAATCAAAAGACAAAACATTCTTAATCATATTTGGAATATAATAACAATTATCCAGTTCCAAAACTAGACCCGAGGGTAAACTAAGACTATAAGATCCCACGGCTTCAGCAATCAACGGAGTGCCTTCGCCAACTCGTAGGTTCGAACGGTCCTTCCTCAGAGTCTTTCTTCTAGTGAATCCCTGTAAATGATTACAAATGTGGTTACCACTGCCTGTATCAATTACCCATGATTCATAAGAAGTGATTAAGCAATCTATCATAAAGATACCTGGAGCATCAGGTAAACCGATCTCTATCTGGTCGATATTCATCGAGTGCTCGCAAATATCCTCGTTGCCGCACTCTGGGCAACTCAGATCTCCCAGCTCATCAATTATATCAGTGTCCATGAGACTCGCAGGTTCGGGTGCTGGCTCTAGACTGGCCAGGATATCTTCATGAACTTTATCCACGTCGTTCTTTGGTTCCTTCATGTAGGCACTAGCTGTGTCCTGAACTTCCTTTGTGAGGGAGAACCACTTGAGGTACACTAACTCCTCCTGAGTCATCTTGTACCCCAGACGTGATAAACATTTAAAAAGCCTTCTCATTTCAATAAGATGGTTTTTAACTGACTGACCCTCTTGTAGCTTCAGGGAGAGAATCTCTTGCATGATCAAAAGCTTGCCCGTGTGCTTGTAGAAACCTAGCTGGTTCTCTACATTTCTCACAACCTCGTGACAGAATTTCACTCTTAAGTCTCCCGTGAACTCGGGTGACATAGAGAAAACTAGAATGGACATTACATCCGATTCATCTGCCATGAATCTGAAATATTCAGCAAATTCCTCTTCAGGGGCATTGCTTTTAGGTCGTGACATGGGTTTATTGATCACATAAAGCTTACCCTGGGCACTCAAAACATTCTGTAAGTGCAACTTCCAAACTGGAAAGTTCTGGCCCGTAAGCTTCCACTTGCCCGTAATAAGGCGAAGTGATTCCTCAGGTGAATAAAACGGAATGCTAATTGGAGACATCTACAGAAGAATATAAATTCCAATTTAGTTTATAATTATATAATTCTAATAAATTATTACCCTTAAAATAAATTTATTAGACTAGAATCCATATTTCACATGTGTCGGGAAGCATGTGATCATGTCAAACCTGACTCATGCGATCTATGGTAGGTAAAACTATACCAATCGTATTCCTATCTGGAAAAACACGACTTCTAGATCGTCGGGACATCGGATATTAATAGTCCGTGCAAATTTAGTCCCTCTAGTGCATTTTGGCCTGGTACCACCCAGTGAATAAATAATTACCAAAATAGATTGCACCACCCGGGACCTGGACAAACTCTGGCCGGTACCACCCGGAGATAATTCGCAGAGTTTTATCTCCCTCCAGTTTCGGTTTGAACACGGACGTTCATAGTGTGTGCACTTACAACGCCCTATGTACCTTACACCAGAGGTGCCCCTAAAGTGGGTTGCACTTACTAATCTATGATTTTAACAAAGGTCGAAAATTGCCAGTTTTCAAAAACTTTGGATTTAAACACAAACTGTATTTTATCCAATTTTAAAACCATTTATATTTAATTTAAAAACGTAACTATGTTATATAATTAAATATAAACAACCACGCAGACTGAATAATCGTAAACAACCACGCAGTTAAAATAACATGTCATAGTCAAGAACCCTTAACTATTGTCGTTTTTGTGAGCCAACACAAAACGGCAGTCTAATTCCTAAGGGACAAATCTTCTCGGTGCTCCCACTGGCTCCAAGCTCCATGATCGTCTCTTTGACTCCGTCTCCAGGTCTTTATTTTAATTAAAAATATTACAAATAACCGGGTTGTAAATGGCACGCAGGCCTCCCGTAGTAATAAATAAAAAATAAAAACGCAACCATGGGTCTAAGGGTATGACTATGACAACAAAAACTTGACTAGATTTTAATTAAACGATTAAATCTAATTTAATTAAATCAAATGATTAATTTAGCAATTAACAAAATTAATCCCTAGGGTTCAAAACCTTATCTGGATAGTCCTTATCTCATAAAAATTTGTTGTGCAAGAAACGACCGGTAAAACACCGGTGATGATAGTAACCCTAAAGCCACCATCACCGCCGTGTTCTACGAACAACACCACCCGCGGCGTGGCCGTAAGGCAGCCCGGTGGTTTGATCGATTGCCACCGCCACCACAAACGGTGGTGCGGTGGTCGGTTGTTTCATATCGTCGTCATCATCATGATTCCACCGGCGATAACGGCAGCTATCTGCCACCATCATCACCGTGGTTCACGGTGAACAACAACAACAATCATGCCGCCACCACCATCATCGACGATGGCAGCAACGGCCACCACCGCCGACCGGCGATATAACTAAAAACAGTCGACGACGGCAGCGGCTCTCGCCACCGCCGCCGTTCGTTTTTCCGGCGAGATAAAAACAAAAACACCACCACCGTTAACCGGTGGTTGGAACATCAATCGGTCGCCATCACCACTGTCGCTTCCGATCGCAACCATCATCACCACCTTTGCCGTGATCGGCTTTGGTGGTCGAACCAATTACCACCGCCACCACAAACGGTGGCGCGGTGGTTGGTCTTTCGCCGCAGCACCACTGCCACCACACGGCTGTGTGGTGGTTCTCGATGATACCAGCCGCCGCCACCATCAATTGGTGGCGCGGTGGGCTTTGGGTGCAGCAACCGGCGGCCACCACTAGCTGTGGTGAGCCATCGGTGGTTTTGCGGTGGTTGGCCTGGTGGTTCGGTTGGCTAACTGCCGCCGTTCCACCGCCAGTTTCCGATTCATTAGGTTTTTCATAAAATTCAATTTTTACAATAATTCAAAACATATAAAATCAAATTTTTAAACCTAATCAACAAACAATTAAACCTGATCTGTAGGTTTAAGAAGTGGCTCTGATACCACTGTTGGGAACCGTAGGCACTAACGGTGCGCAGCGGATAACAAAACGATTCCCAAACCCGGACCCATCTTAAACCCTATCAGATACAATTTAGTGAGGTTTGACGATTTACCTTTTGAGGACAAATTTCCAGAATGCTTGTAGGGGGTACACCGCTACTGACACGTCTCGAGGAACGGTTGCTAGACCACCACCACAGATTACTCCGCAAACGAAAATTCCGGTTCTTACTTCGAGCCTATGATCGCCGGCGGTGGGAAGAGAGAAAAGAGAGAGATTGGTTTTTGAGAATTATCAATTCAGTTATTTTTCAATCAAACCTTATGCCTTTATTTATATTAACTAATAAGGCAGTGTTTGATACCATATGGAATACCCTTATAATTATCAACCTGATAATTAAATATATATATTCCATAATTATCCCTTTATTAATTAATTCAACTGATTAATTAATTTACAAATAAATAATTTAACTAATTATTTATTTCTTTCTCTCTCGTTTAATTATTTCTCTCAACCATGTAATCCAAATGTCCTCTATTTTAGTGTGCAGCGGTGTGACCTACTAGTGTCCTATAACATCGGATACGGTAACCTTGTTACTGTCTCGCACATAATCCTAACAGCGACAATTTACCCGGTAAGTGTTAACAGTGGTAAGAGTCGTCGCCTTCACTTACCAAGTAAGACTCTTGATCCTTGTCTCGCTCTTATCAAGTAAGATTCTTGGTTCTTATTATATTCATCTTGCAAGATAACGTGACTTGATAAACGCTTACATGGTGTTAAGACAAAGACTTCTAGGGCTCCAAATTGCAACCAATTAACCAAAACCTCTACATTTACGTTTTCTATGAGCGAAAGAGATTTCACCGGTGGATTTGGCATCACTGATCAATTGAGGGAAAGAATCACCAATAACATAATGTTTTCCACTGAATTAAAACCCTGGATATTTCACTATTTTAAATAATATTATTTTTAAAATTGTCTCAATAATACCTCGATCATCTTCTCGTTTTATCTATGCATAGATTATAAGTATTAGTTATACATATATTTCAAACAGAAAAAGTTCATTAAACAAAGTATATAGAAGAAAAATGTTAGGAGATCTATAGAGAATGTAGCAGGGAAGCATGAAGGAAATTGAGTTGAAATAACAAGCTAGCTAGCTTATGAGTTAGTTTACCAATTATATATTAAATACACATTTTGAGTTAAGGACCAGTAAATGAACCAAGATTGTCTATACTATAACCAATTATCATCACCATCTTGATTCTACTTGTGTACAATCCTTAATGCATAAGTAACATCTGCTAAAGCCTGAACTCAACACCAAATATAAAGACATTAGATCGTATCATACTTAAACTTCATCGTCCTTAATGATAACATATCACAAAGATCATATGTATAGTTATAAAATAGATATAGTGATTTCCTAAATTCATAATTAAGCGTAAAACTTATCAAACATTTCTTAAACTAATACACAGCTAACAAAGAGCTTATTGAATATTGATAGGCAAGAACTCATAGAGACGACGACGTTATGCTACTGAGGTCAACGAATCCAGAAAGCACCGCTCGGTTTCGTTCTTTTACCTTTGTTTGATATAAAACTCTGCAAATTTTTAATTTTATGTTAGCTTTATACACGCACAGTATATCCCACTTGGAAGTAAGGTCCAGAGGAATTTGTAGTGATATATCTGGAAATTGTCATGCAAACATCCGCTCTACTTTTTGGATAACAAACAGGTCTGCATACATCCCATCCTCCATAGAATGGCCAAATAAATTAACTTTATAGTACATTTGCCAAAAAAAATTGATTAAAATATTTCTTTTTCTCTACTCACACCACTAAACCAAAATTTATTTCTAACCAAACCAGTATATAAAACCCAAAGGTAGGTTTTCTTTTGGGATGTACGTAGGATCTGGGGTAAATTGTATGCAAACCTTACCTCTATCTATCCCAAGAGATAGAAAGATTGCTTCACAGAAAAACCGAAAATACTTTTCATAATGAACAAGAATATATAATACCTCAAGCCTTCTATCCACATTTCAGTGATCAATGTTTCACCAGGGTAAACATGTAATAGAAATCGACCTGAAATGGCTTTGACAAGGCTAGCATTCTCCGTTACAAATTGTTTTGATGATAGCCCTGATAGCAAAGCCTAGAGTGCATAGCCCATGAAGTATCGGACGTGAAAACCTTCATAAGAATAAAATACGGTAAAAATTAAATGCAAGAAATAGTCTATCCTCGTATAGGTCACTATAACTACTCTTTAAATAGAACAACAAAATGGAAACCAAGAGACCAAAATTGATGTTAGATTTCTCATGCTTACAATGCATATAAAACCAAATCAAACTAATCCAATACATCCCACTTGGATGTTTGAGCGGCAAGGGGAACAAAGGTTGCCTTATAAGAGACCAGGGACGGACCTACGATGGTTTTCAAACGGTGGCACCATATAACTAAGTTTTTGGTTGATTTCAATAAGTTTTTTTTTTCGATTTTTTGATTGATTTCGATGGACTTTTTTTATTCTTTTATTTATGTTGAATCGAGAGAATTTTTTGGGTTTTTGATTGACTGCGAGAGAATTGTTTGGTTTGTTAGTTGATTTTGAGAGAATTTTTAGGTTTTTTGGTTGATTTCGAAAGGATTTTTAGGTTTATTTGTTGATCTCGAGAGAATTTGTTGGTTTTTTGATTTATTTCGAGTGAATTTTTTGGGTTTTTGGTTGATTCAGAGAGAAGTTTTTGGTTTTTTGTTGATTCCGAAATAAGTTTTTAATTTTTTGATGCACACTTTGAAGTTTTGAAAACGATACGGTGGCACCCTCCAAAATAATACGGTTGCACCTTCATAAAATTCGAAAATTTAACCTTTCCGCGCACAAATTAGACAGTAGCCCGTGCCACCATGGGCAAAGCAAGTCCATTCCTGTAAGAGACTAGATACCTTCTCAATCAGACGCCTTTTAAGACCATGAGTCCAAGTGTGGATAAAGCGGACAATAGCTGGTACGGTTGGCTGTTACAGTGTCTTTTGGTGAACTCTTGATCCCTTAGGGTGCGTTTGGTACGCTGGACAGGATGGGACGGGACAGGACAGGCTTGTCCCATGTTTGGCAGAATCTATGTGGAACACACCAGAACTAAGTACAAGACTGGGACAAGCATGTCCCATCCTACCCCCTGGAACTAAGTAGAACAGAGTCAGATTTACCATTATACCCCTCAAAATACTGATTGATTTTCTCTTTCTTTATAATTGCCTCATACTTAGGGGTGAACAAAACTCGACCAAATCCGAAAAACCGATTCAAAAAATCTCGAATCTACTTAACCCACATAACTCGAACTAACACAATTTTCTAAATCCAACTTTATGACGAGTTACTCGGTTAGGGTAGGGTCTCCGTACCTATTACCCGAACTCACCCGAAACCCGAATAAAACCTTTTTATTAATATTTTTATAACTTTTTTATGTAGGTCTTTGAGATTTGAACTTTTTGTTATTAGTTTAAGTGTTTAATTTAATTTTTAACGTTTGGAATTTGGATTTTGGAGTTTGAATTAATTTTAATTTTTAATGATTAAACATGTAAAACGAAAGGTTAATATTAAATTTATAGTCATTATATCTAATATAGGAGTAATTTTTCATTAGATATTTTTTTATTCAAATTTTCTTACTTCATATATATATATATATATATATACACCTTTAAATTTTCATTGCACACTATTTCTATTTTCTACTAATTTATTGAAAAAAGAAAATGAAAGCATATATTGTTAAAATCCGAACTTGAACCCGATTAAATCCGAATTCGACATGGTCCGAAATACTTCACACCTAATTTTGATTTTCGAGGATAACATTTCATACCCGAAACTCGATCGAAAATACAACTAATAATGTATATTGCTACTATTTATCTTGCAAGTTATGATTTTTTATTATATACTTGATTATAGTTTTGTTGATACATAGATTAGAGTTTTTTGTTTTTTGTTAATTTTCATTTAGATAGACTATTAGGTAAAAAAATGCTAAAAATTTCAGCAGGGGTAAAATGGTCATTTAAGCAGTCATGTTGTGTCTAGTCCTGTCATGTCATGTATTACCAAACGTTGAACAACTGTTCTGTCCTGTCCTGTCCTGTTCTGTCCTACCTTGTCCTGTCATGTCCTGTCTACGTACCAAACGCACCCTTAATCATAAAGTTACCATTAACATATAAGTTTGTTAGCAACTCTACTGTGTTACCAGATTTTCGCCAAATCCCTAGAACTATAATTCATGTTAAGAAAAGGATATCTTTATGGTTGTGCTTATGCCCAAAAGATTTCAAGAGTTCAACGCTCATTGCTTACTTCAAGCATAGTGAACACATGAAAAGTAAATCTAAGAAAAGGTGAATTGCCTCCACAAGACAAATAATGCACATACCCTGCCACTTCCGCAATCATAGGATCCGAATGCAGAGGGTTGTAATCACCAGAGAGCCTATAAAGCAGTGCCTACGCAGTACAAGAACTCACGATATCATGAAAATTATTCAAAAGCAAAGGATTTAGCATCACCAAACCAAACGACCCTAAAGTATTAGACCAGAGAGCAAGGCAGTTGTTTTCATGAAGACCCCAGTATATCCCAGTTAGGGATGGGGTCGGGTCCGTCTGGATGTGGGATGTATGTGGACCAAACCAAACCAAATGACCCAAATGTATCAGACTAGGGTCTAGGGTCCGCACCCCACCTCCATAGAGCAGAGTAGTTGTTTCCGTGAAGACCCCAGTATATCCCAATCAGGTGGGGTCTAGATGTGGGATGTATGCACACTAGACCTCTACCCTAGAGGGTAGGGAGTAGAGCAGTTGTTTCTGTGATATATATAAGGCACTTTGGGATGAGTTACAATATTCCTTTATTGTGTCATATATCTTAGACATTTGACAAATGGTCAAATGTTTTTCTTAAACTATGTGCCAAGTCAAAACGTAGGCGTATTCATGCATAAAAGGAGTAAAATATATAGTTTTGTTCACGTGTACTTCCTCTGTCACAAAATAAATGTCCATAATAAAAAAAATCCCATGGTTTTAGAAATGTATAAATATTACACTTTTTAAATAACTGAATGACAATTTTTACCCTTAATGAATTTCTCCATCTCATCAACTCTTTAAACATTCTTGTGTCATAACTAAGGGTAGAAATTGGAAATATTAGTAAATTAATTATAACCATCTATGTTATAAAGTGGACCCTTAGTTTTGGGAATAAGGAAGTAATTCACTCTCTTTTTAACATTCTATATTTATTTCACAAACCAGATGCGGTAAGAAATGGAGCTTAACTTAACCACTAGAATGCCAACTGGGGCTAGCCCGGTTGGTAGAGGAGTCACTCTCTTGGGGTAGAAGTCCCGGGTTCAAACCCGGGCAAAAGCGTATTTAATCTAACTGAGGTGTTTACTAACAACTAACCTGCCGTTAAAAAAAAACTTAACCACTAGAATATCTTTGACCAATTAAAAAAATAACATTCACATGTGAATAGAGAAAAGACTTTACACACCTGTGATGGCTGAGTACGTTCCTCGTGCACTACAAATGGTTGAGTCCTAGGAGGTTTCGTAGATGTCTGATCCCTCGGATACTTAGAAGAGGAATATGGTTTCAATGATTTCGGGAAGCCACCAGCACCCCTCAAATAAATGGTCGTTCTTTACCCAACAATAATAAAATAAATAACTTATCGTTCTAAAGAGCAATGAACTAGTTATGTCAAATCGACTATATTCGTACATTTTTACATTAATCACTTGACTACTTACCGGTTCATGAACAGTGGTTCGCCAGTCTCTTTTACATAACTCAAAACTTCAATCTCAATAATTGTCGCTTTACCTATAAAAACAAACACGAAAGTAATTCTTACTTTAAAAAAAACTATGCGCATTATGACGTAAAAAATACATTCTTAATTTATGTTATTGTTGACTGCGTTTATATAGAATATGTGGAGACTTTAGATCAAAATATCAATCTTTTGAAGCTCGACAAAACCTTTATCATGCAATCCAACAATACTCGACTTGTTTTGCATCTGCAACGGAAAAGAACGATAAACAAGTCAACAACACATAAAGAGCTCTTCATTGGACTATCTGGGATCTTTTTTTCCTATCCATTTTAAGCACGAGACTTAAGAGACATATATTAATTGTTTGGATAAGATTATAGATTTTAGGTAAAAGGGTCGCATTTGAAAATTTATAGAAATAAAAATTACACGAGCAAAAACTTCCATGAAGAAGTTGGAGACAAGATTCTCACCGAACAATTTGAAGGTAAAGGCTTGTAGATCTCGATATATTGTTGTCCATGTAAAAGAAGGCGCGGATCAAACCTGAAGCATATATAAACAAGATTTGAACTATTAATAGGCTAAAAGTTTAAATAGTTTAGAGTCGAAGGTTGTGAAATAGGTGACAATTTTAGCAACATTGTATAGTAACTTACGTAAATCCTGGCAAGTACTTTAGTTGTGAAGTAAGTCCAATGGAAAATAAAGCAGCAAAAGTTGGAAATACCTACAAAGCATGAAATGACAGATAATGTTCAACAATGTCATAAGCGTAAGTTTTGGGCATATATTATGTTTAGAACATCTTGCTTATTTTCATAAACCATATTTCTTGAAGACGTTTTCTTATACATTTTGTTAGTTTGTCTGTTTGTATGTTGTTGCTTACTTCTAACTCATTTTTTCAAAATTTAGCCTATCTGCCTTTCTTAAAGGGTTTAGTTCCCCAAAATGTATCCAAGTTGTCACCTTTTGCTATTGTGTATATCATACTTTAAAAACTACCATTTAATGTACTAAAGTTTCAAAAAATTATCATTTAATGTATCGGGTGACCTACTAAACAAGTTGCAAGTTATTTTTCTAAATTTTGATTATATTAATTATAAAATATTAGAGTAATTTACTGATTTGGCTCCTGAGATCTGTCAAATATTACGAATTTGGTCCCAAAGTCACACCACCACCACCCTCTGCCGCACCGACCATCTTCTCCGGCGAAGTTTGTTCATTGGTGGTTACGACGATGGTGGTGGTACGACGATGGTGGTTACGGTGATGGTGTGCGGTGGTGGTTACGGTGATGGTGTGCGTTGGTGGTTACGGTGATGGTGTGCGGTGGTGGTTACGGTGATGGTGAGCGATGGTGGTTGCCGATGATGGTGAGCGATGATGGTGGGTACGATGGTGGTGGGTACGATGATGATGGGCGATGGTGGTGCCGACAATGGTGGTGGTTACGGTGATGGTGAGCAATGGTGGTTACGGTGATGGTGAGTGATGGTGGTGGCCGACGATGATGGGTACGGTGGTGGTGGTGCGGCGGTAGGTGGTGCGACTTGGCGACCAAAATCGTAAGATTTAACAAAACTCAGGGACCAAATCTGTAACATTTTACACGGTGACCTGCTAGAAAAGTTGGTGACCTGCTATCATAGGTGACGATACATAAAATGGTATGTTTTAAAAGTTGATTACATTAAATGGTAGTTTTTAAAGTATGATACACACAATAGCAAAATGTGACAACTTGAATACATTTTGGGGAACTAAACCCTTTCTTGAATTCAATTCTTCTTTTTTGAATATTCTTATTTTCTATTTCCCCCAAAAATATTAGCAAACTTTCTCTCTTTTTTCGCGCACTTTGCACAAGCCAAGGTATTCATAGAAACTGCCACTTTGCTCCATGAGGTAGAGGTCAGGTCTACAGATGTACAAAGCCCGCTTTGCGGTAAAAAGAGACCCCGGTCGGGCTTTTTTAGGCCCAACCTATGGACCTAGAGCTTGGCTTTTTAGGGTCGGGATCAGTTCAGGCTTCAGGCTTGGGATATTTTGCATGCATCCCACCTCTGTAGGATAACGAAATTATAAAAGTAGTTTTAGAACCAACACTGAAATTTTCAATTTGTAATACCTGAATGGATTTCTGCCCATCTTCATGGTACACATATTTGAGCTCCTTATCATCTAATGCATCTGTAGCACATGCTCCAATTCCGAGGGCGTATAGTGATACAGATCGATTTCGAGCTGTATCGGCTATTTTAAAGTATTTATGGAAACCACGAAAAAGAGGTCGAAAGAAGCTTGTAAACCAGCATCGAAAACACGGCCGAAGCCAACTGAAGCAGCTTCGTGGCACGAAGGTCGTTACTCGCGGCGTGAGCGTGATGCTGGATCGCGAGATCAGTCCCGAATCGATAGCCTTTATCGATTTATTCAAATATTTTATTACTTAATTTAGATTAGGATTATTACCATTAATTAGTTTTCTTGTTTCTCAAGTTTAGGATTTATGTTTGGTAATTATTTTAACTGTTTTCCAAGTTAGAATAGAATTAGGTTTATTTAGTTTCCTTAATTATGTTTTAGCTAGATTATAAATAGGGCTTTAGGCTATAATTGTTTTTCAGACTTTGATTAATAATATTTTCTTCTTTGAGAATCTTTTAGAGTTTATCTCTTGTGTGTTTCTTGAGTTTACGCTTGTATTCTCGTTTATCCTTCCGGGTTGACGCTTGTCGATCCGTTCCGCGCATTCCGCCTGCGTCAGTTGGTATCAGAGCCAGAATTGCTGTCTCTTTTCCTTCAGATGGCATCACCAACACCATATATCAATCAAGCTAGTATTGAGGCAATCGCCATGGCTTTTTTCCACGGCCCTCAACACTGCCCGCGCTAACCTTGCCAGTCAAATCGACATTCCCATCATCGAGCGTCGAAGAAGAGACATGCATCCCGATTACCGTAACCGGGTTAGTTTTCCTAGTCCCAAATTCGAAAAGAATGAAAAAGAAAGACCCAAAAGAAACGCACATGCCATTCATACAAAAGCCGAAATTCCGTTTTTCTATGGAACTTTGGAAGCGCAAGAATTTTTAAATTGGCAACACGAAGTCGACCGATTCTTCGAGGTTATCGAGATTCCTAGAGAAAAGCAAGTAAAGTTGGTTGCTTATCACCTAAAGAGCACCGCATCCGTTTGGTGGGATAAAGTGGTCACGCAAAGACGCCGCCAACGGAAAAGAGAGGTTCCATCGTGGAAACGAATGAAGCAACTTATGGCGGAAGTGTTCTTACCAGGAGATCACGAACGAGTCCTTAACGAACCCGATTCCAAACCGGACAACGACAACCGTGAGAATAGGCATCAAGAACCGACCGATGTTTTGTGTGACGACATCGAAGGTAACGTAAATCCAATTCTTTCTGTCATCGAAGAACCACCTATTCTAGAACAACTACCTGAAAAAGACGAAGTCTTGCTGGAAAGAAAAGAACTACCGGAGACAACTGATGAAGAAATCATCCCCGTCCCGATCGAGCCACTACACGAAGCTGACCTCGTTGTGACCGAAACTGAACTTTCCGAACCACATCTCGCACCAATCCCTGAAGAAACCAAAACTGAGCCTACTAAAGAAATTCCCGAGCCGCTGAAGTCTTTGGAAGTCGTGACCGGTAATATCAAGGAAGGAGTTTCTATAGCACCCAAGGTTTTAGATCAGACTGCACCGACTCCCGTGAATGCTATCATCGCGTATCATCCTTTTGAGCTTGATGAAACAACGCTTGTATGGAGAAGATCACGATCTCCGGAGATTGATCCCTTTTGGAGATTCGAAGATCAGCCGGTAAAGCCACGTGTGTTAAAGAATATGATCTACAGTTTAATATCGCATCAAGACCTCGAGAAGTTAACGAACTTACAAGAGAACTCGAGGTCGAGTTCTTTTCAAGTGGGGGTGTCTGATACAGATCGATTTCGAGCTGTATCGGCTATTTTAAAGTATTTATGGAAACCACGAAAAAGAGGTCGAAAGAAGCTTGTAAACCAGCATCGAAAACACGGCCGAAGCCAACTGAAGCAGCTTCGTGGCACGAAGGTCGTTACTCGCGGCGTGAGCGTGATGCTGGATCGCGAGATCAGTCCCGAATCGATAGCCTTTATCGATTTATTCAAATATTTTATTACTTAATTTAGATTAGGATTATTACCATTAATTAGTTTTCTTGTTTCTCAAGTTTAGGATTTATGTTTGGTAATTATTTTAACTGCTTTCCAAGTTAGAATAGAATTAGGTTTATTTAGTTTCCTTAATTATGTTTTAGCTAGATTATAAATAGGGCTTTAGGCTATAATTGTTTTTCAGACTTTGATTAATAATATTCCTTCTCTTTGAGAGTTTTTTGAGATTTATCTCTTGTTTCTTTGCGTTCACGCTTGTGAACGTTGTTCTATATTGGATTTGACGCTTGTCGATCCGTTCCACGTTTTCCCACTGCGTCATATAGTGCAGCATCTCTATTTTATGTCAAGGGAAGAAATTAATGGGTAACAGAGTAGTAATAAGTCAAACTTACTAGAAACCGTCAAAAGGCACAAATAATACAAATGTAGTCTAAATCTTCAACCTTTCGCTATAGCTGTAGTTCATCTGCAACAAAATAGAATAAAATCAAATTAAACCAATCTTGGTAAAACCATATATAATGGTTCGTTCTGCTAATCACATCTTTCAAATGATACTTTCTTACAAGTAAAAATCCCTAAACAATATAGCATGCATAACTATGACAATTAAACATATGATCAATGTGATAAGGAAAATGATAAGGATATGTTTGGTAAACTCACTGATAAGCTAGTCATGTATGCTAAAAACTAGCTGAATAAGTTGAATAAACTAATAAGCTAAATATGACAATGTAAAATGGCATAAAAGTACTTATTGAAAAATTAATTGGAAAAAGTAAGTGGCTTAATTGGAAGGAAAAAGCCCCTATTTCTAGAAGGGTGTCTTTGTCCACAATATTTTCTTGCCTTTTTGCAAAGAGGCTGATTTTTTTTAGAGGTGTTAAAAAAACCGTAAAACCGAACCGAACCGTATGATCCGAAACCAAGAAAACCGATACCCGAGCAACCCGTGACCCGAAAACCCGAAAATAAGGGTACCCGCTAGGTTGCTGGTCGGGTTCGGTTCTTAAAATCTACTACCCGCCGGTACCCGCCCCGCTCCTTATATAATTAATTTAATAAGAAAAATATATATATTAATACTTTATAATAAAAAATTACTAATCTTAAAAAGTTCTTCATTACATACCGTGTTTTCTTCTTTCACCCCCTACTCCCGTTGGTTTGTTGGTCAAAGTTAATCTAGATCATTTTTGCATACCCATATCGACGACAATCCTCGATACTTTTATTTTCATTTTCTAATATTTTTACGTTAATTGTGTTAATTTGTCACAAAATAACTTTATTTTCTAGTATATATTTGTGTACATCAAAAAATTCGACAAAATGCGGGTACCCGTGAACCGAACCGTAGGTACCCGCTCTTTTTTGATCCGTTCGGTGCGGGTACCCGTCCCGCGCGGTTCAGTTTCGGATAGTAAAATTAGGTACTCGCCCCGCATATATGGTTATCAAAATCTCACTCCCCCCCCCGCCGCCCGCCCGTGAACACCCCTAGAGTTTTTTTACTCAAACCCATGACCCGCTGGCGATCCCTCCAGTTGCAACGATTAACTTTGATGGTGGCAAGGCGTGAGAATATTAAGAAAACATATAAAAAGACTCCATTTTTTCAACCTTTTGTAATTCATAGTGCACCAGAAGTGGGTGGTTTATCATGTATGTAATATAGATTACATCATTCAAGTAATATCCAGAAAACACACTTCCACAAGACTACAAGCTAAACGTCTAGAAACACCCGAAAATTACACACACACACACATATATATATTGAATTGGGTTAAGTTCACGTGAGACCAAGTTGTTTCCATGAGACCGGTGAGACCAACATATTTTACATGAAACTTCACATCAAAACATTTGTGAAGGTAAAAAAAGGTAAACATTCATCGTAAAAACACTATCGAAGAAAAATCTGTGAAGGTTTCGTTTTTTTACCTTGTTTTTGATATTTTTTTGCATCGAAAGTGTTTTTTAGGTCTCCGTATTCGAGTTTTATTTACCTTCACGGTGTTTTTTTTTGTGGAAGTTTCATACGTTAGATATTGGTATTACGTGGTCTCACAGAAACAGCTTGGTCTCACCTGATCTTAGACCAAGTTGTTTTCGTGAGACCGGTGAAACCAATATTTTTTACATGAAACTTCACAGCAAAACACTGTGAAGGTTAAAAAATTGAATATTCATCGTAAAAACACTGTAAATGTTATGTTCACGGTGTTTTTTGAGGTGAAGGTTCGATTTTTTTGACCTTCACAGCAGTTTTACTATGAAGGTTCGAATTATTTGTTTTTTACCTTCACAGTTTTTTGAGCTGTGAAGGTTTCTTTTTTTTAACCTTTTTTTGGATTTTTTCCTCGATAGTGTTTTTTAGTATGTTTTTTCGATGAATGTTCGATTTGTTTTAACCTTCCCAGTGTTTTACTGTGAAGTTTCATGTAAAAAGTGTTGGTCTCACCGGTCCAACGGAAACAGCTTGGTCTCACCGGAACCCAACTCTTATAAATATGTATATGTATATATATATATAGAGAGAGAGAGAGCGAGAGCGAGAGAGAGAGAGAGAGAGAAAGGTTCAAATGAGAAGTACTAAAAAAATACGAAGTAGAGAACTAGAAGTGATCTCAACCGTTGATACGGTTGAGATCCTAGTTGACTAGTCAAAGATTGCGGCTTTTTGACCGGTCAAAGCCACAATCTTTAACTAGTCAAAGTTCGGTTGGACACGATTCACTGGACGCAGAGGTCAAAGCCGCCTTTATTGACCAGATGAGTGATGGAGATCACTTCTCTACTTCGTGTTTTTTTAGCACTTCTCATTTGAACCTAATACTATATATATATATATATATATATAGGGCCAAGTTCAAATGTGAACTCAATTTTGGTTGTGAACGTGAGGACGAATCTCAGCCACACATCTTCGGTTACGGTGGACGCGATCACGGAGGATTGACGCGATTCATGGGAGGGTGGATATTATTAAAGGAGGGGACCCGGTCAAAGCTACCTTTATTGACCGGATGAGTGGTTGAGATTTGTCCTCATATTCACAACCAAAGTTGAGTTCACATCTATGGACTTTTCTCTCTCTCTCTATATATATATAAAGTTGGTTTGCAAATGAAAGGGCCTCTATATATATATATATATATATATATATATATAGAGAGAGAGAGAGAGAGAGAGAAAGAGACAGGAAGGTTAAAATGAGAACGCTAACTATTTAAGAAAACAAAAATCATGTGCAAAATCACATGTGATTTCACATTAATACAAAAAATGGATATTGTGAGGACGAATCTCAGCCACACATCTTCGGTAGGTCCGAAAACAAGGTTAACTACATGACAAGGTAAGAAGGGAAGGTTCACATATGAATCGTTGAAAAAATCAATTTAAGATGCGTATGTGAATCCTTATGAATAATCTGCAATTACATATGCATCTTCAAATAGATTGTTTCACGATTTCTCCAATGATTCACATATGAACCTTCCCTTCCTACCTTCTCACGATATTTAGCCTCTTATCTAAACCGGACCCTATATATATAGGACTCAGGAGAGGATACCAGAGCCGTAAGATAGACTAAGAAGCCGTTTACCGAATAATTACCCGGTAAGCGCTTACCAACAAGAGTCACGACTCTAATTTACTTAATGTATTAGCATTCTAAGGTATCAAAATGGATTGATGGTAGGTAAGAGCCATCACCTTCACTTACCGGGTAAAACTCTTGATGGTAGGTAAGAGCCATCACCTTCACTCACCGGGTAAAACTCTCGGCTATCCTCACGTTCACAACCAAAAAGTGGTTCACATTTGAACTTTCCTCTATATATATATATGGTATATCTTATTTTACAAAATAAAAATCTCATTTTTAAAATAAATCTAAGTTTACTAATTACTTTTAAAGGACAAACACTACTCGTGAAGGTGAAGGGTAGGCATATGTATGATTAAGCTTATTTTACATGAAAAACAATGGTTTTATCTATTAAAAAATTTATTTTCTAAAACATGAGGGTGGGCTAGGGCCAATCCTAGGCCAAGGCTGGCTCCGCCCTTGGTCACGTATAGCTGACTGAATAGGTTATAAGTCTCGTTAAGCTCACTAAGCCGCTAACAAACAAGCCCTTTACTTATATTTCTAAAATCAATTCAGAAAATCAACCACATGTATACATTAAGACATGGCCATTGTAAACTTTCGAAATCCAAGAATAATCCATCTGATTTACAAGTTCAAACTGAAGTTTCTTCAAGAAGAACTGAAAAAAATCAATCAATTTTAATCTTGAATACTCAAATTGAAGCCTTTTCTGTATAGTCTTAACCTAAATGCATCTCTACTAATTTCAAAACAACTACTGATTTCAATAGTCAACAATAGCCAGAATTCCATAGTAAAAATTTGATAAGAATAGAATTCAGATAGTGAAATTGTGGAATAATACCTCTGGGAATTTGTGGTTGATTATAAGGTCTGGATTCATCACGGAATCGTCCCCCATGATTACTCCTTCCTGAAGATCACAAAAACACTGTAATTAAGAACACAAAATTATTGAAATTAATGAAAAGAAAATAACAAATTCAGATTGAAAAATGATAGTTCTACAGTACTCAAAGAATCTTAATGAATCTTATAATTTTGATTTTGTTACCCACCTACCAATTTGGTACTGGAAGTATGAAGAGTTCAGTTGCTTGGAGGAAGGGTATATATATAGGGGTGTGTTCAAATGTGAACCACTTATTGATTGTGAACGCGAGGACAGCCCAGAGTGCGACACGTGTCAATCTGACTTTCGCGGGTTAAGCTTTATTCAGTCTGTATAAACCCGCGGTTTATGTGTTATTCATAATGCATAACACTATTATGCAAACTGAATAAGGCTTGAATAAAGCTAACCCGCGGCTAAGTCGTCCGCGTCCGAGTACGACTAAGCCTTATGCATACTGCATAAAGCTTTATTCAATCTGAATGATAGCGTTATGCAGTATGCATAAGCTTAGTTGACGAAATTTCATATTGCCACGTGGCGGGCTCTGGGTTGTCCTCATGTTCTCACAACCTAAAAGTGGTTCACATTTGAACTTTCCTCCATAGAGGAAGGTTCATACGAAAAATACTTTTTAAGAAAATGTGAGGAGCAATCTCAACCACTCTTCTCGGTCAACAAAGGCGGCTTTGATCGGTCCCCTCCTCTAATAATCTCTACCCTCCTATGAATCATGTCAATCCTCCGTCATCACGTCTACCGTAACCGCAAGATGAGTGGTTGAGATTGTTCCTCACTTTTCTTAAATTGACATGTTTCTCGTTTGAACCTTCCCCTTCCTCTCTCTCTCTCTCTATATATATATATATATATATATATATATATACACTGAGGAAAGTTCAAATATGAACCACTTTTTGGTTGTGAACTTGAGGACAGCCGAGAGTGCGACACGTGGCGGATGACTAGGCGCCACGTCAGGTCCACAGCGGATCACTAGGCGCGATTCATGGGAGGGCATTGAATTAAAAGGGGGGACCACACTCAAAGCCGACACGTGTCGCGCTCTCAACTGTCCTCACGTTCACAACCAAAAAATGGTTCACATTTGAACTTCCATATATATATATGATATTGCGAAAATTAATGTGAAGAGATAAAAGGATCTTTTCGCTGCTGAGTGCTGACTTCAAAGTTACCCCCATTCTGGAATGATTAATAATAATTGATTGTCTTTGGTAATTAATTTACTTAGATGGATTTAATTATTGGGTCAATTTACTTTAGAGATATACATAACAATAGCTAGAATATTACATAGTAAGGGCAATGATATTAGTCTTATCAGGTAACTGAAATTTACAAATATTACCCTTAAGCGTTTATCGAGTAAATTGTTGCATACGATACCGTTTTTAAGAGACCAAAATATTCTCCGATATGGTAGATGATTAAGTTTAATTATACTGGTAAGCGCTTACCAAGTAAGTGTTTAAGTAAACGGCACCTAAGTCTGCCCATGGAATGCTAGCTCATGTACTCGAATCCGAGATAGATGGGATATTCCATCATATACCCGCCTGTAGATCTTATGCCTGTACGGCAAGACTCTTATGGTTATGATTCGGGGTGTTCATCGGTTAAAATCCAATAAACTTAGGTAGACTGAATCTGATTAGATCATCAATGAGTGGATTGAATGATAAGGTCCATCTATTTGATATTACGATTAGTTATCTGAGTTAGCTCTATTCAATATTTTGATATAGTTTTTAACCAATTATTCATATTTTTTTAATTAGAAAACCACTACTTTTAAATATCAACTCAAAAACAATACATTAAATGGTTAATAGTTATATATATAGTTATTTAATTGCATGGTTTTTTTTTCTTCAAAACATTGCATGGTTATTGGATTGGATTGGATAGGTTTTATTGGATTTTGGATTATCATCTAAGAAACCGGCCGACCCAATTTGAATATTATAATTTTGGATCCGTTCTAATCTAATTACAATTGGATTTTGATTATGATCAGTCGGTTTTAATTTCATAACATTCATGAACCCTCATTTAGTTGAAATGACTAAAAGTTCAGTTCGCTATAACACTTATCGGGATGACATCTAAGTCATGAGAAAATGTTTGAAATGACTAAAATATCCTTTACTTAACTACAATTAACAATAAAACATTAACGGTCTTTAAGAAAAGGTATCAAAACCGTTATAAAATGACATAGGGACGTAGGTCCTCCGTGATTTTGTAGTTTTAATACAACACCCGCTAAAATTGACAAAACGTTAAGGAAAAGTAAAATTTACCAAAATAGGCATGTAGATTGTTAGGCCTGAATAGCTACAGTCCAATATGGAATTTCAGGTAAGCCGCCCACGTCTGGCCTAATTATGGTAGTTGTAGTTTTTGTAAATGTTCAGTTTAGTCCCTATATTTTATAGTGGTTTATCTTTACTTCCCTCTTAATGTTTTGTTTGATCTAGCCCCGATATTGAAATTAAATTAAGTGGTTGTTTACTTGCGACTTAATGAGCTTAATAGTTTAGTTGGCTTATTCGTACAACTCTTTTAGGGTGTGTGTTTACTTGTGGCTTACTCGAATTGTACGTGATATGATCTCATAGATAGAGTTTAGTAGTATTGTATTGTCCCCATTCAGCCAGAAAACAGACATCTGTCCGTCGTTAGAAAATACACCTCCTTCCTTTCGGATTCAAAACCCACTTCCACCTTTCTTCTTTCTAGATTGAAAACCGTGAACTTACTTCTTCTTTCCTTCTTTCTAGATTCAAAACCTCATCGATTTCTGTTGTTGGTTTCATCTCTGACAACCTACATCGATTTCTACTTTTGGTTTGATTTCTGACGACCGAAATACAAAATTTTATAATAATAAATTATTAGCTTTTAGGGGTTTTTGATAAGGAGTTTTTGATAAGTTAGTTGGGAGTGACTTTTCAAAAATGACTTATTAGCTTTTAGGGGATGAAATAAAGAGCTTTTAAAAATAGCTATCTAAACACTTTATTTTAACTTATTTGCTTCTCCGGGATGAAATAAGTTATAAGCACCTCCAAATAAGCCCTTCCAAACACCCTTTAAGAGACTAAAGAACTAATTTTACAAAACGCATTCTATGATAAATATACGTATACAAATATTTTATTAAAATATGTATACAGTTAATGAGTTTGATACTATATATTCATGGAATCATGGATAAGTATATTTACTTCTATTTGTGTTTTAATAAGTATGCTTAAAAATAGTTATCTGATTCTCAAAATGTCTGTAGTACCCGTTTAATGTAATATGTGCTTGTATTCAAATAAATCAAACAAGACCATATGTTTTTTAGGGTGACATATTTTTAAAATTTTAAATTCTTAATTACTTAATAAATTGAAAAACTGTAACACTTAAATTTAATTATTGTAACACAAATTTTAATATGAAAAGGTTAATATTTGTAATGAAAACTATATTATAAAAACTTTAATATTATTACAAAAAATTAATGAACAAATTCATGTTTAGTGGACCAGTTACAGTTAAGGACCGGTAAAAGAACATTTTAGGTTAAGGACCCGTAAAAGAACCAAAATTGGTTATACTATATCGAGTTGTCATCTTGATTTTAATTATGTACATCCCATAATGTATAAGTTACATTTGGAGATTTATAATTCTTCCGTTTTATTGGATGGAATTTCAATGAATTAGATCTATAAGAACCCTCAACTGCTAGCTTTTCAATAAAAAATTAATCATTTAGAGCTCGGATTTCTAGCTCATTCCATTTTGGTAGTTTGACCGTGGAATTTCTTTGTTTCTGTATCTCTGGAATGCCTGAACCCAATACCAAATATAAGACATTGGATCTTTTCATACTTAACTTCATCATCCTTAATGATAACATATCACAAAGACCATATGTAAAGTTATAAAATAGATATAGTGATTTCTTAAATTTCATAATTAACGAGAAAGCTTATCAATCATTTCTTAAACTTCATACACGGCTAACGAAGAGCTTATTGATCGGCAAGAACTCATAGAGATGACGATCTAGTGCTATTGAGGTCCACGAATCCAGAAAGCACCACTCGGTTTCGATCTTTAACCTTTGTCTGATATAAAACTCTGCAAATTTTTATTTATGTCAGTTTTATACATGCACAGTATATCCCACTTGGAAGTAAGGTCCCGTGAAATTTGTAGTGATTATCTGGAAATCATCACGGGAACAATCGTTCTACATTTTGGAAAACAAACAGGTATGCGTACATCCCGTCCTTCATAAAATGGCGAATAAATTAACTTTATAGTACATTTGTCAAAAAATCGATTAAAATATTTTGTTCTCTACTCACACCACTAGAGCAATTGTTTCTAACCAAACCAGTATATCCCACTCAAAAGTAGTTTTTTTGGGATGTATACAGAACTAACCTCTGCCTCAGAAACAGAGAGGTTGTTTCAAAGGAAAACCATAATTCGTTTCTCACCAAACCAATATATCCTACCCAAAGGTAGGATCTCGGGTAAGTTGTGCGCAAGCTTACCTCTATCCCAAGAGATAGAAAGATTGTTTCACAGAAAAACCAAAAATACTTTTCATAATGAACAAATTTAAAGAATATATAATACCTCAAGCCTTCGAGCCACATCTCAGTGTTCAATGTTTCACCAGGGTAAACGTGCAATAGAAATCGACCTGAAATGGCTTTGACAAGGCTAGCATCTCCGTTACAAATTTTTTTGATGATAGCCCTGATAACGAGGCCTAGAGTGCATTGCCCTTGAATTATCGGGCGTGAAAACCTTCATACAAATAAAATAAGGTACAAATTAAACAAAAGAAATAGCAGACAATAGCTGGTACGGTTGGCTGGGGATGTTACGATATCTTTCATTGAACTCTTGATCCCTTGATCATGAAGTTATAATTAACATATAAATTTCTTACTAACTCCATATTGTTACCGGATTTTCGCCCAATCCTTGGAAGTATAATTCATGTTAAGAAAATGGATATCTTTATGGTTGTGCTTTTATGCCCAAAAGATTTCAAGATTTTATCAACACTAATTACTTACTTCAAGAATAGTGAAAAACACATTTTATCAACACTAATCGTTTTAGTACTTACCGGTTCATGCACATGTTAGTAATTGTGTGCATAAGTTGACAAACCAGTGATTACACATCCAATGTTATAAGACACTTGAGGGTCACACCTGTGAGGACCTATAAATCGAATAAGTTAAAAGAAAACCCAGAAATGGAGAATTGAGATTTATAATAGTTAATTATAAATCAGTTGGGTAATTTCAGTCAGAAATTCCAAAGTTAGAGGGTTATTAATTAATTAAGTAGATTACATATTTATTATATAAATAAATATATATAATAGAATAAATTAATTAATTATAGGTAATTATCTAGAGTAATTCTTTTCTTGGAAGAAAAGAAAAAGATAATTACAAAGAGGAAACTGAATCTGAATGAAACTGTATTTTCTTCCATATAAATAAGCCTTATGGGTTAAAGGAAAAATAAATTCAGTTAATCAATCCAATAATCAGTTTCCAGATAATTTCTCAACCCTCTCTCTTTCTCTCCTATTTGGCACCGGCCTCTCCCCCTCCACGACAACCAGTTCGGTTTTAAGTCGGGTTTCTCGTTCTGCTAGAGGAACATTCGTTGGTCGTTCATAGGTGGATTAATACTCGAGCAATCCAGGTATTTTAGACTGCTTTTATTATTATTAAACTGATGAAACGATAAGATTGTGGTTTCCGGATTTCAAACCATAAAACGCTTCCGCAATACTTCATAGTGTTCTTCGGATCAGATTTGGTTCGAGGATCACAGTGAAACCCAACAGTGGTATCAGAGCCACGTTTTTCGTTTTATTTTTGTTTGTAGTAGATCCGTTAAATAAAAATCTAAAAAGTATTAATTTTTCGGTTAAAAATCTGAACTTTATAAAGTTTCGTTCTTATTGTGTTTATCGAAAACCCTAACCGACGATTGGCGGTGAAACGGTGGCAGCTGGCCAACCGGATCACCAGGCCAATCGCCGGGAGACCTTAGCCACACAACAAACGCCGGCCACACCACAGTTTGTGGTGGCGGCGTCGGCTGCTGTCCGTAGGCCACCAAGCCACGCCACCAGTAAGGTGGTGGTGGCCAATTTGTTATCCGAAAAAAAGGGACACCGCAACCACCTGAAACCGCAATCGCGGTGGTGGATGGCGGTGCTCTCGGCTGCCACGGCGGCTGGTGGTGGTGTGTGCGGCATCGTTTGGTAGCAAACCGGCCACCGCTGGCTGCCTAACGGCCGCGCCAAGCGGTGGCGGTAGTCGATTGATCGTCGGCCACAAAAACCACCACGGTGGTAGTTGATAAACGACAACGGCCATCACCGCTGTCTTTGGACAGCGATGATAATGGCGGTAATCGCAAGTGATGGTGGGGGTGGTCGATGGCCGCCTGTCGGTGGCGTTGGCCGCCGCCGCCAGACCAACCGCCGTTGGCTGCCTAACGGCCGAGCCTAGCGGTGGTGGTGGTGGAAGATTTGATGATGGCCACAATCCACAACCACCAGCACGGTGGTGGTGACGACCCGAGACTGATTACGACCGCCGGGAAACAACCACGAGCCACGCCACGGTGAGTGGTGGTGGCGACAGCTACGAAAATCGATCACCGCACCACGCATAGTGGTGGCGGTGTTATTTCAATTGACCACCGAGACCAACTACGGTCAAGGTGGCGGCACCGATAGCCGGCCACACCACAAACGGTGGATGCGGCATCGGCTCTATTCCAATCGACCACCACGCCACCAAATTGGTGGTGATCGGCGGCGATGGTGATAATGTTTATTGATTGCCGAACGGCGACGACCACACCTAAATCGCCACCAGATCGGTGGTGATCGGCGGTGGTGGTGTTGTTTTCGTTGATCGCCACCAGATCGGTGGTGATCGGCGGCGATGGTGGTATTGTTGCCGAACGGCAGTGGTGGCTGCCGTCATCATAATGATTCGATGATGATGGCGGTGGATACACGACGACCAAGCCAAACCACCAGCGTGGTGTGGCGGCAGTGACTCGTTGATCGCCGCCCACGGGCGGTGATTGACGGCAAGGGTGGTGGCGGCAGTGGCGTGGTTCAAGCTGTTGTCGTCACCAACTCAAATCAACGGCCACAATGGCACGGGGATGTGGTGGCAGTAGCCACACCACCAGCGTGGTGGTAACGGCACAGTACATGCCTCGCGGCGTGAGCACACCTGCAGATAGGTCTAGGGTTCTTTCGTTGTTTTGGGCCAATTTCTGTTTACTAATCCAAAGCCCAACTTTTGGGGCTTAGCCTGTGGCCCAAGATGGCTTTTTGGTTTTAAGTTTTATCTTATCCAACAATTTTAGATAATTCTATTTGTCTTATAAATTTTTTCAAAAACAATTAAATGACCCGTTTGGTCAAACGTACCCAATATCGTATTTTTAACCAGTTGGTTAAAGCATAATACAGTCCATGGGCCAAAGACTTGATATCCCGACCAGATGGATCGGAATGTCCGTTTTAATAGATTTTTGGACAAAAGGTGTTTTTTTTATAGAATTAGAATTATCGTTTATAGATCTTTTAATACAAATCCTTTAGATTAAAATATCATGTTTAGATTTATAGAAAGACTTATTTTATAAATCAGTGAAAAACAGATTTTTCCGGAAAATGGAACGAGATGTATTTAACGGATCTAGGACCTTTTATCGCTTTATTATATTGCTAATATATATAAATGTGTGGTTGCTTGAAAAATTGCATATGTCAATTATGGACTTGCCAACTTAGACCCTTGACAAAATTCTGGGGAGGCCTGCGTGCCATTTGCAATCCCTTTTTGTAATAATGACCATAGGATAATAGTCTTTTGTTTTTACCAACGAAGAAGGCGAGGCCAGTCGAAGCTATGCAAGAAAAACATTTTTCTTTTTTCTAGAGTTCTAACAGGGATGTCGGAGCCAGTGGGAGCTACGCAAGATGTTAGAATAGGTTATAAATGGTCCTTAGGAACAAAAGTTGGCAAACCTATAATTAGTTACCTTTAAAACTGTGTAGTTATAATTTTTAACTGCGTGGTTGCTTATTTGTAAGATAATACATGACAAGTAGTTTTAAAATTGTAGCTTTAGAACTAGATTATATCACAAAAGGAAATAGGTTTTAAATTTTTAATCACCAGTTTTTCTTAAATTTTAAACGGTAGATTTTATTTGAAACCAGTAAAATTGTAAATGGATTGTTTAAAGGCAAGTTGACAAAACAGTCAGTTTTATCAACTAAAATGCCATCAAAACAGATAGTTTTGATTAAACAAAAATGCTTTTAAAACAGTTAGTTTTAAACAGCAAGAACCTTTTAAAACAGTTAGTTTTAAAACAAGCGTATATTTGAAACAGTTAGTTTAAAATGTCAGTTTAAACAATCAGTTTTTCTAAAGATTACAATTTTTCTTTAAACTGGACTATAAAAGAAAACCCCGAAAAATCATAGATCAGTAGTGCAATCCATCTAGGGGCACCTCCGGCATAAGGTACGTGGGCATTTTGAGTGAACACACCTTAAATGTCCACCTTCAAACCGAAACTGGAGGGGTTACATAACTCTGCGAATTATCTCCGGGTGGTACCGGCCAGAGTAAAGTGATCAGGTTCCCAAAATGGTAAGATCTATTTTGGTAATGTTAAGTTCACCGGGAGGTACCGGACCAAAATGCACTAAGAGGGACCGAAACATGTATGGATAATTACCGTGGTTCCGAAAAGATCTAGGAGTCATATCAGTTAGATATGATTGGTAAAAGTCATTACCTACCGAAATAAATACGGGCCTGGTGGAGCAAGAACACACCGCACATCAGGACGTACAAAATAAGGATCCTAGTCCAATAAATAGATCATTTAAGGGTTTATTGATATTTGTTGGAATTAATCTATTTACAGTTGCTAAAAACCAAAAGTTATAAATGTGTAGATGGCAAGCACTGTTACCAGCACAAACAATCTTTCCCTCCGCTCTATCCTTGAGAAGGACAAGTTAACTGGCCCCAATTTCCTTGACTGGGAGCGCAATCTGATGATTGTGCTCAGACACGAAAGGAAATGGTATGTCCTTGAAGAGCCTCTTGGGGAGGCTCCTCCAGCAAACGCTCCGGCTGCTGCTAGGAATGCTCACAAGAAGCATTCAGATGATCTGTTAGATGTCGCATGTCTCATGCTTGCAACTATGAGCCCAGATCTACAAGCAGGGCTCATAAATACAAATGCTTATGACATGATCCGTCAGCTGAGGGACATGTTCCAGATACAGGCTCGTACAGAACGTTACGATGCCACAAAAGCATTTAATGAATGCAAGATGATTAAAGGGACATCAGTAAGTGACCACGTCATGAAAATGAAACGGCACTTGGATCATCTGGAGAGGCTTGGTCACCCGGTTCCGTTGCAGCTAGCAACGGATACTATACTCAATTCACTGTCAGATGACTACAAGCCCTTTGTAGTCAATTACAACATGAATAACATGGAGAAATCAATAGCAGAACTACACTCCATGCTTAAGACAGCTGAATTGAATATGGGGACCAAAAACAAAACCAAGGACGTCCTAATGGTAAGAGATGGAGGGGTGAAAAAGAAGAATGGGCATACTAGCACCAGCAAAGGAAAGGGACCAGTCCAGGCCGTCCAGAGTGCACCCAAGAAAGGCAAAGGCAAGGGCAAGGGCAAGAAGGTTAAGCCAAATAAAGCTAGGACCGAGAATCGCTGCTTCACATGCAACGAGGTCGGTCACTGGAGGCAAAACTGCCAAAAGCGTCATGAAGCAGGTATGTAAACCTCAGATATTTATGATTGCTTTAATCTGTCACCTTTTACTTGTTAGTTTACAAGTATACTGATACCTAGAGCAAATGACAATTGCAGGTGGTCAGAAGTGAGATGCCCAGAAGTTGCGAGGATCAAGATAAAAGTTCAATTTAGATATTTTCTTTCAAGACATTCTTTATTATTTTAAACAGTTTTTGATTTATGGCTACATTTTTATAAATTATTGCATGGTTTTAATTTTATAAATTATTGTCTTGAATAAATATCTGTTATGTATGAAGTTTTAAATCTGACAAAGTCAAGTTTTGACTTGATTAGATCCTAGATATTGCCTATTATAGTCACTTCAATAGTATTAAATTGAAGTAATTTATATGAAAACTGTCAAAAACACATGAAATACTTTAGGAATGTGTTTTTGGGAATAAAAACATTTTATGAGTAAAATATTAGTTTAATTATTCAAGATGTTTAAAGGAGAATCTAGGATATTAACTCAGACAGCGTTAACAACAGTATTTATAAAACTAGGAAAATTCCAAGTTCTGGAATTAGGATTTAACAAAATCCAGTTAAGTTTTATAAAATAGAATTCTCAAGTTTATTACTTAAAATAGAATTGACTAATCAAAGGCTTTGACTAAGTCAATAGTAAATTTTGAGTAATAGCTGGTTTTCATATAGGTTAGTGGGAGCCCAGTTTATTCTCTATCCAGTTTAAGATAAAGAATAAAAGATATCTTTATTGATTCATTTTGTCTCAGAATTCATAATCCAGGTAGGATAAGAGTTCATGAGATACCTTACAGTCAAAAGACAAAAAGTTTCAAAGTATTAGACTCAAGTGTCTTAAATGACTGTAAATCAATAATTAAAGTGTTGGATTAATTAATAAAGATAGAATTCCAGTAAATTTGCCAGCATAGTAAATGGAATCTGATTTCAGGTAGAAATCATTCATCTACACAGCAACTAAGGAAAGTTGCAGTTTAATTTTACATATTCAGGAACTGGGAGTTATTCCAGGTCTCCAAGTTCAAGGAATATGATAAAATAAAAGACTAATTTTTGTTTAAATGCCTGGAAAACAACAATTAGCATAATTAAGTGGATTGTAAATACAAACTTATATTATTTGGTTATCACTTTGATTAAAATGGTAAACTTTAATCAAATGATTTAAACTGAAGATAGGCGATACTTCATTTTAGATCAGTATTTAACAAACGTTAAATAGATACCATAAAAGTAATTAAGAAATGTTATTAATTTTGTTATTATTACAGCATGTAGTATGGAGTATACAAAATTAATTTCTTTATCACTTTTATACTTTGCATGTTTTATAATCCAGGAATAAAAACTAGTTTTTAGTTTTATTCAAAATTTGTCCGTGACAACTTATCGTGGTGGGAACCCGACAAGGTGTTAAAGTCATTGTGAACTTTTGGGTAGTTATGATCAGTTGTTGAATAACAACTACAAGTGTTGTAGACCAAAAGTTGCACAGATATTTGATAGAGTAGCAAATATCGGACGTGATCCACGTTTGAGATTACTTCTTGGAAATAGTCATAAGTAAATCTCACAGTGGTTGTCCCTATCACCTGAGGTATCTGGTTTGATGTCATGAGGACGGCTGAATACTTAGTACACTAAACCGCTACGCCGTAACAAGGTGGCTATAAAGGGCTTAACTAGATTCAGCGGAAGCCGTAGTGTTAAAGGCAGATATGCAAGATGGGATTTGCACCTCTTCTCTGAAGAGAGATATTTCTGGGCCCTTCTTGACTGACTGAATATACTGATGAAGTGCATGGCCATGCCCAAACGAACTGATTAGTTCTTTGTCGTTTACCTATCAGTAAAAGTTGGATAGTCAAAAAAAAAAACAGAATCTTGAGTATTTAGAGTTGACACTTTCCAAGCTCATACTCACAGATGAAATATTGAGATGCAAAGGGAAAAGCCAAGTTATACCCAATTTATGAATAGCAGATTCGTAAATATTATTTCCTTACAGAAGGTTTATATCACCTGCCTGGGTATAAGAGTTCTTGTAACCTGGTTAGCCTAAGTGTCTGTCTAGGGGCCTCCTTAGGTCCGTGTAATCAAAGCGGTATTGCCAACTTGCACAAGTGGGAGTCTGTTAGTAATTGTGTGCATAAGTTGACAAACCAGTGATTACACATCCAATGTTATAAGACACTTGAGGGTCACACCTGTGAGGACCTATAAATCGAATAAGTTAAAAGAAACCCAAAAATGGAGAATTGGGATTTATAATAGTTAATTATAAATCAGTTGGGTAATTTCAGTCAGAAATTTCAAAGTTAGAGGGTTATTAATTAATTAAGTAGATTATATATTTATTAGATAAATAAATATATATAATAGAATAAATTAATTAATTATAGGTAATTATCTAGAGTAATTCTTTTCTTGGAAGAAAAGAAAAAGATAATTACAAAGAGGAAACTGAATCTGAATGAAACTGTATTTTCTTCCATATAAATAAGCCTTATGGGTTAAAGGAAAAATAAATTCAGTTAATCAATCCAATAATCAGTTTCCAGATAATTTCTCAACCCTCTCTCTTTCTCTCCTATTTGGCGCCGGCCTCTCCCCCTCCACAACAACCAGTTCGGTTTTAAGTCGGGTTTCTCGTTCTGCTAGAGGAACATTCGTTGGTCGTTCATAGGTGGATTAATACTCGAGCAATCCAGGTATTTTAGACTGCTTTTATTATTATTAAACTGATGAAACGATAAGATTGTGGTTTCCGGGTTTCAAACCATAAAACGCTTCCGCAATACTTTATAGTGTTCTTCGGATCATATTTGGTTCGAGGATCACAGTGACACCCAACAGCACAATGGTTCGCCAGTCTCTTTTACATAACTCAAAACTTCGACCTCGATAATTGTAGCTTTACCTATAGAAGCAAACACAAAAGTATTTCTTACTGAAAAAACTACGTGCATTTATGACATGAAAAGTAAAAAAAAAATCATTCTTAATTTATGTTATTGCTGACAACTTTTATAAAGAATATGTGGAGACTTTATATCAATCTAATGTTGTGTTTAGGAGCTAGTTGGTGGCTAATAAGCTAACTTTTGACTAATAAGCTAGCTAGTAGTTGATAAGCTAGCTTATGAATAAATTATGTTTGTTAAAACTAGCTTATAAGTACATAAAATGACTAAAAAGGGTATCCTGGGGTATAATAATTAACATTAATAAGGGTATAACTGGAAAAAAGCTAAAAAAAGCTCCTAAAAAGCTACTCCAAGAAAGCTACTCCAAGTAGCTTATAAGCTAGCTTATGGTACATGTTTGGATGGACTAGCTTAGAAGCTAGCTTATTTTTGCCAAACACCGCCTAAGTATGCAATAAATGCATATGGATAGTAAAAAATCCATAACTTTTGATTAAGCTCAGCCAAACCTTTATCATGCAATCCAACAATGCTCGACTTGTTTTGCAACTGCAACGGAAAAGAACAATTTGAAAATAAGCCCACGACTTAACGCACACATATATTGATTGGTTTGGAAAAGATTATAGATTTTAGGTAAGGGTCGAATTTGAAAATTAAAAAAAAATTACACGAAACAGCAAAATTTCCATGCAGAATTTAGGGACAAGATTCTCACTGAACAATTAGAAGGTAATGGCTTGTAGATCTCGATATATTGTTGTCCATGTAAAAGAAGGCGTGGATCAAACCTGAAGAATATAGAAACAAGATTTTAACAACTACTAAGCTAAAACAATTAAATAGTTTAAAGTCGAAGGTTGTAAAATAGGTGACAATTTTAGCAACATTGGCAAGTACTTTAGAGCATCCACAATGGAGGTTCTTCTAGAGGTTCTTCATGGGGTTCTTATAAAAACCTCCACTGTGAGACAGAGGTTCTTGCACAGTCACAGGTTCTTGTTGGAACCCGGGTGCTTGAACAAGAACCCAGGTTTTTGTAAAAGTTTCCTTTTCTATTATATAATAGTTTACATAAATAAAAATTATATTATAAATAAGTAGAGTAAGTGAGGTTTTTGTAAGAACCTCCATTGTAGAGTTTTAAGGAGGTTCTTGGTTTGTTGAGATGGCAATGACGTGGTATGGAAAAATATGATAAGTGAGGTTCTTGGAGGTTCCACCAGTGTGGATGCTCTTAGTTGTGAAGTAAGTCCGATGGAAAATAAAGCAGCAAAAGTTGGAAATACCTACAAAGCATGAAATGACAGATAACCTTCAACAATGTCATAAGCGTAAGTTTTGGGCATAAATTAGATTGTTTATTTTCATGAACCATATTTCTTTAAGACGTGTTCTTGTGCATTAAGAGGTTTGGCAACCATTAGCTAGCTTAAAATACCTCTTGAGTCTGAAAATTAAGAGGTTTGCAGACTAAGGACTGTTTTTTAATTTATTTTTAACAAAAGGTCTGAAAACCTCTTATCGTCCTCTGAAATTCTAAGAGGTGCACCATCCACCTCTTTTTTTTAAAGGTGAAATCAGACTTCACACCTCTTACTAAAAAACAAACGACACCTAAATGTGAAATGATTTAAAAAAGAAATGCTATCCAATTTGTAGCACCTGAATGGATTTCTGCCCATCTTCATATTTGAGCTCCTTATCATCTAATGCATCTTGAAGCACATGCTCCAATTCCGAGGGCGTATAGTGCAGCATCTCTATTTTATGTCAAGGGAATAGATTGATTAATGGGTAAAAGAGTAATAATAAGTCCAACTTACTAGAAAACGTCAAAAGGCACAAATAATACAAATGTAGTCTAAACCTTCAACCTTTTGCTATAGGTGTGGGTCACCTGCAACAAAATAGAATAAAATCAAACAGTGGCGGACGCAGGATTTTAGGTTAGCGGGTGCACAAATGAAAAGTTTAAGAAAATTTTCTAGAAGAAAAAATTAAAACGATAAAACAAGAAACCTTTTATAATTGTTCTTGATTTGTTTTTAGCTGAATTCCGAATTTCCGGTGCTTTTTAAGTTTTTGGTTAATTTTGAGAGATTTTTTTTCCAATTTTTTAGTTGATTTCGAGATATTTTTAAGTATTTTCTTTAGATTTTGGATGGACTTATCTAGAGATTTTTTTTGATTCATTTCAAGAGAACTTTTTGATTTTTAATTGATTTCAAAAGAATTATTTGGTTTTGTGGTAAAGTTTAATATAAAAACTAAAAACATGTAAATATCATATTTAAGGAAATGATTAAAAGTTCCAAAAATATTATAACTAATCAACTCAGGAAATCAATTAGTATCATAGTTAAAGAAATCAACCATCTAATATCAATTTTTGCGCATTCAACTAAATTCTTATTTCGGGGAAATCAACTAACTAAAATAGGGCAAATTAACCAACCAAAATTAGGGAAAATAATTATCAATTAACAATAAATCAACTAACTAAAATAGGGTAAATAAACTAATGCTAAAATTAGGGCAAGCAATTATTAATTAACAAATAAAACAACAACTAATCAAGATTAGACGTCAAGTAATTTAGGCAAAGAATCAAACAATGAAATAAATTCTGGGCGAAATCATCACTAATAAATTTAGGGCAAAATCTTAAATTGAAGTTGGGTTTGGAGAAAAAAACCTTGAAAAAGGATGAGAGATGGTGTCCACTACCGACTACTTCAAGCTTCACTGGTCAAAAATAGGAGGCAGGGGGTGGCGGAGCAGGCCGCTGATCCTCCATCGACGGCAAAAAGAGATGGTCTGATTCTATTTGTTTTTTCTTTTTGTTGACAACTCCACAACTACAGGCCTAAGAATTATTAATATTTTTTTCAACTTTGTGTTTTGTTTTAATTTCTTCAAACCTCGCGTTGTGTTTGTAAAGAGGAGGGAAATCAAATTTTCAAGTTTTTAGAATTGTGCACCTTTTACCCTTCAAAGATCCATATACGCTGGAGCACCCCCTTAAGTTTTGCGGGTGCACTAAATTATACCAAAAAAAATTTCCACTTACGAAAGAGACCGGAGCGGGTGCACGGGACCCCCCGGAGGTCCTCTTAAATCCGCCCCTGAAATCAAATTAAACCAAATTCGGTGGAAATTATACATAATGGTTCGTTCTTCTAATCACATCTTTCAAATGATACTTTCTTACAAGTAAATATGATAATTAAACATATGATCAATGTGATAACAAAAATGATTGATCCAGACAGCAAACTAGATAATAAGCTAGTTATGTTTGGTAAAAACAAGCTAATAAGTTAAATAACAATGTAAAATGCCCTAAAAGGACATGTTGAGAAGTTAATTGGAAAAGTAAGGGGCATAATTGGAAAATGAAGCCTCGGGAGCTTAAGAAACGATACTTTAATGGCTATTGAAACAGGGCTGTTGCAACAAGCTCTCTTTTTTCTAGGTGCTCATTTTGTATGGGATTTTAGTTTAATGTTTTTTCCTGATCGCAAGTAAATACTGCTCAAATTCCAGCTTCAAGCTAGCTAATGGTTGCCAAACATGACCCAAAGAACAGAAATCATACACTAGTCCGGATTTGTTATGTGATAGTTAGAAGTAAATAGGGTTGTAACTCTTCTCAACTGATTCAATACAATCACAATTTCATTTTCCATAATACCAATATTTGCATACACTTGGCATAGTGTATGAGCCGGAAGATACGCTACCACAGTCCTAAGATAGACTAAGGTAGGTATCATTGTCTTACCTTCGCTATGTTCCTTTGTACCTACTTTTGATTGTATGGTATAACTTACTTTTCTCTAAGCTTACTCTTCTTTTCTTTTTTGTCTCTAACCTTATTCTTCTTTATATTTTTGTCTTCCATTCTACCAATTCTTCCCCCTTTTTCCAAATTGTTCACACTTTCTTTTTGCACACACTTTTTGCAAGCTTGGGGTCTTCACCGAAATGGCCACTCTACTCTCCAGGGTAGAGGACATATTTGCGTACATCCCCAAAACCTCCAACTAGGACATACTAAGCTCATTTGGTTTGATTTAGCTTTAACCAAAACAAATACATCCTACCCTCCACATACCATTCTCCATGTGGGATTCACCGACTCGTTAGGTTTGATTTGGTTTCCACAAATACACACTCATCTACAGGCAGTTTAAGTTAGGGGGTGTTTGGTTGGTTTTTAATTAAGTCCTCGTATGGATAAAGTTCTCTGTGTGGATCAACTGTCTTTATAGATTGGAAAGATTGTATGGGAGGGCTTTTTCATAGATGGAAGGAAACATGTTTTTAATTCGGAGGAGCATGTTTTGAACCTGAACCAACTTGGCTTTCTGCATAAAGCTCCCCTCTTAAAAGCTTCTTGAATAAGCCACTTTCTATATCATTAAGCCATTGCCAAACAGTCATGTATAGCGGATCGAATAAGTTATAAGTCCCATTATGCTCGTTAAACCACTAGCAAACAACCCCTTTACTTATATTTCTAAATCAATTCAGAAAATCAACCACATGTATATCTATACTATATAAATAAGATTCTTAATCGGTTATTTTAAGCAAAACTGTTTTTCACCAATATTACAACTCTTATTACCCTTAGTACAACTATGTAATGCATCAATTAGAAACTCCTCCCACCCAGGTCTTCAATTTCAATTCATATTTCAATTGATAACTTACACTCTATACCCCTATAGTTACTTAATTAAATTACTTTTACTCCCTCACTTTTTCATTTTTCATTTTACACCCTTATTATATTAACATAAATAATGTAAATTGCGTAAAATGTATTAAAATTTTTATTTATATTTTTAACAAATTATACCATTTAATCGTCTCGAAAATATCTTCAAAATGAGTCCAATATCGAATATTTTTAGATTTTAATCATGTTATTAAATATCAAAAATACATATGAATTGATTTGTTCATATATTTTTACATTAAATGTTAAATTGTTTATAAATTTGGAAGTTACAGTTAATACCCTTATGATTAGTCATTTAGTTTACTATTAATCCTCTATTTTTTCATGTGTCATTTTAAATCTTTATCATATTAAGATAAATAATCATATATGAACAAAAATTTGTTAAAAAAAATCTTAAATATTATTTTTCACATGGGTCAAAAAATAATGATCAATTATCCATCTTCGTTATAGAATTTTAAATGCTTTGTGCGGCATCGCGCACGGGCAATTTCTAGTACATTAAGACATGGCCAATGTCTACTTTCAAAATCTAAGAATAATCCATCTGATTTACAAGTTAAAAAACTGAAGTTTCTTCAAGAAGAACTGAAAAAAATCAATCAATTTTAATCTTGAATACTCAAAATGAAGCCTTTTCTGTATAGTCTTAACCTAGAAATGCATCTCTACTAATTTCAAAACTACTGATTTCAATAATCAATAAATCAAAGTAAAATTTTTTATAAGAATAGAATTCAGATAGTGAAATTGAGGAATAATACCTCTGGGAATTTGTGATTGATTATAAGGTCTGGATTCATCACGGAATCGTCCCCCATAATTGCTCCTTCCTGAAGATCACAAAAACACTCTAATTAAGAACACAAAATTATTGAAAAAATATAATAAAATTCAGATTGAAAAATTATAGGTCTACAGTACTCAAGAATCTTGATGAATCTTATAATTTTGATTTTGTTACCCCCCTATTTGGTACTAGATGTATCAATTGAACAAGAGTTGAGAGTTACTTGGAGGAAGGGTCTATATATATATATTTATTTATTTACAGGGGTGGGTTCAAATGTGAACCACTTTTTGGTTGTGAACGTGAGGACAACCGAGAATGCGACACGTGGCGGATGACTAGGCGCCACGTTAGATCCGTGCCGGATGACTAGGCGTGATTCATGGGAGGGCATTGAATTAAAGAGGGGGACCACACTCAAAGTAGCCACGTGTCAAGCTCTCGGCTGTCCTCACGTTCACAACCAAAAAGTGGTTCACATTTGAACTTTCCTCTATATATATATATATATATATATATAAACATAGGAGGTTCATACGAAAAATATACAGAGGAGTAATTTTTTAACCACTCTCGATCGACAAAGGCGACTTTTTTTTTTAAATTGACATGAATCACGGCAATCCTTAGTGATCACATTCACCGTAATCGTAAGATGAGAGGCTGAGATTGTTCCTCACTTTTTTTTTTTAAATTGACATGTTTTTCGTTTTAACTTTCTTCCATGTATATATATAGATATAGAGGAAGGTTACGTGTTTTCAACCGCGTTAAATGGAGCAATTTTAAATTGACATGTTCCGTTGTCAAAAGTCAAGGTTCCGTTGTTAATCTGAATTTTTCTCGACTTAGTGTTATTCATACTGAATAACGCCATCCTTCATACTGAATAAAGCGTTATGCAAACTGAATAAGCCTTGACCCGCGGGTAACCCGCCTGCATCAGAGTGCGTCAGAGTGCGACTAAGCCTTATGCATACTGCATAACGCTTTTATTCAGTCTGAAGGATGGCGTTATTCAGTATGAATAACACTAAAATAACACTAAGTCGAGAAAAATTCAGATTGACACGTGGCACGCTCTGGACTGTTCTCACGTTCACAACCAAAAAGTTGTTCCCATTTGAACTTTTCTCTACCTCTATATCCTTCTAAACATTTAAAATTCTCATGTATATCCAAAATTTTATTTTAATAGTTATTAAATCCTTTAAATATCAATAATTATTATTTGAAATTAAATTATTTATAAGATTACTTGTAATACCCTTGTATTATCTTTTTCCTATTCAATGTTATTTTTATTTTTCTTCATCTTCATCTTTTAAAATTTTCAATTTAGATTGTAGAAATTCATTCATGGCTTCCAATGTCACAAATTCCATTTTTTTATCTTCTTTCTCTTCCTAATTTCACCAAATCTTCCAGAAAATTGGGTATTCTTGGAAAATCTGAAAACCACCACCCATTCTGAAGGAGACAGAGGAGGCCTTGAGTGTTGATGGTCTAAGACCTTAAAATGATGGTAGAAAAATGCATGAAGATGGGCGGTGGTTACCATTTTCTAAATTCAAGCCTACAAATTAGTTCACAAATTTGCTCCATTTGTTTTAACTAGTTAATGTACCCGCGCGATGGGGCGGGGCACATTTGGATTCGATTATGAAGCCAAATACTTAAATCCTCAATCTTTCTTCTCGCTTATGTTTTTGTCAATATTGATTTAATTTGTATTGTTTTCTAAAATTATAGATGAGCTTATATATAATTTAATATTAATATGGTTAATTATTGGCCAATGGCTTGGAAAAAAAATCAATTATAGGGCTCAATGTCGTATTAATGAGAATTGAAATATAATATTTATGGTATATGAGTTATCATAAGTTGATTAGTTTTAACAAATGATGGGCATTAAATAACAAATCATGAGTTTTGAGTTTCAAGAAATTTTAGAATACGAGCTAAATAGCAATCTTGCTTTATTCATGTCATCATGTGTGACCCTATAAATACCCGCTCGCGATGCTACGCGAAGGATTTTAAAACCCTAGAACTTGAAATTAGCAATCATGTTAAGTTCCGTCATATACAATGTCCCTCTTGATGCAAATTTTTATGAAGACATTCTTCTTGAGGTGCTTTAGTAGTACACATATATGTGAATCATGATTGTTAGATGACACATGAAGAAAGTAAATTAAGAAGAGTCTACTCGATCAACATGTCTTGAAAAGTAAACCCATGAAGATGAGAAAGGAAGCATGGATCATTTTATTAAATACAAGAAATTTAGGAGCCGTTTACCAAATTCTTACCGGGTAAGCATTTACCGGGCAAGAGATTCATATTTAATACCTTATGCTAACATCATTGGCCTTGAAAATCGATTGTTGGTAAGCATTTTAAACTTGGTCATCACTTACGGGGTTAGAGTCTCGGGTAAGTTTCTTGCCTTGCCAATACTCAATAAATAAGGTAAATGATAATGGTAAAGCATACCATAGTAAACTTTTAGTAAACGACCCTTTACTCTCGGAAATTGCAACTGTTCTCCTAGCTTCGAAATATAAGACCAAAGAATAAAAACGTACGGGTAAGGGTTGATTTTCATATTTATCAAAAGTGAAAGTGGGAGCAAATAACTCATCTACGCACCACCTTCTATCATGGAGCAAAAATGGCTAAAAAAATGTTTAGTTCATTGATTTACAAAATAAGAAAAAACAAATTAAATAAGAGTTCAAAAAGACCATTTGTATTTATCAAGCGCAAACATCATAACGATGCAATTGTTGATCGGTAATTTGATAATTAATTGTGCTAAAACAAAAGAAAGAAAAATGAGAGTGTCGAAAGATAAACATCTATTTTTTTTGACAAAGGAACACGTCAGGAGCTTTTACATAATATAAAAAAGATATCAAAGGGACATTTGCAATATCAATAGTACACACCATCACACCAACACGCCATCATCCATGGGAATTACAATCGTTTCTTTTTTTATGGAGAGGATGCATTGAGCAACTCCCAACTTCCTTCAAATATTCAAAAATTTCAACTTCAAATATTTTTCTCCACAAATAATTCATACTTGGAACATAAAACTGAAGTTTGTTAAAAGTATTGAGTTTTAAGCTTCTTGTGAAATGGGAAATTCAAGAAAGATAGATATGCCTTCAACTTTCGGATCAATCAAACTCTGTCATGGAGATATAGATGTATGCCACCATTTCCATTCTCATTGAAACAAATAAATACATCTGTTAAATACTTGTATAGTATAGGGACCCTTCTGTAACTTTTCTGTTTATATATTGTTGTTAATACACGGCTCCCCAGTCATGGGGTATTCCACATATTCTCACATGGTATCGAGCCAACTAAGAAAACCCTAGTTTTTTTTTCCGAGCCGCCGCTGCCCTACTTCCGGCAGCCGCAACCGCCGGTCGCACTCCACCACCGGACCGGCCACTCTTCCTGCTTCCCGGTGACCTGCCGTCACGCTGTCACGGCCGCCGTTACCGCCGTGTTCGCCGGATCTACTCCCGCTGCTCGCCCTCTCGCCGCGTGTATCGGAACCCTAGCGCCGGTTGCTAACCGCCGCTGCAATCCGTCGAACCCTGTAACCTTCGCCGGTTGTGAACCGCCACAACCCTCCTGCTGCTGCTGCTCTACCCTGCAACCACCAGCGCCGTTCGCCAACGCACCCCCTGCTCGCGCCACTGTTCATCGTCGCCACTGTTCGGAGTCGCTTCGTCTCCACTCGCGCCGCAAAGCCCCCTGCTCGCGCCGCGAACCGAACCTGCTGCGGCGCCTGATCGAAACCCTAGCGTTGCCTTCTCTCGCGCCGCGAAGCCCTTTCTCGCGATGCGAAGCCCCTACTCGCGCCGCGAACCTAGCCTGGCTGACTATTCGACTTTGCCACTGGTTGCTGTTGTCACCACCATCAGTCACCGCTGCTTGCCACCTCTCGCCACTGCTCAACAGCCGCTGACGGGTCCCCCTACCGCTACTCAGCTCGTTTTTGACCTCACCGATGTATACTCCCAATTCAGTTTTAAACTTTCAACTGATGAGTCAAAATACAAGCTTTGGCGTCGTATCTTTTTAGATATGTGTAAGGGTGCCAAAGTCCATGGTCACCTCACTGGCAAATCAAAACCTGCCGTTTCTGATGATGACTGCGAGACTATTGACTCTCGCATCAAATCCTGGTTTTACTCGACTTGTGATGCTAATCTTTTGCAAATAATATCCGATGATAACTGTACTGCCAAAGATCTATGGGATAAGCTTGATGAGTTTTTTCTAAATAACAAAATGTCTCGCATGCTTCAGCTTCAAGAGCAGTTTCGTAATACAAAAAAAAGAAACCTCCTCTATCACTGATTTCTGCCTTAACTTAAAAAATTTGGCAGATGCTCTGGCTGCTTGTGACTCTAAAATTGATGAGACTGAACTTGTCATGCAAATCCTGCGTCAGTTACCACCATCCTACCATAGCATCGTCGATGTAATCACAAACACCAAGCCCTTCCCCTCCTTCCTAGAAGCCAAAAATATGCTTCTTCTCCATGAATCCCGCAATGAGTCCATTAAACCTCATCCAGATACCCCACTCACCTCTTCCGCTACCTTGTACTCCTCTACCCAGTCTGCCCCATTTGGGAAATTGAAAAATAAATCTTATAAGGGTAGAAATAAATGGCGTTTTGCTTCCAAGGGGGGAGTAACACTGATGTTCCCGCAAGCTCTCACTCTTTTGCAGGTAATCAAGGACACCCTCAGGCCTCCTTTGGGAATTCTGTTACACCTGGCCATGTTCCAACAGCACAGCCAGGTCTCCTTGGTGCGCCTCCTGCGCACTCCTTTGGGGTTGGTACTCCTCAACCACCCCCTACGATGTTCAGCACTCCTCAGTTCGATCAGTCCACGCAGCAGCCCATGCCAGTCCCACTGCCTCCTCAGACCTCCTTCAACGGTTATGCCTCACAGTATGGATAGACACAGTTCACTGACCTTTCTTCTGTGTTTCAGGCTTCATCAGTTCCAGTGCCGCAAGACAACATTTTCTATATGGATTCTGGTGCAACCAGGCACATGACATTCAATCAAGGTACAATGCACTCTCTAACTCCTTGTAATTCTAATTTCATACAAGTTGGTAATGGTGTTGTTATTCCTGCTAGATACATTGGCCAATGTAGCTTTCCTTTTTCCTCTTGGCCTCTTCAGTTAAAAAATGTTCTTGTGTCTGATAAAATCATCAAGAATCTCATTCTGTTCGTCGTTTTACTGTTGATAATTATGTCTCTGTTGAGTTTGATCCGTTTGGTTTCACTGTTAAGGATTTTCAAACAGGTCGTCCTCTTCAGCGCTGTGACAGCGATCATCACGATCTTTATCCCGTCCTTCCCTCCTCTCCTCCGTCTGCTCTTGCGTCGGCCAATGTTGCCATCTCCTTTGACACCTGGCATCGGAGACTTGGTCATCCGGGTGCTGCTATTTTCCAGTTTCTTATGTCTCGCAAGTTTATCTCTTGCTCTGGTAAGACATCTTCCTTATGCCATGCTTGTCAATTAGGAAAACATTGTCGGTTACCTTTCTCTATGTCTTCCACTAAAACCTCCCGTGTATTTGAACTTATACACTCTGACCTTTGGACTTCTCCTGTCACTAGTTTAAGTGGCTTCAAATATTATGTTCTCTTCTTGGATGATTTCTCTCATTTTTTATGGGTGTTTCCTTTACGTGCTAAATCTGAGGTGTTTTCGACTTTCAAAACGTTTCGTGCTTATGTGCTCAATCAGTTTAAAATGGATATACAACTTTTCCAATGTGATAATGGCCGTGAATTTAATAATCAACCCCTCTTGGATTTTTTCAAAACTCATGGCATTAAAATCCGTTTTTCCTGTCCTTACATTTCCCCCCAAAATGGGAAGGCTGAGCGCACGATTCGTACCATCAACAACACCCTTCGCACGTCTCTGATACAAGCCTCCCTTCCACCTACTTTCTGGGTTGAGGCTCTTCTTTCCTCTGTTCATACCTTCAACCTACTTCCGTCTACAACCATGCAGTACAAGACTCCTTTTGAGGTCTTGTTTGGTTTCTTCCCTACCTACACCCATTTCCGTGTCTTTGGGTGTTTGTGCTATCCTAACACCTTACCCACTAGTCCCCACAAGCTTGCTCCTCGATCCTCAGCCTGTGTCTACCTTGGTCCATGCACGGATCATCGTGGGTATTGCTGTTTAGATCTCATCACCCAAAAGGTCATCATCTCTCATCATGTCACCTTTGATGAAACCCATTTTCCGTTTCCCGACTTCCAGCCTCGTCCCTCCTCGGAGGACTACGACATGTTTGATATTGACGAGTCTCTACCTTCCCTCTCTCATATGGTTGACACCTCTTCCCCTGCACCGGATGTTGATCCCTCTGCCTCTGTTTCCTCTTCTCAGCCTCCACCTGCTGAGCCTTCTGGCACTTCTTCTTCTTCTTCTGTTGGGCTTTCTCAGCCTCCTTCTGCTCCGGCGACTACCTCCGGTCATCCAATGACTACACGTTCTCGCACAGGCTCCCTCAAGCCTAAACAGATCTTCAACCTTTCGGTCACCACTGACATTTTTCCTATCCCTCGATCTACAGCTTAGGCCATGTGTGACCCTCATTGGCGGGCCGCCATGGATGCTGAAATGGCTGCCATTCTTTCTAACTACACGTGGGATCTGGTTCCTAAACCCCTCTAATGCTAACATAGTTGGGAATCGGTGGCTGTTTCGCCATAAGTTTGACAGCAATGGACGTCTTGAGCGTTACAAAGCCCGTCTTGTTGCTCAGGGTTTCTCACAACAACCCGGACTGGACTTTGATGACACTTTCAGTCCCGTTATCAAGCCTGCCACTATTCGCAATATTCTTAGCATCTCCACCTCCCGCAACTGGCCTATTCATCAGCTTGATGTTAAGAATGCCTTTCTTCATGGTGATCTCATTGAGACTGTTTACATGCGTCAGCCTCCTGGCTATGTAAACAGTTTTTTTCCCGATCATGTATGTCGCCTACGCAAGGCTCTTTCTGGCCTTAAGCAGGCACCCCGTACGTGGTATCATCGTTTTGCTGTCTACCTCTCCTCTTTAGGTTTTCTTAGCAGTAAGACTGACACATCTCTTTTCACATATCGTTGCGGATCTGATACTATCTACCTCCTTCTTTATGTCGATGACATTATTCTTACTGCCTCTTCTCCTACTCTCATTTCCATGGTCATCTCTCAGTTATCTTCTGAGTTTCCCATGTCTGATTTGGGTCCGTTATCCTTCTTCTTAGGAATTGCTGCGTCTCGTAGCAAGTCCGGACTCTTTCTTTCTCAATCTGCCTTTGCTCAGGAGATTCTAGCATGAGCTGATATGGTCTCGTGCAATCCCTGCAGCACACCGGCTGACACCAAAACAAAGCTTGCTGTTGATGGTGAGCCTATTTCTGATCCCACCTTATATCGAAGCCTTGCTGGTGCCTTGCAGTACTTGACTTTTACTCGTCCTGATATTGCCTATGCCGTACAACAGGTCTGTCTCTTTATGCATGACCCGCGTCTCCGCATCTCAATGCTCTTAAACGCATCTTACGGTATTAAAAAGGTACCTTGTCTCATGGTCTTCATATCACACCGTCAGCCGTTGATCGCTTGGTTGCTTATTCGGATGCCGACTGGGCTGGGTGTCCTAATACTCGTCGGTCCACCTCAGGGTTTTGTGTCTATCTGGGTGACAATCTCGTATCTTGGTCCTCCAAACGACAGCATGTTGTTTCCCGCTCAAATACCGAGGCCGAGTACCGGGGGATAGCCAATGTAGTTGCTGAAGCTGCTTGGTTACAAAATCTCCTGCTCGAGTTGTCTTGTCCTCTCTCTCGTGCCACTGTTGTCTTTTGTGATAATGTAAGTGCCATGTATCTAGCCTATAACCCTGTTCAGCACCAGAGAACCAAGCATGTGGAAATTGACTTACATTTTGTTAGGGAGCGTGTTGCGATTGGTCATGTGCGTGTTTTGCATGTTCCATCCGCTTATCAGTATGCAGATATTTTTACAAAGGGTCTACCTTCTAGTTTGTTTCTTGATTTTAGAGATAGTTTGAACATTCGTGTTCCCCGTGATCAAACTACGGGGGTGTGTTAAATACTTTTATAGTATAGGGACCCTTCTGTAACTTTTCTGTTTATATATTGTTGTTAATACACGGCTCCCCAGTCATGGGGTATTCCACATATTCTCACAACATCCATTGAGGAAATAAGATGAGAAAGATGAATAACCCAATGATGAAAAAAAACTATTTAACCTATAGCATGTATGCATTGACACCCCTCCCCCACCCCTCCATTCCCCAAACGGCTTTTTTGTATCTCCTACAAACTATCATCTACTATTTCATATCAAGGATACAAATGTGATCAAACAAACAAAATAAACATAAGCAAATTGGTTAACAAACAAAAAAGAAAGTGTATATACATAAGAAAAACAGAACATGTTATATTTTTATTATCCAAAAAGGTGAAGTTGGAATGATTATTGAATATCATTGAGATGAAAGGCTAACTTGATCACCAATTCACCATCCTTGATGTTGTTGTGAATGTTCTCCATCTTATATAAGAATAAAACAAAGCATGGAGCATCTAGTACAGAGAACGGTGCTCTGGTAATGTCATCAACAAAAGAACCATGTTCAACAATAGATAAAATATAAAATGAATTTTAGAAATTTCAATGCATCCTATCTACATGAGGTATGTAGGGTAGATAGTTTATATCCTACTTAAATGAAATTTAGAATAAGCTTCTAACATTGGTATCATTGTTTTGATTTAGGATGAAACGTATTGCTACTACAGTAGAAGATTGTAATATAGAAGAATGATTGGAAGGAGCCAATAAAAAAAAAAATAGAGGGGAGAAAATAGCAAATAATCTAGGAAACCTCAATTTTCCAGCATCCTTATCTCAATAAAAACAATTGATAAGGAGCTTTCTGAAGCCGAGGGACAAGGAATGAAACAGGGATAGGAACATCGATTATGGGATTCTTACCTGTGCAACAACTAAAAGGGCCACCGTCTTCTTACTTGATTTCTGAAGCGCCCTGGCTAAAACAAGTTATAAGTTTATAAACCTCCATAACACCATGAGATGGGAGGATATGACCTACAAAAAAACAATAAATCAATACATGACGAAAAGCATACCGATTAAGGCTCTTTCACTACTCGGTCTTAAAGTCTTCTTGTGCAGATACAACATGAGATTCGCCATTATGTTTTCCGTCACCTTTCAACCCATCTCTTAACCGAATTACAACAAAAGGAAAGGACCTCTTTTACAATTGGAATGAAAGATGTATATATGAAAATTGCAACTTCATTTCTGGGATATGTCTCTCTTTCGGTAACTATCTTTATCTAAAATTACTCCCTTGCTGTTATCACCACCACAAATAATTGGTGATATTGATTTGTACCCATATGATTCTTATATTTTGTCACAATTGAAGATTATTAAAGGTGTATGTTTGATAGCCAAAATATTTCTTTTATTATATGACTTTGGGATTTTCATAGGCGGAGAGTATAACAAATATTAAACAAGATGGTCATGGAGATAATAAATTTTTTACTTGTCGGAAAACTTTTTTCTAGTAACGGTTGCCATGATGAGAAACAAATACAGCATTAGTAATATATGTTACAGCAAACTAAAGATGCAACTATTGCATTTGTGAGTTCTGAAATGTAAACAAATAAATTGAAGAAAAATTCAATACCTTGTATGTTCCGTATATGTAGTCACAGTAAGTGAAGATGGATGCAAAATTACTTTGGCTTTGTCCTCCAACATAATGATGATAATCATGGTAGTCAGCTCCACCATAGAAAGGGATACACTTGGTGAGTGTCCAGTGGAAATCTGCTCAACCTCTGATTAGATTCACATATAAGAGAAGGACAAAGAAGTAATTTTGTTTGCAGCTATATTGTTGAGTCCTTGTAATAAAGTGAGGGAATAATTGATGGTATTTTGGGTATTTTCCTTGGTCCCTGTTGATAGTGGGGTTAAGTAGCTGCTAGTTTGTTAGAGTCACTCATTCAGATATTTTCGTGGAGTGTAAGTTCTTCAGGGAGAGTCCAGGCATCTCGAAAGCCTGTGGTCAGTTGTAATTGCTTTCCTTCTATTCAATTTCAATCTAATCGATTCAGTTTATAGCAAAATCATATCTGCATGATGCAAAAAGTCCAATAGTATCAAGTGTTTTTCTATTCAGTTGTACTTCAAATAACTTTATGCGACATCAAGAAGCAGCATTTCACATGGAACTATGGAAGCACATTATCTATTATTGTGGTTGATTTAATTTCCAGTGTATACGCATTATACAAGTGAAAACAACAAAGAAGTCATATCAAAATCAGATTAGGATGCCCAAAAAGATTGGGCATGCTAATTACAAACTGAAAGTTATTTAATCCTGACAAAATATTGTGGTTGGATGTTGCAACAAGTCTAAGGGAATCAAAACCAAACTACATAAGCTTCAGGCAGTTTGACTTTCATATAAATATGTATGGAAACCATGTCATCAAACAGTGAATATTATCACAAATGCACCTCATTTTCGTTAACACTCAAAAGCAGGATCACAAGAACCATTATACAGCAACCTCAGATAAAACATAGATCAGCAGCATCACACAGAAACAACCCCCGGCAACAATATTGCATCTCATTAACATTATCATTAATAAAAGTTTAGGTGTTATCTCGAAAGTGCAGAAAAGTGCAGAATTTCTCTTCCGAAATTCCAGCATTTTCTATTTGTGAGAGAACCACTGACGCTCGATCAAGAAACTGGTTATGAGGTAATTAAAACAAGACAGAGAACTCTCCAACTTCCAATGATACAAGGGTAGGGCTATATATAGTATCCATAAGAATAATTGTAAAAGCACTTGAGCAGAGAACATAGGAAAAGAATAGAACCAAACACACTCGAACCACAAAGCAGAAAAAGATGAGAAAAATAACAGTTGAAAAACTTACGTGCCCTCACTTCCAGAGCATATACTGAGAGGGTGTTTGGGATTGAGTTTTGAAACTCCTTATTGACTTATTGGCTTTTCGAAGAAGTCAATAAGTTAATAAACATGTTTGGGTAATGTAAAAGCACTTTTAAAACTCCAATTTGAGAAGGCATGAAATGGAGTTTTTGAAAAGTAACTCCTACCTAACTTATTGACTTATTAACAAAAACCCTTCTCAAAAAGTTGATAAGCTGACCCAAACACTTTTTTTAAAAACTCTTTTTTTCACTACCATAAGTCAATAAGCACTTTTAGTCAAAAGCACTTTTGAACCTCAAAAAGCAATCCCAAACACCCTCTGAAAGATCCCAAGATGAAAATAACAGAGTTATACAATCCTTTGTGACAATGTGACATAAAGATGCTTGAACGAATTTTTTTGTCAAAGGATCCAAACAAAGACACAACTTAAGACAAACAGAGCAAAATAAATTACTGGTTACTGTTAACCAAAACAATGGCAACAGCAACATGTACTTTTCATCATACTGTTATTTCTATTCCTCTTTCATGATAACTTTGAGGTTGTGCTCAAGTAGAAAAAACAGGTGATGGCATAATCTATATGTTGCTCCAATACAAAAAGAAAAGGACAACTACAACCTACTTGTGAAGATCTATCAGTAACCCATACAAGTACAGAAACTTTATTTAGAAAATATCATAGAATGTGCAACTTCAGTTTAAGTACATTTAAGATTTAATGTTTGAATATGTTGAAAGTTTAACAGATGATCTACCTGATTTGAGATGCGATAACCAGAAATCCATGGCGTACCTGTACCTGAGAAGGGATCAAATAGCATAGAAGTAAGAAGATTGGATACACATAAACTAAATCATAATTTGCAACCTATATCAAGCTTAGGGAACAAAAATAAAACTTGAGAAGTGTTTGATGCATCTGTTTACATGTTGTTCCTAATAAATAAATAACTGTCCAGATTACATGAGAAGTATTTGATGCATCTGGGCCCGTTGTTCGTCTATAGAAGTGATTTACTCATTAAGAATCTTGGTTATTCCAGCAAGTATTCATGTAGTAAGGATGAATTCGGTAAATCTCAAGGAAGTCATGATTATTAGTTACACATAGCAATATAGCAGTAGCTAGAAAATGGGTTAAAAAAGTTATAATTGCTTACTAAATCTTCATCAGCTTCTCTTTGATGGTTCTTCTCTTCTGTTTCAAGACAACTTTTCTGATACCTAGAAAGAGTAGGCTCCATGTTGAAATATTACAAGCTGGCTTGAAAGCCCCTAAAATGTAACTCTGAAAAATAAAAAAGCAGTTCATACTCCATCGCAACAGTGATCGTGAAACAAAATAACTGTCAGGAAACATATAACAAATCAGAAGAGTAACCTTCGAGTATTCATAGCTAAGGATATCGAATCAGTGGAGGCAACCGTCAGTTACGATACTGCAAAAAATCACATAATCTCAATTCTCAATTATGTTTGTTGGGGCATAAACAATAACAAATTAAACTCAAAATTATTATCATTAAATCAAAAAAACAAACGGAAAAAACATATCTCCGGTGACTTTCACCGGCGTCGGAAGTTGAAGGAGTGATCGGTTGCTTACCTGCTGGAGAAAACTGGAAGAACCACCATATCAACTCAAACGGGAAAACCCCTTCTTAAACCCGGCAACCTCCATATCTGGACCAATTTACCGGCGGCCACGATGCAAGATGCATGAGATGAGATAAGGTTACTGCTAGCGATTTCACCTTGTTTGTTGTTTTTCTTCGAACAAAAACCTGCAAATTTGAGGGATCGAGAGGGAGAAATATGAAGATGAACTTGGCGGATTTAGGGCAATTTGGAGAAAGGGGAGGATGCCAATCTTGATAATAGGAAGATTATCTAGCTTCGACAAAACTGACGAGAGAGTATAAATTGGAATTTCGTCGGAAGCATTGAAGAATTTGAAGTGATAGATTGAAAATTGTAGGCGCCATTGAAGAACTCGTATGTTGAGAAGGAAGAGAAGACGTGGGTTATGATGAAGCAAGACAGTTTCTAATTTCAGCATTGTAGGATTGTACATAAAGCTTTAAAAACTGTAAAATTCGTGAAAAACAGTTTTACTTAAAAAAACTGATTAAGAATTTTATACATATAGTATAGATTCATTTTGAATCTTTGAAATTAAACCCATACTGTTGATTTAATGTAGTAATTAAAGTGCATTAAAAAAAATACAATTTAATATTAAATAATTGAAATTAAGAGTGAAACAATTACTTGATGAATGAGACACTATTAGTAGGTAGGGCAATGGAGATGAAAAGGATAATAAAACTCTAGAGAGATGAAGGCAAAATGGGTATTCTTGGGAAATATAGAAATAGGAAAAGAAAGAACACAAAGAACATGGAACTAATGGGATGGAGATGGAGATGGAGATGGGTCTCCATCTTAAATGGGGGATTCTAGAAGATGAAGAAAATAAAAAATAAATTGAAAATGAAAATGAAATTAAAATTAAAATTAAAATTGGAAGGGATAATACAAGGGTGTTTAGTAATTTATAAATAATTTAGTTTGATAATAATATTATTGATATTTAAATACTTTAATAACTATTAAAATAAAATTTTGGACATAGATGAGAATTTTAAAAGTTTAAAAAGATATAGAGGTAATTAAAAAGTTTGAAAGGACGTCGGAAAGCCTTGAGTGTTGATTAATTTGTTTTTATAGATTTAAAAGTTTTTTGTTTGGGAGGGTGTTCTCATAGATGGAAGGAAACATGTTTTTAAGAGATAAAATTATCGATCACTTTTCATTGCTGACTTCAGCGTTATGCATCCAGAATGTGAAATAATAAATTATTGTGCCTGGTAATTAGTTTATGGCAATTCAGGACTAATTCTCGTTTACTTGATGCTTACTTGGTAAGTATTTGTCGGGTTAATTTACCTTACAGATAAACATGACAAGGACTATAATTTTACATGGTAAGAGTGATGATATGAGTCTTACCAGGTAAGTAAAATTTACAAGTCTTACCAAGTAAATTGTTGCATCTGATACTGTTTTTGAGAGACTAAAATATTGTTCGATATGGTAGATAATAGTGCTTAATTATACCGGTAAGCCCTTACTAGGTAAGCCTTTAAATAAACGGCCCCTAAGTCTACCCATAGAATGCTAGCTTATGTACTAAAATCCGGGATAGATGGAATACTCCATCATATCCCCCTAGATCTTCTTTCGGTACGCCAAGGTGTTCATCGGTTATATTCCAATAAACTTAGGTAAATTGGATCTGATTGGAGTATCCAATGAGTCGATTGAATCAGATCCATCTATCTGATGTTACTATTGGTTACCCGAGTTAGATCTATTCAATATTTTGATAGTTTTTAACCAATTATTCATATTTTTTAAGGGTTTACTACCCCTGAATGTATCCAAGTTGTCACATTTTGCTATTGTATGTATTGTACTTAAAAAGTTAACATTTAATGTACTAAAGTTTTAAAAACTACCATTTAGTGTATAGTGAAACTTATTGAAGAGGTACCCAGCCATTCTAGCCATCCAGTCATCTTTTCCGGCGACTTTTTCGACGACCACACCATCCGGCGACTTTTCCGGCGAAATTGGAAGTGGGAGCACATCACGATGGACTTAATCACTAAGTTACCTCGTACCCCTAGGAATGTGGATGCTATTTGGGTTATCGTGGATCGACTAACCAAGAGCGCTCATTTTATTGCTATTGATCAGAGCTCTTCGTCGTAGAAGATGGCCGATATCTATGTTAAGGAGGTGGTGGCGAGGCATGGGGTGCCTGTGTCAGTGATATCGGACCGGGATGTACGCTTTATGTCGCGGTTTTGGGCGAGATTTCACGAGGATATGGGTACAAGACTGCAGTTCAGCACCGCTTTTCATCCTCAGACTGACGGTCAGAGTGAGAGGATGATCTAGACTCTCGAGGACATGTTGAGGGCGTGCGTGTTGGATTTTGGCGGTAGCTGGGATACCTATCTACCGTTGGCCGAATTTTCGTACAACAGTTATCATGCCAGTATTGGCATGCCTCCATACGAGATGCTGTATGGGAGAAAGTGTAGGACTCCTGTTTGTTGGGGGGAGGTGGGCCAGCGAGAGTTGGGTAGCACAAAGATAGTACAGAAAACGATCGAGAGCATTGAGTTGATTCGAGAACGGTTGAAGACAGCTCAGAGTCGTCAGAAGAGTTATGCCAACAAACGTAGGTCGGATTTGGAGTTTAATGTCGGCGATGATGTGCTTTTGAAGGTTCACCATGGAAGGGAGTGATCTGATTTAGAAAAAGAGGCAAGCTCGGCCCTAGATTCATCGGACCTTTCAAGGTGACCGCACGTGTGGGTAAGGTGGCGTATAGACTTGAGCTACCGTCGGAGCTCAGTCAGATACACAATACTTTCCACGTATCGCAATTGAGAAAGTGTTTAGCGGACGAGTCGGCTCATATTCCGATAGATGATATACAAGTGGACGAACGGCTCAATTATGTGGAACGACCAATAGCGGTATTCGAAAGGAAGACTAAAACGTTGCGGAACAAAGAGATTGGACTAGTAAAGGTCCAATAGGAGCATCGTTGCGGGTTTGAGTGGTCGCGGTAACCGGAGGCCGACATGAGGGCTAATTATCCGGAACTCTTTCAAGCATGAACGATTTTGGAGACGAAATCTTGGTAAGTGGGGGAGAGTTGTAATGCCCCATTTCCCATAGTTAGCTATTTAACGGGTTAAGGTAGGATCGTTTGTTAGTAGCAGTTGGTGTTGCTGGTTAATGTTGCTGGTTAGTGTTGCTAGTAGCAGTTGGTGTTGCTTGTTAATGTTGCTAGTAGCAGTTGGTGTTGCTGCTTAATGTTGCTGGTTAGTGTTGCTAGTAGCAGTTGGTGTTGCTAGTTAATGTTGCTGGTTAGTGTTGCTAGCAGCGGTTAGTGTTGCTAGTTAATATAATCCCTTATGTGGGTTAGTGCTTATATTTCAGGTGCAAGGGGTGTTTAGGCCAATTAAAATAGTTGAGGGTTGTTTGTGACAAGAGTGTATAGTGGCTAGTATTTAAGGCTTTAGAAGCCTCATTTCTTCATTCTTGGTTCTAAAAATCAGTCTTTGAGAGAAAGAAGAGATAGGAGACGATTTTGGCTTCAATTAGTGGTGCAAGAGAGTGGTTGTGGATGAATTGATCATCAAAGATTGTTCTTGTATCGATTCCGGGTTCAAGGTATACCTTTAATTTCGTTTTTGAAGTCAATTGTGTGATGTTTGGGGTAAATAAGAGCTAGGGTTTTTGCATCAAGAGAGGATCATTTGATTTGTGACCCATTTGGGTGTTTTAAAGTTGTTTAGATGTTGTATTAGTGTCTTTGGCTGTTGGGATTGTTCATAATCAATTGTAGGCTTGATTTAAGGGTTGGATTTTTGGTTGCATATGATGAAATTGGTAGTCTTTGAGGCTACAATTGAGTGTTATGTTGTTAATATAGCTTTGGAATGGTTTGTAGTCTTGTAGAGCTCGAAAATACGAAACCGTAACTTTTTGAATCACTGAAATCGGAGCTCATATGAGGAAGTTATGGGATTTTGAAGAAAGTCGATTTTTGGGGGTCTGATGCTCCTCGCGCCGCGAGCACCTGTTTTTAGGAGAAAATTTGTTTTGACCATAACTTCTTCGTTTTAACTCCGATTTTGATTCCGAAAGAAGCGTTGGACTCGTATTTGAGTTGTCTAACCTTTGAGATCATTAAATCTAGGATTTTAGCTACAAATCTTAGAGTGAGTAGTGCTAACCTTCGAGTTGGTAGATTTTGGAAACCATTGATGTAGCTATGCTATGCTTATGGCTTACGGGTTTGGGATTGGTTAAGATTTCAAGTGTCAAGTTGTTTATATGAATGTTATGTATATGTTTAGGTGCTTGAGTCTCTACGTGGGCCATATACGTTCAATTGTGTTGTCAGACTTCAGTATCAGGTGAGTACATTAACCCATTATACGTGGCTTATATGCAAATTGCGTGTGATGCGTATGTGGATATGAGACTAGCATGTTTGTGTTAGACCGTGCTCATTGTAGTGGTGGTGGCCACCGTGAGTATCGGAAGTGTGATAGTCTGATATCAGTGACTATGGTCCTTGATGGTGGGTGCCGTAAGGACGTAAGTGTTGCATGTCTAGTTCTCATTACGTGGTGATTTGTGATATAATGTTAATGTGTATTGTGGTTTGTGCTCACTAAGAGAAAGCTTAACCCATAGTGGTTTCCCCCTCAGATGCAGGTTCTTCAGGAAATGACAAGGGAAAAGGGTTGGCTTGAAGTTCCGATCTTCCCAAGGGCTCAATTCCGTTTTGTGTGGGTTAAGAAGCAGTTGTATGTCTATTAAACTACTGGTTTTGAGATAGTTACGTTTTAAGTATGCTGAACCTCGATTTGAGGATTTTCGGTTACAATATCGTTTGGATAACCTTTTATTTAAAGTTGTCTTTTGGGCCAAATTTCTGCTGCAAATGGTTACTTTTATATAATTCTATTATCTTTTCATTAAAGTTTTATGAAAAATGTTTTGGGTCATTACAATTGGTATCAGAGCCTTGGTTTAAGGGATTCGGGCATTCACGAGAGGTGAATGCTTGAACTTAACCCAAGTGCTTGTATTTTCAAAACAAGTAACCATTTAAACTTTGATTTTCATGTAAGTGGGGTGTGAACTGAGCCAAGGATCGGAACGTCAAGATGGGTGAGCACATTAGAGTATATCACATAGTTGTTATTGTTGATATTAAATTGTGGTTAACGTGCTATCATGGTGGTGTATTAGCACGATTTGATTGTGGTTGACATGCTATATGTTGATTGTGTTAGCATGTTATGAGATTTTAAATGGGATGAATATGCTAGCATGATTATGATATGAATATATGCTAGATATTATGGTTACCATGTAAATTACCTAATGTGATGTAATAGCATGATTAATGTGTTCATGTAATGTGTGATGTGATGCTATGATAGATGTTCGATGTTGTTATGTATGCACGAGCACTATAGTGGCTAGAAATGTGTAGGAGTAACTCTTATTGCGCTAGATAGGATGTTGCCTTGTGAATGTGAATGACTAGGTGGTGTTAACCGAAATTGGGGATTAGTACTCTTGGTGACGACGTAGAGCCTAGACATGTAGGGTATAATTCTGATGATATAAGGGACCATATCATTACAATTATATTGTGCATGTTGAGACTTGGCAAAGTTATAGAGAATACCTATGAACTAACTAGATTGGGATCGGTTAGTGGCATGCTAAGATAGGTTGTATGAACCTAGTGGGGGTTATGTGAGCTTGGGCTCAAGTAAGGGCATGCTAGAGATTAAGTGTCAGGGTGTGTTGTGCTTAATGGTTATTGGTTTAATTGAATCAGTATGGTGACTACACGGAGGAACAACAGTGACTCTAGTAGGGAGAATAATTCGGAGACCTCTGATCTAAGAGGAATAATAGCCTCTCAAGTGGGGGAGGTGTTGCACGAGCTACTACTTGGGCTCTTTGAACAAATGAAAAGGGAGTTAACGAAGATTGTAACTCAACAAGTTCAATCTGCAACTGGAGGGTGGGGGCCCGAGGCTGGGATTTCACAATCGGGGCACACCCGAAATGTGACTTTCAAAGATTTTATGGCATGTAAACCGCCAAGTTTCCTGTGTGAGAAAGACCCGGTGATTGCTTCTAGGTGGATCTCGGAGGTAGAAGGGGCGTTTCTGTTGGTCCTCTTTCGATGGCCAACTATGTAAATTGTAATGTAGAAGGGGGGGGGGGTTGAATACAATCAACACAGTTTCTTCTACTTAATTTAATTCACAACCCCTATGGAGTTTTTGTGTGAACTAAAGTAGATTGTTTGTTGAAGCGGATCTAGACTATGTCATGATCCAAACAATCCATAAGTATTTCACGAAGCATTTGCTTATGCACAAAGCAAGAATAGAGATAGATAGAAGTGAATCTTGATAGAGAGAGAAAGGATTGGGGTATAGAAGCATGAACATGGGTTGGTTTGAAGAACAAACCTAATACTCATGTTTATACCCCATGCATTAAATGCATGGCAGAACCACTTTTGCACGTGGCAAACTAGGAGTGCTTCTATTGTACTATATACTATAAATGACGGCCCATACTTGGTAGGGTTATGGTCTATAGTGTACAATTGCCTTATGGTTGACAAGCAAAGATCAGGGAGGCACTGTGGCCTGTCTTCAGCAGAACGTCATGCAGAGTAGTCAGCTTGCTATCACTGAGTTCAACTTCAGATCACAAGCTCGTTGACTCTTTCATTCAGCTTACATCAATAGATGGTGCTGATGGTTTTCTTATGGCATGACTATTTGTCTTTCGAGGGATACTTAGCTGATGTCAGCTCTTGCTGATACTGAACGGAGTCAGTGATCAGCAATCGCTGATTGCCCAAACTGTCTGCGATAAAGAATCACTGAAGTAGTGAACTTCATCTTTCAGCAGTGCTAAGTATTTTACAGAAGATAGATAAAGGATCATTGGTATTTCACAAAGTCTTGGGAAGACTGGATCAAAAATCTCCCCCTAAATATCAATGATAAAGACAACAGGGAGGTTGTCTTGATTCTAGAACTTAAAATAATTTGAATTCTAAGTCTAGAAGTAACAGTTAGGAAACAACACATGTGAAAGGTACTTGTATTATTTAACTATTAAGTAAAGTCATTTTCAGTGAGTTGATATCAGCAATAAAGAAACAGATATCAGAGATAAGAAGATACTTGTATTCATTTCATCATAAATTGAAGATTACAATACAGAAGGAAACAAATTACAAGTCACTAAAAGAAATACATAGAGATAGTGAACGAAATACATAGACAGCGAACTAGTCTAGAGGTCTTTTCTTTCTTCTCCATTTTCGTCTTCTCTTTCTCAGCCAGTCCTGGAAGCAAAGTCTTGAACTCCGCTGACAGATGTGAAAGAGGCATCCATCCAGAAGATGAATGGGAGAGAGCAGGGAGTACATACAAAGCTAAGCTTTGTAATGTACATTCCAGTGAATCTTCTCTTCATTGGAAAGAGGCATCCATCCAGACGATGAATGGGAGGGAGGCATTCAACCAGGAGACACATACTCCTGTGTCGAATACAGATCCTGAAAGATGAGCGGATCAGCCTCTAAAGAATGAAACACCAGCAATCATTACTCGTTTGAGTTTCTGATCGCCGATGTTTCTCCCCTCAGTAGGTGCCACTCCACTTTCTCCCCTTTTTGGCTGATATCCTATCTCCTCCCGAGACTTGGGTTCTATATTTGAAGAACCGGGGAGACAAGCCAGTACGGAGAGAAGGACGGGGTGGAGAGAGGAACCTTCTTCATTAGAAGAAGGTAATCTGCAAGAGGAGGGTAACGGGGAATGGAACACCCCTTTTAGAAGAAGGTGTCCTGCAAGACTTTCTCCCCCCTCAGATACAGCACCAGGTGCTGTAGCTGAGATGCAGGACCTTCCTTCATTAGAGTTGAGATTTGTGCTGCAGAAACAGTAGAGTAGAAGAGAATCTGCATTGAATGGAAAAAGAAACATAAGTTAGAGCACAATAAGATATAAGAGAGATGTTTTGTTAGAGAACTTATGTTCTTAAAGATAAACTCAAAGCGAGTTATTATATTTGAGAGAAGAGAAAAGAAAAGATCCTTGTAACAAGGATGAACTCACCAAACTAGGAAGAAGATCTTCAAAGGAGGAAGAAAGAGTTGAACACATTGTGAAGCAAATCTTTAGAGAGAAGATGTGGTAAGTTGTGAAGAAAAGAAGTAATCCAAGAATGGATTTATATAGAGAGGAGGGATACCAAAATGTGCGATTTTGGTGCCCAAAGAAGATGGGACGTGGAGCAAGTTTCAAGATGTGATTATGACGGTTATTAAATGCGCCGAATCAGTTCATTTTACGCGCTTAAAACCGTCTTATCATTTACAGCCACGCGCCTGACACACGTTAAGATGTAACGTATGGTGCCAAAACGTCAACTCTACCAGATAGAGTTGGTAAAAGATAAGTAAAAAGATAATTTATCTAGTTATATATTCAAAAGATTTTGAAAATGTAGTCAGAAAATCTTCTTATCACAATAAATGCGTTAAGGTATGTTATCACTGATAATTGATCATAAGGACAGAAATAAATGCAATATATCAGAGAGAAACATCATTAGTGACTAATAAAGATCAGCATGATCTTTATATTCATTCAAGAGGAATAAATAGTACACTGGAGAAGAAAAAATACATAATTAATGTACAAGAATAGTAGGAGCCATGAGCTTGCTGAAGATCAAGCGTCAGGGTTTAGCATGCCTAGCTCGCTGATGAGTTGATTGAACCTCTTCTCATCAAGGTGTTTAGTGAAGAGATTAGCGAGATGGTATTCAGTAGGTATGAAATGGAGTTCAACATCTCCATTCATCACATGATCTCTGATAAAATGATAACGGATCTCAATGTGCTTTGTCTTCGAGTGTAAGACAGGATTGCTGGCGATAGCGATAGCTGAGGTATTGTCGCAAAATATGGGAATTTTAGACAGCTGAAAACCGTAGTCCAGCAGCTGATTTCTCATCCATAATACTTGAGTACAGCAGCTTCCAGCGGAGACATAGTCACCCTCAGCGGTTGATGTGGACACGGAGTTTTGCTTCTTGCTTGTCCAGCTCACCAACTTGCCACCAAGAAGAACACCCACCAGTGGTGCTTTTTCGATCTAATTTGCAGCCTGCAAAATCACTATCTGAAAAAGCAGTTAGATCGAAACTTGAGTCTGTGGGGTACCAAAGACCAAGGTTGCGCTTTACACCCTTGATAACACCAAAATTATACATGTTTTGGTTGAGCTTAATTGTCTGACTTTACCCCATTTCTCACCCGTTTCTGATCATTTTACTCACCATTTGGACTTATTCTTACTTTTATAGGTTTTGGAGGCCGTGGAACGGAAAAGTACGAAAAAAGGCAAGAAAACGTGAAAATTGCATAAAGTCAATCCAGTAGCCATTTCGCGTCCGCGAGTTTTCAAGTCTGGCACCACCAAGTTCGCAAAAGTTGGAAATCTAGGGTTGATCTAAGTGTTTCGCGCCGCGAAGAAGTAGCCTGTCGATCGCGAAACGGGCTCCAAGTCTCTCCTTTTAAATACTGGCCTCCTCCTTCAGTTGAAACAGAGACAGAAATTTTGTAGTTTTTCGAGTAGTAGAGTCCTCTGGTGGTAGAGAGTATTGTGCCGATACGCTGCGGGGTTTGATTCTCGATCATTCGTCGTTGTACTATCGGTATAATGTCTGTTTCTATCCGTTTGTTTTCTAACTCTATTATGTTTCGTGAGTAGTTTTTATAGTGGTACTTATTGTGGTCGATGAACCTTGTGGATGATGATTTTATGATTTAATGTTTATTGGTTTGTTTTTGGTTCATTGAATGTATGTTATGGTTCCGATCTGACTCATATTGTATGGTTATTTGAACTCGTTGGTTGGGTGTATCTGTTGGACCAAGATAGATAGACTCCGTTAGGATAATCAACCTTTCTTGACCTTCCCTTCGTTAACCGGAGAGTTGTGTTAGGTGGTTACTCGGACCGAGAGCGACCAGGTAGTAGAATATCGTGCAATAGAGATAGGATTGGGTGACTGGTACTAGATTGCGTGACAAACAGTCTATGTATTGGGACTAGGAGGATCAAAAACCTAGTTGATAGCCATAGTCATCACATGTTAGGGTGTCCTAGACTTAAATTCCTACAATAACCAAAACAACCAAACCTTTGGCCTGTTTAAATCATCCACTTGGGGATTCACTATACCATGATAAGTACTACTGTTTTCGTCGTTATAGTTTTAAACAATCTTTATTCGCTTTCTTAGCTTCTTAGTTAATTTAGTTGTCTTTTAATTAGTTAAACCTTTTTCATAAAACCCCCCAAAGCTTTAGGTTAATTAAACTAATCAAGATTAATAGTCTACGTAAACTTGACCGTTCCCAGTGGTAGATACGATACCTGGACTTTCCTACACTATATTACTCACGATCAGGTACGTTTGCCTGTATATGTGGTAAGACAGTGGCTAGGCTTTTAGAGGTTAAAACTTGTTTCGCTTTTTATGTATGATAATTACCGCATCAAGCCTTCAGATGGGATTCCTTTGGCTCAGCCTGATATCGTGCGCATAGGCAGGTGGCATACATGATATCAGGATGGCTCGTTGTAAGATACAGCAGTGAGCCTATCATTCCTCTATAGGTAGAAACATCGACAGATTTTCCATTGGAATCATTGTCTAGTTTTAGAGGAGGAGCCATAGGTGTTTTCATTTCAGAGCAAGTAGTGAGATCAAATTTCTTTAGCATATCTCGAACATACTTGCCTTGAGAGATGAAAATCCCCTTTTTAGATTGTTTAACCTGAAGACCTAAGAAATAGGTTAGTTCACCCATCATAGACATCTTGTACTGAGATTGCATGAGTGACTCAAACTTTTTGCAAAGTTTGGCTTTCGTGTATCCAAAAATAATGTCATCAACATAAATTTGGGCAAGGAAAACATGATCCTTGTAAGACTTGACAAACAGAGTGCTGTCAATCTTTCCACGAGTGAAACCTTCAGCGATAAGAAAAGTAGATAAGGTTTCATACCGGTGCCTACTTTAGACCATATAAAGCCTTGTTTAGTTTGTAAACATGGTTTGGATGCTTAGGATCAGTGAATCCTGGAGTTTGAGCGACATAGACTTCTTCAGCGAGTTTCCCATTTAGAAACGCACTTTTGACGTCCATTTGGTAGACCTGAAAGTTCATGTGAGCAGCATAGGCAAGAAATAGCCTTATGGCTTCAAGTCTAGCAACAGGGGCAAAAGTTTTGTCGTAGTCTATCCCCTCTTCTTGTCTATAGCCTTGTGCAACAAGTTTAGCCTTGTTACGAATGACTATACCATGCTCATCTAGTTTGTTTCGAAAAACTCATTTGAGACCAATGATTGTCTTTCTAGATGGCTTGTGAACAAGTGTCTAGACAAGGTTTCTTTTGAACTCAGCGAGTTCTTCTTGCATTGTTGAGACCCAAGATGGATCAGCGAGCGCTTCATCTACTTTTGTAGGTTCATGTTCAGATAGAAAGCTGACATAAAGACAGTGGTTACCTGACTGTTGTCGAGTTTTGACTCCAGTAGAGGGATCACCAAGTACCTGATCAATTGGATGATCTCTGGTCCATCTGAGAGCAGGAGGCTGAGGAATAGCCTGTAGAGGTTCAGCATTTGTTGATGAAGTAGATTCATCAGCGATGACCTGAATAGGTTCAGCGGCTGAAAGAATAGAAGCCTCAGGGACATCATTCAGTTGAAGAAGGTTGTCAGCATCTTGTACAACTTCAGCAGAGCCTGAAGTTGACGGAATATCTTCCTGAGAAATGGTGGGAGATACTTGATTCAAAGGAATCGTTGAGTGGATAGGGGTATCCTGTGGGATAATAGGTTCTTCGAATTCATCAGGGACGTATGATGAAGATCCTGCAACAGGAGTGCTAACCTTAGGAATGTCATTTTCAGGGACCTGAAAGTAAGAGTTAGCCCATTGATCTATATCATCACTATCAGTAAAAGAAGGAGCGGATGAAAATGGATCAAATTCAGCAAATTTGACATGGATGGTTTCTTCTAGAGTTTGCCTACGTTTGTTAAAAACGCGATAGGCCTTGGATACAGTGGAGTATCCAACAAGAAAACCATCATCAGCTTTGGCATCAAACTTTCCCAGATTGTCTCTGTCGTTTTTGATATAACAATTACAACCAAAGATATGAAAATAGGAAATGTTTGGCTTTCATCCCCTGAAGAGTTCATAGGCTGTTTTCTTGAATCGTTTCACGATCAGCGACCTGTTCTGGGTATAACAGGCCGTGTTGACAGCTTCAGCCCAGAATTGAAGAGGTAGACGTGCTTCAATCAGCATCGACCTTGCAGCTTCAATTAGCGTGCGATTTCTTCGTTCAGCGACCCCGTTTTGCTGAGAAGTTCGAACGGATGAGAAGTTTTGAGAGATTCCCTTGCTAACAAGAAAATCATCAAGAAATCTGTTTTTGAATTCAGTGTCGTGATCACTTCTTAGAGAACGAACCGTGATCTGATTATACTTGTCCATCTGAAGAATGAAGTTGATAATCTCTTGAGAGGCATCGCTCTTGGATCTGAGGAAGAACACCCAAGTGTATCTTGAGTATTCGTCCACAATCACTAGTGTATAGCGCTTTCCACCAATAGACTGGGTATTGACAGGTCCGAAGAGATCCTGTTAGGAATATTTGTTAGTTGTGTCAATTTTGTAATTTCCTAAACTTAGTTGTCATTTATGTAATTTGCAATTAAAGGCCCAATTGTTTAGGCCCATTTATTTCTAAAAAGCCTAGCCCATTGAGTTAGTATAAATAGGAGTCATTTACTTCATTTGTACTTTCTCTCCCACTTTTGCTTCTCTAATCATTGAATGAATGCAATCTATCTTGATCTTGGTACTTAGCATATACATCATATAAAATCTAAGTGTTCTTGATTTGATTGATTTGGCACCCACAATTGGTATCAGAGCCTGCCACTTGCTCTTGATCCGTTATGTTCTAGTTCTGGTGAAATCATTTCTACAGACCTCAAGCTTCGGGTACCGGGTCTTCTCTTCAGACTTGGATTTTTGGGCATCAAGTACCTTCTTCAGACTAGAGTTTCCAGAATTTCTCTAAGTCTTCTCTCAATACCCGACACCCAATACCCTTCACTACACTTAAGCTTCAGATCAGATCCCGACCTCCAGATCTGAATCATTTTCAAGATTTTCACAAGTCTTGAGACCTTTCACCAACCAATTCACCTGATCATACTAAGTGGTTTAAGATCCACAATCAATCTTTAATCATGAACACACGTGATGCATTAGCGATCGGGTCCGATACCCGTCCTCCAGTACTGTTCCGTGGAGACTTTTCGCAATGGAAGTCGCGATTCTTAGACTTTGTGGCAAAGCAACCTCTTCACAAACAAATCATGGAGTCCCTCAAGAATGGACCGTGAAGTACTACACTGAAATTCCAGCAGTCCCTGATGGTAATCCACCAATTGTTGGAGGTATGGTGGAAAAAGATGAAACAAACTTCCCTCCTGAAGAAGCCAGCCGAGTCAGGGGTGACATTGAATGGAGGATATTTGCTTCCAATCTTCAACAGAATCGCAACTTGGAAGATCTTGATATTCATGAGTTGTTTGAATTGCTGAATCATAACCAAGATGAGGTACTTGAAATACTTGGTACCGAGAAGAAACCAGAAAAGTATACCGATCCACTTGCCTTAGTTGTTGACAAAAGACAATACTCATCTGGGAGATCATCAAGATATGGATAAGACTATGATATTCCTTCCGACATCGGTGAAAGAGGAAGTGAATCTGATGAAGAGATGAGTGATATGAAGAAAGCATTGGCATTGATCACCAGAACAATGGCCAAAAGAACTTCAAGGAAACCTTTGTCTTCCAACAATCATAGGTATTCCAGTGGCAGAAGGTATGAAGCTCGGGACAGGTATGAGCCAAAGAATGATGCTCGAAGGTATGAGAGGGAAACTGAGACAGATAATAGGAGGTATGAAGATTCTAGAGAGCGGAGGTATGAAGAGCCGAGGGAGAGAAGATATGAAGAAATGAGGTATGAGGATCCCAGAGATAGAAGATTTGATGAACCAAAGAGGTATGAAAGAAAACCTGAGCCAAGGGGGTATGAAGAAGTTGGTAGAGCTGACTACGAGAGGCCTGAGAAAACTGCTAAACCAGAAGACAAGGGCAAAGAGGTGAAGAAAGCTGATGGAGGACCAACCTGCTTCAAGTGTGGAAAGCCTGGTCATTTTGCTAAGAATTGTACCAATCATGTTTCAAAATATGACTACTACAAAAAGAAGATGAATCTGGCCAAAAGACAAGACGAGGGACATGCCTTGTTAGCTGAAGATGAAGCCTGGTTGCAGATGTCCAGTGATGATGAGGAAAGAGGACTTGTCTGCATGCTTGCTCAAGATGACGCGTGGAATGTGGATAGTGATGAAGGAAAGGAAGATCAACTGTGCTTGATGGCTTATGTAGAGGAATAGTATTCAGAAGACAGTGATAGGGATTACAATGATGTTGACTCAGATCATTCCGATTCATTTTCTGAGGTACTTCCTGATCCTTATATTGAACTTGAAAATCAAGTAAAAAGTCTCGCACAAAAGGTATCTGAGTACGAAAATAAGATCAAACAAGCTAACAAACGAACCACAATTGTTGAATCCATATTAGCTAGTGAGCATGCCTTAGTTGTAAAATTCTCTACTAAACTTGCTCATTCCAAAGAAAAGGTAACCACTCTTACTCTTGCAAACAAAACCTTAGAAGATAAACTTGCCAGTCTGAATGATAACATCTCAGACTTGCAAAAGAAGCTTCATGAGGCTGAAGTTTTGAGTAGAGAAAGTTTACAAAAATATGAAGTGATTTCTGCTCAAAGAACAAACCTTTTTGCTAAAATAAAAGACATGGAGGACAAATTTTTAAAGAGAGGCCAGACTGATCAAACCATTCACATGAATCAACCCAAAGAGTTCAATTATTACAATCCAAAGGAAGGCATTGGATATAAAAGTCCATGCTACCTTAAGCGTGCCATATCCAAGACCCCTACCTTGTATGATCTGAGGTACATGAGTCTTGGATACAAAATTATTTTCATGAAAGAGTCTGATGACCCTGAACAGTTGAAGGAAATTGAGAAGAAAGAAAAAGCTAGAAAAACCAAACAATCATTTCCCTTCAACTATTCATCTCTAAATGCCAGTTATGCAACGCGTGAGATTCCTTTGTCTAAGGACTGCACGCCTAGCTATACTGAGGATGAGATGAATCAGGAAGTTCCAATCCTTGAAAAAGTTTACAAAGATAACCAAACCTTTTATGAAAAAAGGATTGCTAAACTGGAGGCTGAGCTAGAGGATGAGAGGCGCATGAGCCTTAGGGAAAAGGACCTATTCTTGAGTAAAATCAATGAATTGGAGAAAGCCCTCAAACCCAAAAGCACACCAACACCAAGTCAATCCACCTTTGGAACTTGTGATAACTCACGTCATCATCACCATAGATGGAATGTGAATGCATTAGATTTTAGACCTTCAAGTACCTCTTCTACAAACTCTAAATCCATGGTACTAAGGTCTCCAATCTGCACCACCATTTCATACATGGAAGACTTAACTTACATGGCACCTAAATCGAAGGTACAGATTTCTGAAATTGTATCAGATGATAGTACCAATAGGGTTGGTGAGAATGGTAGATCATCAGGCCAATCTAAACCAGGAAACAAGGCTCCTCCTAAACTATCCCGGAAAGACAAAGGGAAGGACAAATTGGTCACCCCTGAGTCTGAAGTTGCGAGTTCATCTCGTACCAATGTGAATGTTCCTAAGAAAAACAGACGTTTTTGAAAACGAAAGAATGCTACCAAACCAAAGAAACACTCACACAACTTCACTCCGAAGAAAAACACCTCACATACTCACTCTCCAAATGTCAAAGGTACTAACCGTGGTTTTCAAAATGTGACAGATCAAAATATGAGAAATGGTAGGCGTAAGAACAAGGAGAGTGGATCAAAAGAAGGCAGTCGTCCGAAGCCATTTGCACATAAGCCTAGTTTCATGAAAAACAATTTTTCCAATTTTGTATATCATAGAACTAATAGGCATGTACCACGAACTCCATTTCAATGTTATGAATGTGAACATATAGTTTATGGATGTCATAGCAATTTTCGTTGTCAAAATCAATTTAGATTTGGGTACTGTGCAAATGCTTTCGTGAATGATTACTTTGTTCCTAACTATCATGGATTCTACAATCATGGTTATCATCATACTCATAACAAGAGACCTCGACCGAAACCCAAACAAAAATCTCCACCTAAGGGCAAACAGGAACATGTATCCAAACCTGCTAATCTTAATCAGAAAGGACCCATTCCCAAATGGGTACCTAAAAATGTTTCTCCGTGATTTTGCAGGACGGTCATGTGTGGTACATGGATTCAGGGTGTTCCAAGCACATGACCGGAAGAAAGGAACTTCTCGCTAACTTCAAACATAAATATGGCGGGAACGTTCGGTTTGGGAATAAGCTATCAGCGCCAATAATGGGATATGGTGATATCCTTCATCATAAAATCACCATCAATAAAGTAGCCTATGTGGAAGGCCTGAGTCACAACCTGCTCAGCATTGGAAAGTTCTGTGATAAAAAACTTGAGGTTAACTTTCGAGAAACAAGATGTTGTGTCAGGACATATGATGGACAGGAACTCATTGAGGGTACTCGCAGGTCGAATCTCTACACCGTCAATTTCCGGAAACAACGACCATTCACAGAAGTATGTCTTCTCTCTAAAGCAACCTTCAATCAGAATGTGTTGTGGCACCGGAGACTATCCCACCTGAATTATGCTACAATTAATCAACTCGCTAAGACAGGATTGGTGACTGGTCTCCCCTCCTTGAAGTTCACCAAGGAACAATTGTGCTCAGCACGTGAGATGGAGAAGATCAAGAAATCTTCGCACAAGCTGAAAGTGGAACACAACACCTCCAAACCACTTCAGCTCCTCCATATGGACTTGTGCGGACCAACGCGTGTACAAAGCATCAACGGGAGGAAGTATGTACTGGTAATTGTGGATGACTTTTTTGTTAGGATTATGTGCGAGACAGTAACGGAGATTACCGTGTCCAATGTTATAAGGCACTAGTAGGTCACACCGCTGCACACCCGATTAGAGACAAATTGGTTTGATGGAATAATTAATTGTAAAATTAATTATTTGAGAGGAATAAATAATAAAAGTTATTTATTATTTATAGTTGATAAAATGTCAGTTTATATTTTATCAGGTAAAAATTAATTAATAGTAAATTAATTAATTAAAGGATTAATTAATTAATAGTGGGATTAATTAATTAACAGGGGATCTAATTAAAATAGCCTAATGGGCTTTAATTAGATGGGCTTTTCTAAGTAATGGGTATTACCATATTTAATCCTATAAATATGATAAAACCCTGATCAGTTAATCATTCATTCAGTTTAAGCTTAGAGAAAAACCCTGAAATCCCTCTCCCCTTTCTCCATAACCGTCGACAAGAAGGAGAAGAAATCCAGGTGGTCTAGCAACCTTCTCACGTGGTGTCAGTAGCGGTGTATCCCCTACGAGCTTTCCGGAAACTAATCGCAAAAGGTAAACCATCAAACCTTGCTAAAATTGTATCTAACAAGGTTTAAGATGGGTCCGGGTTTGGGAATCGTTTTTGTTATCCGCTGCGCACCGTTAGTGCCTACGGTTCCCAACAGTGGTATCGGAGCCACTTCTTAAACCTACAGATCAGGTTTATTTGTTTGATGTTTAGGTTTGCAAAATTCGATTTTTATATGTGTTTGATTTCTGTAAAAATTGTTTTTCGGAAAACCTAATCGGATTCGGACCACCGGAGACCACCGCAGCTACACCACAGCTAGTGGTGGCTGCCGACGACGCACCCGAAGCCAACCGCACCACAGCTAGTGGTGACGGTGGCTGTCGAACAAATCAACCACCACACAGCCGTGTGGTGGCGACGGAATTATGATCCAACCATCGAAGCCGAAGAACGGCGACGGTGGTGGTGTTCGTTATCGATACCGGCAGGCGGCGGTGGTGGTAGCAGTTGCTACTGCTGCCGTTGTTCTCCAGACCAACCGCCACACCACCGATTGTGGTGGTGGCGGCGGTAGCATTCCGTCACTTGAGACCGTCGAAAGCAGCGGTGGTGGTGGCAATTGCCACTGCTGCCGTTTTGCCCCGAAATCCACCGCACGCCACCGCTTGTGGTGAAGGTGGCATTGATGGCGGTGGCGATCGAACACAACCACCGAAGCCGGAAACGGCGACGGTGGTGTTGATGATTATCAAAGACCGCAGGAGGCGGCGGTGGTGGTGGCGAACGCTACTGCCGCCGTCGTTCTCAGAAACGACCGCCACACCACCGATTGTGGTGGTGGCAGCGGCGGCGATTGTGTTTTGATAACCACCGTGAGGCGGCGGTGGTGGTAGCGTTACGCTACTGCTGTTGTTGCTCTCCCAATCGAACCGCCACACCAACGTTTGTGGTGGTGGCGGCGATGGCGTGGTTATTGTTGTTGTCGTTGCGGTTTCACCGGTGGGGATGATGGTGGTGAATTCCATCGTCGTCGTCGCCGGTAACGGTGATCGGTGGTGATATTGTACCACGGCGGTGGTGGTGGCACCAAGTCACTACCATCGTTAGTTGGATTGATGGTAACGTAGTTGTTTTCGGATCAAAACCAATTTGGTTAATAGCTGATAAGGGTTTATCCTAAACCAGATAAGGTTTAGAACCCTAGGGATTAATTTTATTAATTAAATAATTAAATTATTTTAGTTTAATTAAATTTAATTAATTCTGTTTTAATTAAATAAAATCTAGTCAAGATTTTGTTGTCATAGTCAAACCCTTTGACCCATGGTTGCGTTTTTGTATTTTATTTGTTTCAAGTACTGGTTACGGGAGGCCTGCGTGCCATTTACAACCCGATTATTTGTAATATTATTTTTTGTAATCGAGAATTGAAGACGGAGCCAAGGAGTCAACCATGGAGCTTGGAGCCAGTGGGAGCACCGAGAAGTTTTGTCCCTTAGGAATGAGACCGTCGTTTTGTGTTGGCTCACGAAACGACAATAGCTAAGGGTTTCTGACTATGACAAGTTTTAAACTGCGTGGTTGTTTATATTTATCAGTTATATAAATTGCGTGGTTGTTAAAGTTACGTAATTTTTTTTAAATATAAACATTTGCTTTTTAAAATTAAATGTTTTTAAAAGCAAAATTGGAAACAAATACAGTTTGTGTTTGGATCCAAAGTTTTTGAAAACTGGCATTTATGACCCTTGTAAAATCATAGATTAGTAAGTGCAACCCACTTTAGGGGCACCTCCGGTGTAAGGTACATAGGGCGTTGTAAGTGCACACACTATGAACGCCCGTGTTCAAACCGAAACTGGAGGGTGATAAAACTCTGCGAATTATCACCGGGTGGTACCGGCCAGAGTTTGTCCAGGTCCCGGGTGGTGCAATCTATTTTGGTAATTATTTATTCACCGGGTGGTACCGGGCCAAAATGCACTAGAGGGACTAAATATGCACGGACTATATATATCCGATGTCCCGACGATCTAGAAGTCGTATTTTCGAGTTATAATACGATTGGTATAGTTTTACCTACCATAAATCGCATGAGTCGGTTTGACATGATCACATGCTTCCCGACACATGTGAAATATGGATTCTAGTCTAATAAATTTATTTTAACGGTAATAATTTATTAGAATTTTATAATTATAAACTAAATTGGAAGTTATATTCTTCTGTAGATGTCTCCAATTAGCATTCCGTTTTATTCACCTGAGGAATCACTTCGCCTTATTATGGGCAAGTGGAAGCTTACGGGCCAGAACTTTCTAGTTTGGAAGTTACATTTACAGAATGTTTTGAGTGCCTAGGGTAAGCTTTATGTGATCAGTAAGCCTATGTCACGACCTAAGAGCAATGCCCCTGAAGAGGAATTTGCTGAGTATTTTAGATTCATGGCAGATGAATCAGATGTAATGTCCATTCTAATTTTCTCTATGTCACCCGAGTTCACGGGAGATTTAAGAGACAAATTCTGTCACGAGGTTGTGAAAAATGTGGAGAACCAGTTAGGTCTCTACAAGCATACGGGTAAGCTTTTGATCATGCAAGAGATATTCTCCCTGAAGCTCAAAAAGGGTCGGTCAGTTAAAGACCATCTCATTGAAATAAGAAGGCTCTTTAAATGTTTATCACGTTTGGGGTACAAGATGACTCAGGAAGAGTTAGTGTATCTCATGTGGTTTTCCCTCACAAAAGAAGTTCAGGACATAGCTAGTGCCTACATGAAGGAACCAAAGAACGACGTGGATAAAGTTCATGAAGATATTCTGGCCAGTCTAGAGCCAGTACCTGCACCTGCTGATCTCATGGATATTGACTTAATTGATGAGCTGGGAGATCTGAGTTGCCCAGAATGCGGTAGCAAGGATTTTTGCGAGCACTTGATGAATATCGACCAGATAGAGATCGGTTTACCCGATGCTCCAGGTATCTTTATGATAGATTGCTTAATCACTTCTTATGAATCATGGGTAATTGATACAGGCAGTGGTAACCACATTTGTAATCATTTACAGGGATTCACTAGAAGAAAGACTTTGAGGAAGGACCATTCGAACCTACGAGTTGGCGAAGGCACTCCACTGATTGCTGAAGCCGTGGGATCTTATAGTCTTAGTTTACCCTTGGGTCTAGTTTTGGAACTGGATAATTGTTATTATATTCCAAATATGATTAAGAATGTATTGTCTTTTGATTTGTAAGTAGACCAAGGTTTTCATTACAAATATGATTATAAAATGCTTTATGTCTTTAAAAATAATGTTTTCTATTTTAAAGCAACACCTATAAATGGTCTATATACAGTGAATTTGCAAGATAATAGCAATGAAATCTATCATATAAGTAAACGATCCAAGGACATTGAGGATCAGACTTACCTCTGGCATTGTCGTTTAGGCCACATAAACAAGAAACGCGTTGAACTACTCCTAAAAGGAGGTTTTCTTGGCAATTTCGATTATAAACCTTTTGATAATTGCGAGTCTTGTTTATCTGGCAAAATGACAAAGCAACCTTTCAACAATGAAAATGAAAGGGCTACTGACTTGCTTGAAATAATCCACACAGATGTATGTGAACCTTTCAGTCATGTGGCAAGAGGAGGATACCGGTACTTCATTACCTTTACTGACGATTTCAGTAGGTATGGTTATGTCTACCTTATGAGACATAAATCTGAAAGCTTTGAAAGATTCAAGGAATTTCAGAATGAAGTACAGAATCAACTTGACAAGAGGATCAAGTTCTTGCGGTCGGATCGTGGTGGCGAATATCTTAGTGATGAGTTGGACAATCATCTGATGGAGTGTGGGATTGTATCCCAACTTACACCTCCGTATACACCTCAGATGAACGGTGTATCAGAAAGGAGAAATCGTACTTTGCTTGACATGGTACGAACGATGATGTGTCATTCTACACTGCCAATATCATTCTGGGGACATGCGCTCGAAACAGCAGCACACATACTGAACAGAGCGCCAACAAAGTCGGTAGAAAAGACTCCATATGAACTATGGAAGGGTAAGAAACCCAACATATCTTTTCTAAAAATTTGGGGTTGTGAGGTTTACGTCAAACGACCCACCTCAGAAAAACTCAGGCCCAAATCCGACAAGTGTTTCTTCGTTGGATATCCCAAGACCACCGTGGGATATTACTTCTACAACCCTGAAGAGAACAAAGTTTTTGTTGCTCGAAATGGAAAATTTCTGGAAGAAAAGTTTCTCAGTTTAGAGAACACCAGAAAGGATGTAGATCTACAGGTAGTAGACGAAGAAAACACTGCACCGATTGTTGAGCCAGAAATTCAACATAGCAATGTTGAACCTCAATCAGAACCGATTGAGGAAGTGCAAACACAGGACCTTCGCAGATCCAGTAGGGTAAGACAAGAACCAGATAGGTATCTTGGGTTTCTAGTCTCTCAGGACAGTGGAGACTTGAATGAACCAACATCCTATGGAGAAGCTGTGTCAGGCAGTGAATCTGAGCAATATCAAGAAGCCATGAAGGCCGAGATGCAATCCATGTACGACAACCAAGTTTGGGAGTTGACTGATTTGCCACAACATTGTAGGGCTGTTGGGCGCAAATGGGTTTTCAAGAAGAAAACCGACATGGATGGAAATGTACACACTTTCAAGGCCAGACTGGTCGCAAAAGGATTCACGCAAACTCATGGTATCGACTATGATGAAACCTTTTCACCAGTGGCCATGTTAAAGTCAATTAGGATTCTTATGGCCATTTCAGCGTATTTTAACTACGAGATTTGGCAAATGGACGTCAAGACAGCCTTTCTGAATGGAAAGTTAACAGAAGACGTCTATATGGAACAACCAGAGGGATTTGAAGATCCTAAGAATCCTAATAAGGTGTGTAAACTGCTAAAATCCATTTATGGATTAAAGCAAGCATCTCGAAGCTGGAACTTACACTTTGATGAGCGAATCAAAGAGTTTGGTTTTACCAAAAGTGAGTTCGAGCCGTGTGTCTACACTAAGTTCAGTGGGAGCATAGTAACCTTCTTGGTCTTGTACGTAGATGACATTCTACTCATAGGAAACGATGTACCAACTTTACAGAGTGTAAAGAGCTGGTTAAGCAAATGTTTCCAGATGAAAGACCTTGGAGAAGCCGCTTATATACTTGGTATAAAGATCTACAGAAATAGATCTAAGCGGCTTATCGGACTTAGTCAGAGTACGTATATCGATAAAATTTTGAAGAAATTCAGGATGGATGAATCCAAGAAAGGATTTATCCCGATGCAGCATGGCATAGTGTTAAGTAAAACACAATGTCCTGTTTCTAGTCAAGATCAGGACAAAATGAAATCGGTTCCATATGCTTCTGCAATTGGATCAATCATGTATGTCATGTTATGTACTAGGCCCGATGTTGCTTACTCAGTAAGTGTTACGAGCAGATATCAACAGAATCCGGGTGAACCTCATTGGGTGGCTGTCAAGAACATTCTTAAGTATCTGAGAAGAACGAAAGAAATGTTCTTGGTCTTTGGAGGATCTGAGGATGAAATTAGTGTCACCGGATACTCTGACGCTAGTTTCCAGACCGACAGAGATGACTTCAGGTCACAGTCAGGGTACGTCTTTACCCTAAACGGAGGCGCAATCTCATGGAAGAGCTCGAAGCAGGACACGATTGCAGATTCAACTACAAAAGCAGAGTACATTGCAGCATCTTATGCGGCAAAGGAAGCTGTCTGGCTAAGGAATTTTCTATCGGATCTCAGAGTGATTGCCAGTATCTCGAGACCGATCGATATATTCTGTGATAACTCGGGAGTCGTGGCGCAAGCAAAGGAACCTAGAGAGCATCACAAGTCAAGACACGTGCTCAAGAAATATCACCTCATCCGAGAGATTATTGGAAGAGGAGATGTAAGAATATGCAAGATTCCAACAGAAGAAAATGTCGCAGATCCGCTGACAAAGCCACTAGCAAGGGTAAAGCATGAGGCACATGCAAGTTCCATTGGGATGCAGTACCTGGACGCCAGTAGCTAGTTTTAGTTTATTGAATTATTACTATAGTTTAATTTTGAAACAATGTAATCATGTAAAGTTTTATTTCACAGTGTGTTGGAAATAAATGGAGGTTTTAATTTCATGATTGTTCTAAAATAACTATTTTTCGCAAATTTAACGTATCCATGATTTTTACAAAGTTTTGTAAGAAAATCAAAATTTCCGTAGCCACTTATTGAAATGGGAATTTCAATAGGAAGTTTAACGCTATTATAAATACTTGATGATTTATTCGAAGTAAAGAATAAAAGCACAAGTGATGTGACCAAGTATTTATAGATACTCATCAGAGTGTTTGGGTATTGGAAGTGACCAGTAATCAAGTCTGCTTCATGGAGCCTCAGTTATAAGCATTGACTTGATAGGTTGTCCTTAGACCTGAGATACTTGGTTTGGAAACATGAGGACTGTTGTACTCTTAGCACGTACTAACGTTGCACCGTAACAGGGCGGCCATACGGGACGTGACTAGATGCAGCAGAAGCCGTGGATCCAAATGCAAGTAGTCAAGAAGGGATTTGCACCTCTTTCAAAAGGAGAGATATTTCCGGGCCCCTTGACGATTAAGATTGGCAGAAAACGCGTGGCCACGCTCGGATAGAATAACAGGTGTTATTTAGTAATATCCGTTACTGCAGGCAATCGAAATCAGAGTCAAGAAATACTTGATTTTAAGAAATGAATCCTCCACTCCATGTCTTAAAATCACTTTAGAAATATCGTGAGCAAAAGGAATGAACCTGTGTGCAATTTCAACCGAGAATTATATCTCTGGATGTAAGAGATCTTATAACCTGGTTAACCTAAGTGTCTGGCTAGAGACCTCCTTAGGCTAATGGTAACAGTACAGTTACGTGTCTAGCACAAGTGGGAGTCTGTTAGGATTATGTGCGAGACAGTAACGGAGATTACTGTGTCCAATGTTATAAGAGGAATAAATAATAAAAGTTATTTATTATTTATAGTTGATAAAATGTCAGTTTATATTTTATCAGGTAAAAATTAATTAATAGTAAATTAATTAATTAAAGGATTAATTAATTAATAGTGGGATTAATTAATTAAAAGGGGATCTAATTAAAATAGCCTAATGGGCTTTAATTAGATGGGCTTTTCTAAGTAATGGGTATTACCATATTTAATCCTATAAATATGATAAAACCCTGATCAGTTAATCATTCATTCAGTTTAAGCTTAGAGAAAAACCCTGAAATCCCTCTCCCCTCTCTCCATAACCGTCGACCAGAAGGAGAAGAAATCCAGGTGGTCTAGCAACCTTCTCACGTGGTGTCAGTAGCGGTGTATCCCCTACGAGCTTTCCGGAAACTAATCGCAAAAGGTAAACCATCAAACCTTGCTAAAATTGTATCTGATAACGTTTAAGATGGGTCCGGGTTTGGGAATCGTTTTTGTTATCCGCTGCGCACCGTTAGTGCCTACGGTTCCCAACATTTTCAAGGTACACATGGGTGAACTTTCTCAGAAGTAAGGATGGTGCTTCAGACATCATCATTTCTTTCATCAGAAATGTGCAGGTCAGACTACAACTTCCTGTTCAAGTGATTCGCACCGACAACGGCACTGAATTCAAGAATCGCAAGCTTAACTCGTTTCTTGATTCTGTCGGCATCACTCACACCTTTTCGACTGCCAGAACACCTCAACAAAATGGTGTTGTTGAGAGAAAGAACCGTACCCTAGTAGAAGTTGCACGCACAATGTTGACATTCTCCAAGCTTCTGCTACACTTCTGGGCTGAAGCCGTTGCGTCTTCCTGTTTCACCCAAAACCGATCTCTTATTACCAAAAGGTTCATGAAGACTCCATATGAATTGGTGTACAATCGACCTCCCAGCATCAAATTCTTCAGAGTTTTTGGTTGTGAATGCTACGTGAAAAAAGATAAAGAAAATCTCGACAAGTTCAGTCCAAAGGGTGATGAAGGTGCTTTCATTGGATATGCCAAGGACTCTCCGTCCTACCGTGTGTACAACAAGAAAACAGGATGTGTGGTTGAGAGCACAAATGTGGATTTTGAAGAAGGCATTGAAGAAGACTCTACACCAGCTCCAGTTGCACCAGGAATCTCTGGTGTTCTGGCGTCTGATCAACTTCATGGCAATCCCATGACTTCTTCTTCTTCGGCGAACAAACCATCTTCTTCTAACTCTAATACTTGTGATTTGGATGAATTGTTTGAATTCTTTTATAAAGATTCGCCTGCACCTGCTAATGTTGCTCTTCCTGTTCCTGCAGTTGTACAACCAGCACCTCATGTCATGGTCTCTACCACTGACATTTCATCTTCCAACCTCCAAGGCACATCATCATCGTCTGCTTCAGCATCACTAAGTTCTAGAGTATCTCATGCACCTGCTGAGGGGGAACCTTCCTCCACCTTCCAGCAGGCCCCGGTGGTGAATGTTCCAAGTCCTCAGAGTGGTGCTTCCTCCACAATGCTTACTACAAGTCAACATCAAGGCATTCCTCCACCTGCTCCACAAGTGGCAGGTCCCAGTACTAGCACCACTCCACCTGCTCCACAAGTGGCAGGTCCCAGTACCACTACTCAACCTGCTCCACAAGTGGCAGGTCCCAGTACAACCACTTAACCTGCTCCACAAGCTGCTGGCCCTTCGCTTGTCTCTTCAGACACACCAGCAGCTCCTGGTCCCATTGTGGTACACTCTCAAGTGCCACCTACTGTTACCACTCTAGCAACGACCAGACGTGAACCTGAGTTCTATATCGATCTGAGGATAGAACCTTTACCCCCTCCAACCTTACCCCATACGACCAAGTGGACCCGAGCTCATCCACTCCAACAAGTGATTGGCAGCAAGTCCGCACCAGTCAAGACAAGGTCTGCAACTCAAAATGAGTGCCTATTTGCAGCTTTCTTATCAAGACACGAACCCTCGAACGTGACGGAAGCCCTTGATATCTCTGATTGGGTGACCGCCAGGCAAGAGGAGCTGAATCAGTTTGAACGCCTGGGTGTCTGGAGACTTGTACCGAAACCAAAGAACAAGACCATCATCGATTTGAAGTGGATCTTCAAGAACAAGAAGGATGAAGATGGGATTGTAACCAGAAACAAAGCTCGTCTAGTAGCCAAGGGATTTAAGCAACAAGCGGGAATTGATTATGATGAGACATTCGCACCGGTGGCCAGAATTGAAGCTATTCGGATCTTCTTAGCCTATGCCGCTCACAAGAACTTCACTGTCTACCAGATGGACGTGAAAATTACCTTTCTCAACGGCGAACTGAAAGAAGAAGTTTATGTCTCTCAACCTGAAGGCTTTGTTGATCGTACCAAGCCTAACCATGTCTACATCCTAGACAAGGCTCTTTACGGGTTGAAGCAAGCTCCCCGTGCCTGGTATGATCATCTCTCCAATGCGCTACTAGATAATGGTTTCTACAAAGGTAAAATCGATCCTACTCTTTTCATCAAGACCGAAGGTGATGATATCTTGTTAGTTCAAATTTATGTCGATGATATCATATTTGGTTCTACTAACTCAGATATGTGCACTTGGTTCAGTGATCTCATGACCACCAGGTTTGAGATGAGTATGCTCCGGGAGTTGTCCTTCTTTTTAGGACTTCAAGTTCTACAAAAACCTGATGGCATTTTGATTAATCTATCGAAATACATCGGTGATCTCTTAAAACGTTTTCACATGGACACTTCATCGGTTGCTAAAACTCCTATGGCCTCGGGCACTTTGATCGGTGCTGACCCAAAAGGGAAGCCTGTCGATCAAAAGACTTATAGAGCCATCATTGGTTCTTTGTTATATCTGACTGCTAGTAAGCTGGATATTATGTTCGCTACTTGTTTTTGTGCTCGATTTCAGGCAAACCCAAAGGAATCACACATGATGGCAGTCAAACGCATCCTCCGGTACCTGAAAGGCACACCCAACCGTGGGTTGTGGTACCCAAAGGAGTCTGGATTTGAGCTCGTCGCGTTTTCGGATGCGGACCATGGAGGTTGTCAACTGGACCGGAAAAGTACGTCAGGCCATGTCCAGTTCCTGGGTGATAAGCTAGTCAGCTGGGGTTCAAAGAAACAACATTGTGTTTCTACATCTACGGCTGAGGCGGAGTATGTCGCTGCTGCCAGCTACTGCTCCCAAGTATTGTGGATGCGGACCCAGCTGAGAGACTATGGCTACAATTTCAATCACATACCCATCTACTGCGACTCCAAAAGTGCCATAGCCATCACATGCAATCCAGTCCAACACACTCGCACTAAGCATATTGATATAAGGTATCACTTCATCAAGGACCATGTGGAGAGAGGTACGATTGAACTTTATTTTGTCAACACCGAGTATCAACTTGCGGATCTCTTCACCAAGCCTTTGGATGAGAAACGGTTTAATTTCCTAATCTCCAAGCTTGGCATGTTTGATCCTCAAGAGTGATCATCTATCCACTACTCAGTCCTTCAGAACCATGACTCAGTGTTCAGACCCATGTTTTTGACCACTGTGTCATTGTTGTCTTGGACTAAGCCGCTGATAGATTAGGTTTTGTAATTTTAGTTTCTATCTCTATCTCTTTCCGTTCCTTGTTACTAATATTGTGCCATGAGTGTGTTTGTGTCAAGGGGGAACGTTCCCTCTCCATGCCTGTTCCGAGGGGGAACGTTGTCTGCCTCCGCCTGATCAGAAGGGGAACAGGTAAGCACCCCCAGGTAAGTTTTTTATTCCATATATATACATATAATAGAAAATTTTTTTTCTTCTATATAGGTTTTAGTTTTATTACTTAGATCACAAAAAAAAAAAAAAAATCAGATTTTATATACCTAGTTTTTGTCCTTTTCCTACTCTTTCTCTTCTCCAACTTTATCCTCTCCAAACTTTTCTCCATTTTCTTTTTACCTTCAAATCAATCAAAACTCAAAGGTTTCATTTTTTTTCATTGATTTTCAAGGTAAATCCATCATTTTCCATCTAGTTTAATCCACTTATTGCATATCTCATACATTCAAGCTTGATTTTGAAAAAACCCAAGTGAAAATTTTCAAGGGTTTATCAAAAAACCCCAACCTCAAAATTCTTGGATTTTGAGTGATTCGGGTTGTTTTTTGTGCTAATCGTATTCTTTAAAGTTGTAAATCGCATCAAAAGCTTTCTGTTCATATAAAATGCTTGCGATTTGGTGAGGTTTTGAGTGTTTGAGATGTTGTCCACCATTGTTAATGTTCTTGAAGGTATCAAAGTGTTCTTTATCAAAAGCCTCAAGAAATCACTTTTTGATCCTAAAAATATAAATGTCTATGTGGTTATGGTGTTTGTGAGACCTCATATGTTTTTAACCCAAGATCACTATTTTTACCACTTATTTTTTACCTCTTATTAATTTTTTACTCCTTTTTATTTTTCTTTTATTTGTCATTTTTTATTATTTTTATCATTTTATTTTCCTTGTTTTTTGTCCATCTTTGATCTTCCATCTTCAAGGTTTCAAGTCCTGACCGGAGAAAACTCCGGCGACCGGATCTCGCCGGAACCGGATCTCGCCGGAACCGGACCTCGCCGGAACCGGACGTCGCCGGAACCGGACCGGAGCTCGAACCGCAACCAAACCCAAGTCTTTTTCTTGACCGGAACCGGACGTCGCCGGAACCGGACGTCGCCGGAACCGGATGTCACCGGAACCAGACCGGAGGTCAAACCGAAATTCCACCCAAGTCTTTTTCTTCCCGGAACCAGACCGGAGACCTCACCGGAACCGGACGTCGCCGGAACCGGATGTCGCCAGAACCGGAGCGGAAATTGCCTTGACCGAATCTTAAATAAAAAAAATAAAAATAATAAAAAGGGTGAGATGAGGAGATGTCGCCGGAACCGGACGTCGCCGGAACCGGACGTCGCCGGAACCGGACGTCGTCGGAACCGGATTTCGCGTATGTGTGTGTGCCTGATTCTTGTAGACCGGAACCGGAAGTGTGTGGACCGGCGGACGTAGTGTGGATGTGCGAGACCGGAAAACGTTTTGTTTGGTTGGGTGTGTACCCCGAACCGGACCACCACCGGCGACCGGACCGGACGTTGGCCGGCGACCGGAGGTAGTGTGGATGTGCGAGACCGGAATCGTGGTTGTGTGCATCATCTTCCTTCTTCTTCCTTCTTCTTCTTCTTCCTCGTTTTTTTTGTTGCTATGTGATGGTGTTTGCATTTCAGATCTGAAAAAAAATAAAATGAGAGAGAAGAAATCCTTAAAAAAACTCGTTTTTTTGCCATCACACGCCTTTCCACACTAAACACAGCATCCTAGACGCGTCTTCCAGCTGGACACGGTCTCCCACACGGCTGGACACCTTTTCATGAGCTGACACGCCTCCCCACGTGCTAAAACGCGCTTCCATGCGCTCCCGTACGCTCCGAAGACGCGCTCCACGCGCCATCCAACGGTTATGTCTTCAGTCAGCACTCAGTCAGAGGTGATGACCGAGCCTCTGACCGAGCTCTGACCTGGCTTCTGCTCGCTGACCGCCATCTGACCGCGTTTGACCCACTTGTTTTGCGCTGACCGAGCCTATTTCTCTGACCCGTTTTTTATTTTTTATTTTTTTCTTTTTCTTTTATAATACATAAAAGATTTTTTTCTTTTATTTTTTATAAGATTTTTTAGTGTGATTTTTTTTACTTAGTCATTTTTTTCTTTTGTTTTGTGTCCTTATTTTTTTTTTGGTTGTTTTTTTTTATTATTATTAGAATTTTTTTCTTGGTTAAGTGAAAAATCGAATTGCTTATTTTTGAATTTTGTTGTGAGACTGCTTCAGGTTCTGGTCTTAAGAAAGTCTTATATGCATGCCTGATTGTTATTGATATATGATTCATGTATGCTTGGATTACTTGATTCATCATGTCTCACCCTTGCTTGATTATCTATTATGCATGTTCCATTGGTCTTAATTGTTATAATTGGTTACTTGATTCACCATGTCATGATACCACCACATTCAGAATAGCCTAAGTGTTCACGCTCATGTCTCGGGTTGGTAAGATCTTTTGAATTGTGCATCCACCAGACTTGAGAAAAATTCACACTCAATGTGTTGTGTTATTCTGTACCAAATCTTTTGATTTAGTACACAATAACACATCTCAATGATGTGTGTCTTATATTTCATTTATGCCTTTACCTCAGCACTAACATCTTATTTTTCAGGTACAATGGTGAATCCGAGCTCTTCAGCTCACCGACAGTCTCGTGTCTCTCAACCCCAACCCATTACCTACGATACCCTTTCACCTCAACTGCAGAAAATCTCTGATAGCCTCTTTCCTTATGCCAAATACCTTCCCTCCAACCAAAATAACCATTACCTTGACCTTGATCACTTCCAAACCTCACACCCAATCATAATAGAAATCCTTCAAAACCACCCACTTACCCCACTTCTCACCCGCCGTGTTGATATCCCGGAAGTCTACATACAACAATTCTATGACTCCATGCAATTTATTCCGCGTACCTCTTCCCAACCTGAGCACTTCAGATGCAAGGTCGAAGACTTTAAGTACAAACTCACCCGAGACCGATTCTGTCACATCCTCCAAGTACCTGTTAAAACCCCTGAGACATATCACCTGTCTGAAGAAGAAATGGTCCAGACCATCTATGCTCTCGGATATGAGGAAGACCTTCCTACTCTTGATGCGTTCAAACGCAAATCTATCGCCGGTGCCTGGTCCACTCTATTTGCCATCCTCAACAAGTGTCTTTCCTCTCGCACCAAAGGAACAGATCAATGCGGCAAAGAGTTAAAGCAAGTCTTTCTTGGTTGTGCCACCAACAACCCCGACACCGACTATCAGTACTTTCTTTGGGAGGAGTTTTCATCCGTGATCAAAGACAAGACAGGATCAAAGGCCAGAAAGTTCCTTCCGTATCCACGATTCTTGGCACTTATCATGTCTCATATCATAGACAAGAACTGTAGTATTCCACGGAAGGGGCTTCCATTATTTCCTACCTGGCCTATGTCGAAACTGGTTGATAACACTGATCATCAATAGATTGTTCCTATGAAGATTCCCCAAGAATTACTTGATACACTTGATCATCGTTCACCGATTCTGAGAGCATACTTAGACTCACTTCCTCTACCAGAACCTCCAGAGCCGGAGGCTGGCACCCCGGAGGAATCCCTTAGACAAGAAAGTGAGGGTTATGAGAGTGGTCATTCATCTGGGGGTGATGACCAAGGGCTTGAGGATGAGGAGTCGGGGGGAGATGACGGGGGTAACTTAGGCGGTGACGATGATCAGACCGGAGCAGGCTCTTCTCGCTTTTATCCACCTGTACTGGCGAACCGAACACCTTTTTCTTTGGTGGACTATTATTCTGAGTCTGAATACTCTGGTGAGTTTGAAATAAGGTTTGAGGGAGACAAAACAGTCGAAGATAGCTATGATAGTGAGCTGAGCGAGGGAAGTGAAAGAAATGATGAGTGGGAGTCTGGACCAAAGGTTTTAACCGGTCCTCGCCTATCCTTAGGTAGACGCTGGGCAACACATCTGCTACCCGTACACATGTGTTGAGTACGGGTATTGAAGAAGACACCTCCCACCCAGAGGTGCAATTGCACGCCCTACCTATCCACTCATCCATCTCTCAAAAGGTGGGTGTTTCATTCCACGGGGACAAAGCACAACGGCTATCAAGCCCTCACTTGGAGGGTAATGATATTGAAACAGGAGGATCCCTGCCTGATGCGGTAATTATCGTATATAAAAAGCGTAACAAGTTTTAACCTCTAATGCCTAGCCACTGTTTTACAACATATACAGGCAAGCGTACCTGATCGTGGGTAATATAGTGTAGGAAAGTCCAGGTATCGTATCTACCACTGGGAACGATCAAGTTATCGTAGATTAAAGTCTGAATTGGTTTAATTAACCTAAAGGGGGGGTTTTGTATGAAAAAGGTTTGAATACTTAAAAAGACAACTAACTAAGTAAAAACTAAGAAAGCAATTAAAATACTGATTTAAGATTATAATAAGGAAAAACAGCAGTACTTATCATGGTAAAGTGAATCCCCAATACGGATGATATGAATAGGTCGAAGGTTTGGTTGTTTTGATTATTGTAGGAATTTAAGTCTGAGACACCCTAACATGTAAATATTATGGTTAGAAACTAGGATACGATCCTCCTAATTCCAATCCTAAATCGTTTGGTCCACAATCTAGAAACGGTAAACCCTTCCTAATCAATATTGCAATGGCTCTTTTACTATTTGGTCACTATTGGTCCAAGTAACCCCTTAACACAACCTGTTGGTCCAAGGTTAGGCTAAGGTAGGTTGATTATCCTTTCGGAGTCTATCTGCTTTGGTCTAACAAATACACCCAACCAATTGAATTCAAATTGCCAAAACACTATCAATCAGAAAAGAACCATAATAAACATTCAATTAATCAAAACAAACCAGTAAACATTAATCACAAGTATCATCCAGAAAGGTTCATCGACCATGACAAGCACTACTAATAAAACTACTCACTAATCATGATGAAAACATAAACACAAACACAAACAAAAGTAGATATCGACAAGATACCGACAGTACAACGACGAATGATCGGAGATCGATTCCCGCAGCGTATCGGCACCTTTCGTACTCTCACTCTCGTTCCTCCTCGTATCCCGTACTTCTCTCGTGTATCGAACATGTTTAGAACTGAAGGAGGAGGCTGATATTTAATGGAAAACGCCCAGGGGTCATCTGGCGATCGCCAGACTGCTAGTTTGGCGATGCCAGACACTTAATTCAACCCTAATCTTCAATTCAGTCAAATCTGGCGGTGCCAGATTCAGAATCTCGCGAACGCCAAGTGTCTCATGTGTTGACTTTGTGCATTTTTCACGTTTTCTCGCCTTTTTCGTACTTTTCCATTCCACGGCCTCCAAATCCTTCACAAACAATAATAAGCTCTTTTAGTGCATGAAATGATCATAAACGGGTGAGAAATGGGGTAAAGTCATACGATTACGTGCAACCAAAACATGTATAATTTTGGTGTTATCAAAATCCCCACACTTAAGCTTTGATTGTCCTCAATCAAAAGACTGAAAGATAAGAAAGATAACTCCAAAATTATCTCCACCCAAGATCATCAAAGAGAACAAAGCATACTCACACAATCGAACACACAAACAAGACTCACCAAGCAATTGGATACCAAGGCCAACCTTTTACCCTCACATAATATGAATAACAATATAAAGTGTATCTCTCGGGGTAAAAGTGTATATGTAAGTGATCACACCTATACTCGACTAATCCCCGCATGCATAAGCTTGTCACCAAATCTAATCTCCACCACTGAGAAGTTGTCAACCGTCAAGAGGACTTTAGGGTTGTAATGTTAGGCTAAGGGTTAAGGGTAGGATAAAGGATATATAAGTGACTAAGGGTTTTGCAACAAAAACTTGAAAACTCAATCAGTAATGATCCAAACAGTGAAGCAATCTGACTTTCAAACAATGAAGCTTTTGGGATGAGTATTTCTCTTTCTTTTAGAATTGGCCTAAGACTATGGCTTATTTGGGGCACAAATTCTTTTTCAATCTTTTCAGCTCTCATTCATTTCTTTTTTTTTCAACATTCTCGACTCTTTTGATATTTCTTTTCTTTTCTAAGTCTCAAATATTTTCTTTTCTTTTTCTCTTTTTTTTTCAGAGCAGCTACTATGTTGCTTTTGGGCTCTTTTTAAATCTCAATCCCATAAAACTGTCAGATATGAAAAACTGGATCAAAACGTCTCAAGATTCAAATTTAAGTCACGGCCAAAAGATAGATAAAACAATTAGGCTCAAGGATAAAGTGTATAGTGGGTAAAGAAATGAAAAGGCTAAGGCTCAAAATGGTTACAAGGGATAAAGTGTTAAAAGGTTAACACTTTTCAATTAAAGGCTAGGCAAATCAGACAATCTTGAGATCATTTGACGAAGGCTAAAAGGGTTAGAAACGAAGGCCTCTATCAGCGCAATGGTGATAAATACTTCTCTTATGTGGTCTCGACAAGAATTCAAATGACAAGTTCTACCTTGGGTCAAAGTCGGTATTCCTCACAGAATAAATAGCAATTAAGGCTCAATCTCTCAACGGAATTAGGTGAGGCACTCATGGTAATCAGTTTTCCAAGGCATCCTTTTACTCAACTAATCCTATTCAGTGTTCTCCTATGCAAGCAACTCAGTCTCAAAAACAATCTCAGATTTCGAAAAAATTGGGGTCAAATCTCAAAGCTTTCAAAAATTTGAAAAACGACAATCCATAAGCAAAAAGTGAACCCATTTAAACAGATAAGTCTACATAATCCCCTCCCCACACTTAAAATTTGCAGTGTCCTCAATGCAACAATTAACACAATTAAGGAGTAATTGGGAAAAACATAAACTTACCGGGTTATGTGACGAAATCTGTTCTGATCTGAGAGTGGTGGGTAAAAAATCGTGCTCGATCATAGATCATAAATCGCCATATCTACCAACAAAAAGAAAAAGAAAAAGTAAAAACGAACAAATGAAAATAAACCAAATCAAACTACTTAAAATCCTAAACAATCCAAACAAAATAAAATTGTTCAACCAAACACAACCACGCAGTTCAAAAATAAAACTGTTTACGACAACCATATCGAATAACGGAAATAAAAGAGAGAGATCAATAAGGGCCACGAGGTTGGTTTTGCCAATCCTCGTAAGTCGGGTAACCGGGCGGAGCGTCCTCGGACTATGGCCAATATGGAGATGGAGCATAAGCGGTATTCGGTTGAATACCGAAGTGGGAGGCCATCTGGTTCATCACTCCACTTTGCCAGTTGGCTTGGTGAAGAGCCTCCATGGTGTTGTACTCCATATGCTGTCGATGCCGGCCATAAGATAACGACATCTCCGAGAGTTGGTCACTCAAGTCTTGGTAACCCGAATATGCCGTCCAATCCGCCGGTTGTTGACCCACATTCGCCCCACTCGTTCCACTTGTTCCGCCAATCTCATGCGTGCTCCTCGATGCTTCACTCCTTGCTTGAGTCGGTTGACTTCTCGGCTGACTCCTATAAGCTTGAGGATTATGGATCCATGCATTGTAGTCTCATCCAACCATGTGCTCAACCCTCGCCACGCCCATGCCTCGGAGTTGGTCCATGTCAATCAACCCCATCTCCCCGAGGTTCGTTATCGAAGCAATAGCGGCGTCGGTTCGGATACCGAAGTGTTTGGCCAAGAGCGTCACGTACTGGCCACCAACTATGCGACTACCCTCTCGATAACCACTCGCCTTGGCGAGTTGAGCGGCGATGAGATACGGAGCATTCGGATATTTGTCATCCGTAGAGAGTTGCTCAAGAAGCCACAAATCATGCACAGTCACTTTCTCCTCACTCGAAGAACGAGTGTTCACCGCTTGAATGAGCATGCGGTGTAAGAGTCGGTCCGATGAAGCAAAAAACCTTTCACCTTGAGGTTGCCATGATAATCACCATCACCCAAGATCGACCACGCCAAACGTGGATCAAAACCATCGGGTCTCTTTGCAGTCGCCCACATGTACTCCTCAAATCCGGGAGCATCAACATCCGATTGGGTATATATCCCCAAGGCAAGAGCAAACTCGACCAAAGATAAAGATCTCCAAACGCCACCAAGTCGGAAAGTCATACACGATTGATGAAATTCCCCAAGAGCCTTGGTTGCATCGAAACAGAACGTGGCCACAAACTCCACGATAAGCTCTCGGTAGAGGGTCTCGGCAATATCGAAAACTCGCTCCCATGCATGGAATATGTAGTACTCATTGCCATCCTCATGGTATGCGTGCTTTTCAAGAATTGCTTTGATGTCGTTCTCGACACCCATCGATCCAAGAAGATCCCAATCGACTCTCTTTGGCATAAGCACTTGGCGGGGGAGAAGTCGGTTGACGGTGTCCCGAAACTCCTCCCTCTTTGGGCCATTCAAAGTTGGGTCATTTGCTAAGGAGGTGAAAACATGACTTCCATCCGGTGCACGGAAGTTAGCTACGGCGGTCGCAGACGAGCGGGTTCTTTGTCTCTACAAAACCGAAATACCATTGTCTTAGAAAAATTTCAATCCATAAACGCAAGACAAGGTTTATTCACATTCAAAAATTCTAATGAGACAAAACCTACACGACTAACAAGTTCAATTACCGAATATATGCATGACAAAATAAGAACAATGGGGATGTGTAGCATCCCCACACTTGAACTTTTAGTCCAACCTCTATACAAATAATCTAGCTAACAAGGATGGAATGGGGGATTTTGATGTCATCAAGATCCCCACACTTATCATTTAACCACAATCACTAGATTAAATAAACACAAAGCATGCTAACATGAAGTTTCAATCATAAAATCGGGCATGCATCAACTCATAAGCATCAATCAATCAATGGTGATTCAAGAACAATGTCTAATTCAATATAAGCATTCACACACCATTGATGGTCCAAACAAGATCTCCTCTTACCAATTCAAGCTATTCTTACGAAATTGAAGTTAGGAAACATACCTTAGCCATGGAAATTGATGAAATTGAAGCTCAAGAAATTCGAATCTCGCAAGAACGTGAGAGGGTTTAGCGGCGCCTAAGAGAAATTAGGGTTGTGGTGAAGTGAAAAAGTGAGAAAAGAGGGTTAAAAACCCGTCTGTCCCGACTTCGCGTCGCGAAACGGGTAGTATTCAAGAATACCCTAGTTTTAAAAATTTTGGCATCGCCAAACAGCACTCTTCGCGTCGCGAGGTTCGAAATTTTTACCTGATCTGTGGCCTACCAACTTCGCGTCGCCAGATTTGGAATCTGGCGATCGCGAAATGCCCACTGTTTCCAACTTTTGAAAATCTGCATCGCACTCCGAATTCGCTCGAATTTGGTTTTTATCCCCTCCGTATGGTTACCTAAGCAATATCAAATGAAAACATTAATAAAAACACACACGCAAATCATTAAAAACGAAAGAAAATCAAAAAGCTCGGGTTGCCTCCCGAGAAGCGCTTCATTTTTGGACGGGTCTAGAGCTCGACCCCACTTTCGGCTCATTTCTTGGCACGTCGGGCTGACGAGCCCTTCTTCTTTATGTGATCTTTCTTGGAGGATCCCGGTTCCTTGGTTGATTGCTCCTTTTTACGCATCGGGTTCGGATAATCCTCCGTCTTCTTTCCAAGTTCATGCGGGAGTAGCGGGCGGTTCGTGTTATTGTTGTAGGCCAGAGAAGGATCTTCGTATGGTTCATCGAGGTGTCTAACCGGCTCTCCGTTAGGATCAAAGTAAATCCGATTGTCTCCATAGCCTAAGCTCGTCACTTGGTTGCGCATATCGGTATTCACTTGAGCGGTGTGTAAGAATAATCTCCCGAGGATTATTGGGATTTCCGTGTTCTGTGGAAGATTAGCTATGACGAAGTCCGTATAGTAAACAAATTTGCCAATACGAATCGGGACTCCTTCCGCTATCCCTAACGGTGTTGTCATGTAACCGTTCACCCCTCGGTATTGATAGTTCGTTGGCATGATCTTTTTGACTCCTATTTTCCTGCAATAACCAACAGGCATCATATTAAGAGCGGCACCTGAATCAACCAAAGCAAGACCACTAAATTTATGACAAGAAATCGGTTAGTTGTAACTCCCTGGATCATGCTTGATTTGTGCGATGTAGATGAGATCATCTTCCGCTGCTTTCTCCTTCTCTTTCTCCTTTCTTTCTCCTTGCCCTTATCTTCTTTCTTCGGGATCACGAGCTCCGCGTATCCGCCTTGCTTTCCATCTTCCTCCTCATCATCACTTAAAGCTTCGGGAACTTTGAGTCTTAGGTATTTGAATGACACGGTGAACCCCCCCGAATCGTAATCCGTGGCATAATCGGGCTCACTTTCACTCTCAGTTTCCACGTACTTCTTTGTGTAGATGTCCGTCCACTTCTTCTTTGACGGCTCTCCAGTTATCGTGAGCATCGGCTTCACATTCTCCACCTTTGGGTTGACTTGTGTTTGCGTCGGCAATTCTCCTTGCGTCCTTTCACTTAGCATTTGCGAAACACGTCCAACCTGCAATTCCAAATTCTGGATGGTACTTTGGTGATTACGTAGGTATGAACCTACTTCATCGTTTAGCTTCTTTTGCGCACCCATGAATTGGATAATCCGATCTTCGATAGAAACACGTGGCTCTCCATCCGGTCTTTGGTTCTGTTGAGTTGGTGCAAAGAAACCGGGAGGTGTAGGGATGAAATTACGGTTATTGTTCCACCTCCCTTGGTAATTGCCTCGGTTGATATAGTTCACCTCCTCGGGTGTCATCATCGGTCTGTTCGGGCAATCCTTCGTCAAGTGTGGTCCATTGCACTCCTCGCATCCAACCTGCAAAGCATGAACAGATATAATAAGTTCCTCGATTTTGCGTTCAAACTTTACCTGTTGGTTTTTCATAGCGGCTAATTCATCGGATGGATCAAAGTCGGTAGAGATCTTTCCGGCCATCCTCGGGATTTGCAAACGCTTGTCCGTCCTCCAATCTATCCACTCATCCATCTCTCAAAAGGTGGGTGTTTCATTCCACGGGGACAAAGCACAACGGCTATCAAGCCCTCACTTGGAGGGTAATGATATTGAAACAGGAGGATCCCTGCCTGATGCGGTAATTATCGTATATAAAAAGCGTAACAAGTTTTAACCTCTAATGCCTAGCCACTGTTTTACCACATATACAGGCAAGCGTACCTGATCGTGGGTAATATAGTGTAAGAAAGTCCAGGTATCGTATCTACCACTGGGAATGGTCAAGTTATCGTAGATTAAAGTCTGAATTGGTTTAATTAACCTAAAGGGGGGGTTTTGTATGAAAAAGGTTTGAATACTTAAAAAGACAACTAACTAAGTAAAAACTAAGAAAGCAATTAAAATACTGATTTAAGATTATAATAAGGAAAAACAGCAGTACTTATCATGGTAAAGTGAATCCCCAATATGGATGATATGAATAGGTCGAAGGTTTGGTTGTTTTGATTATTGTAGGAATTTAAGTCTGAGACACCCTGACATGTAAATATTATGGTTAGAAACTAGGATACGATCCTCCTAATTCCAATCCTAAATCGTTTGGTCCACAATCTAGAATCGGTAAACCCTTCCTAATCAATATTGCAATGGCTCTTTTACTATCTGGTCACTATTGGTCCAAGTAACCCCTTAACACAACCTGTTGGTCCAAAGTTAGGATAAGGTAGGTTGATTATCCTTTCAGAGTCTATCTGCTTTGGTCTAACAAATACACCCAACCAATTGAATTCAAATTGCCAAAACACTATCAATCAGAAAAGAACCATAATAAACATTCAATTAATCAAAACAAACCAGTAAACATTAATCACAAAAGTATCATCCAGAAAGGTTCTTCGACCATGACAAGCACTACTAATAAAACTACTCACTAATCATGATGAAAACATAAACACAAACACAAACAAAAGTAGATATCGACATGATACCGACAGTACAACGACGAATGATCGGAGATCGATTCCCGCAGCGTATCGGCACCTTTCGTACTTTCACTCTCGTTCCTCCTCGTATCCCGTACTTCTCTCGTGTATCGAACATGTTTAGAACTGAAGGAGGAGGCTGATATTTAAAGGAAAACGCCCAGGGGTCATCTGGCGATCGCCAGACTGCTAGTTTGGCGACGCCAGACACTTAATTCAACCCTAATCTTCAATTCAGTCGAATCTGGCGGCGCCAGATTCAGAATCTCACGAACGCCAAGTGTCTCCTGTGTTGACTTTGTGCATTTTTCACGTTTTCTCGCCTTTTTCGTACTTTTCCGTTCCACGGCCTCCAAATCCTTCACAAACAATAATAAGCTCTTTTAGTGCATGAAATGATCATAAACGGTTGAGAAATGGGGTAAAGTCATACGATTACGTGCAACCAAACATGTATAATTTTGGTGTTATCACTGCCCCGATCCCCACCTTCACTTCATGTGCACCAAAGTCTAGTGCCCGATACACATTTAGGTACACATACTGCCAGTCTGTGTGACGCAGTCTCAGCTCCACCTGTCGCGATTCTTAGTGACGTGACCGGAACCCCGAGAGTGGTGTCCACGAAGGGCATTTCACGAGGACCGGAGGGAAGACCTACCACGGCTATCATCTCGCCAACTGTGAAAGTGGGCCACACCGTTGATTCAGCGGTTGTGCAAACGGGTACTCTATGTGAGCCCGGTGCTACTTACCCGGCATTTGTTGTCACGGACATGATGGACAGAGCCCTAAAGCCTGTCCGTGAGGAGTTCGATGCAAAGTTTGCGGCACTTGAAGCCCGATTAAAGGGCAAAGGGAAGGTGACTGAGCCTGTACGAGATCCAACACCACCTCACCGATCACCATCCCTACCTCTGAGATCCACCGCTCCCGTTTCCTCTTCTGATGAGTTACGGGACCTTCTTATGGCATCCTTACTATCCAGGAGTGATCTTTCTGACCATGAGGTCAATCTTCTGGGATACTTGAAGCGGTTCTCTGATCCATCACTTCCCGCGAGCCATCCCGAGCCGGCTACCTCCTCTTCTCAAGAGGTAGTCTTATCTATCCAGAGGCTCGAAGGGAAGCTTGATGCCCTGAAGACGGAGGAATTAGCTGAGATCAAGGGCTCCATTTCAGACATGCAGACTCAGATCCGAGCCCTTGAGACTTCTTGCCGTGCATCAGCCGAGCCACCTAAGCGCAGACACGACGACCGAGATGACCCCGATCGCCGTGAGGGGGAAATCCATAAGAAGGCTCGGCTTGGCTCTTCAGTTCTGACAGGCACATCTTCCGGCGCCGCTCCTTCTGGTACTCATATGGGGACCGGTGCCGATGTATCTCATTCTCAGCCTGATCCGAACCCGACGGCAGATTCAGCGGAGGGTCGAGAGATTGTTTTTTGTGTCAACCCGGAAATCTCTCACCCTGTCCGCATACCCGCTTCAGATGATGTTCCTTCAGATGATTATGAGTCATGCATGGAGAGCTACAGTTCGGACTCTCCTCTTCTGGTATCATGTCAGTCGCCTCCACATCAGTCTCTTCCCGGTATGGAGATGTATAGTTCTGACTCTTCTTCACCACCTATGTCTCCACATTCTTCATATGATACGCCTTCTCCAAGCCGGTCTCCTCTTCCTCTTACGCCGTCTCCTACTTACAGAGGTCCTCAACTAAGGGTACTGCCTCACTCTCCATCTCCAGTTCAGGATGATTCACCTTCTCGCACTCCCTCTCCACCAGTCAAAGCTTCTCGTCGTGGTCCGAACAACCCTGTGACTCATGGACCCCAGCGACCGATTCATGGTCAATGGAGGCAGCCATCGGTATCACCTCCCAAAGTGATCTATCCCAGGGAGAAGGGTGCACTTTCAAATCGCAGAAAGTATGTGGAGCCGCTCAAATCAGTCAAGTGGGATAGACAAAGAAGGCGTGGCAGTTACCTTGAGGATACTCATAGATCTATCTTCACTGACAAGGTGGAGATCGTGCCGATGGAGAAGTACTACAACATCACCGATCTGCCACCACAAAAGCAGACCAAGTATCTCTACTGGATGGATACTCAAGCCAAACCCAAAGCAAACGTGTTCTTTTATGATAATCCGATCATCCGAGTCAGTGATGTTTCATCCGTATGCTTCCAGAGCTTATGGTTCTCAGTCTTCTCTGTCATCCGAAAGAGAAACAGGGAGTTCACGTTCTCCGAAGCTGATTTCGACAATGTGCATCTTGCTGACATTGACACATTGTACACTGACTTGAAGACACTTACCACCCGACCTCAGGAGACATTCAAAGGACTGGAAGCTGTTAAACATTTTATCGAGAGGAACCGGAAGAACTCAAAGACTCATGACTTTCAGATCGGGTTAGAGAGTCATCAGAGCACGATCAATCTCTCCCCGCCAAACCAAGACCTCCCAAACATCGATCGCTACTCTTTTTACCAAGTCCTCGAGAAACCAACTCTTGGGGTAGTTTACCAGAACCAGAAGGAAGAGAAGAAGTTTATGCGATGCGATGAGGTTCACAAGTACAGTGACTGGACGCTCCACATCATCAACAAAGGGTTGGCTACCGAGAAGAAGAGGCTTGAGCTTGAGGTGTTGAAGACCAAGCACTGGATAAATCCCTCTATTCTGATCGACGAGGTTTTCCAGATCATCGAGCATCGGCTAGAACATCGCATCATTCTACGAGGCTTCGAATCGTATTGTGGTCTTCAGAAGATAGAGGGACCAGTCAAAAGAGTTGAGGAGAGACCGCCGCCACCATCATCACGAAGAAGAGAAGGATCATCAAAGAACCCCAAGGAGACTGAAGGATCAAAGAGGAAATCATCAAGTCACCAGAAGCGACGAAATTGACACAAAGGAGGAAATTGTTAGGAATATTTGTTAGTTGTGTCAATTTTGTAATTTCCTAAACTTAGTTGTCATTTATGTAATTTGCAATTAAAGGCCCAATTGTTTAGGCCCATTTATTTCTAAAAAGCCTAGCCCATTGAGTTAGTATAAATAGAAGTCATTTACTTCGTTTGTACTTTCTCTCCCACTTTTGCTTCTCTAATCATTGAATGAATGCAATCTATCTTGATCTTGGTACTTAGCATATACATCATATAAAATCTAAGTGTTCTTGATTTGATTGATTTAGCACCCACAGATCCATGTGCAATAGCTGTAGTGGAGAGGAGATAGTGGAGACCTGCTTCGATTTGAAAGAAGCTCTTGTCTGCTTTCCCTTTCGCATGTTGAGCAAAGAGATTCCTTTGCAAAGCTCTTTTCAGGGAGACCATCAACCAGATTGCTGATAGAGAGTTGATTGATGGTTTTGATGTTAAGGTGACAGAGACGCTTGTGCCAGAGCCAGTTGATGTCAGAAGAGGCCCTGGACATGAAGCACACATTTTCAGTAGATGTGTCCATGTTGATAGTGTAGACATCACGGAAACGTTGTCCTCTGAGAATGACTTTCTTGTGCGTGTTCTTCACCTTACAGTCCTTCTTGGAGAAACAGACTTTGTTATCCTTATCACAAAGTTGACTGATACTCAGCAGGTTGTGAGTTAGTCTTTCAACATAAGATACCTTCTTAAAGGTAGTCGTACCATTGGTTAAGGTACCATAACCTTTAGTCATACCTCTTCCTTCACCACCAAATTTGACTGAAGGGCCTGCTTCTTCTTTGAAGTCAACCAGCACATGCTTGTTTCCAGTCATGTGCTTTGAGCATCTGCTATCAAGATATCAGATGCCCTTTCCATGAAATAAGAAGACAGGTTAAGTGGTCTTGGGGACCCACATAAAGTTGAGTCCAGTTGAGTCAGCACTTGATGACTCATCAGTAACATAGATTATCATTGCATTTGAGGTAGAGGCAACGACATCTGTCATTTCTGATTTCTCAGAATTGACAGGATTAGGGATGCTTGAAGCATCAGGGATTAACGGATTCTTTCCCATGACTGATTTTTCAGCCTTGGGACCTTTCTTTACCTTAGCTGACTTTTCAGCTTTGGTAGCATTTGGACAATTACTAGCAATATGATCATTTTGACCACAGTGATAGCAACTTCTGAAGGTCTTAGCCTTAGAGAGACTACCCTTAGGATGTTTAAACCTAAGATGGGTTGGTCCTTATCCAAGAAAGCCTTTTTCAGTGGTTTGAGGAGGAATTTGTGTCTTCTCCTTAGGCTTAGATATAATATCTACTTTAAGTCTAGGAACAAGGTTTAGTCATGTATTCAGCTTCCCTGACCTAGGAGGTCCACTACCTAAGACTTTAGGAGTCTTAAAGTAAGTTTTAGAAGGTCTTGGTGGTTGGAGAGAGAAATTCCTGTCCATGGAGGGCTGGTCAGAGGTAGAGTCATTTTCATCAGCAGGACAAGAGTTAGAAGACACAAACATGCCAAACTTTAAACTAGATTTATCAGGGATATCATCAGCATGCAAATTGTCTTTATTAAAACCTAGACTGGTTCTAATCTTAGGATGTCGCTGAGAGGAGATTATTTTGTCAACAGTTTCAGAAGCATCAACCCAACTTTTGACAGTAACTTTCTCAAAGTAGAGTTCAGTAAGAACTATCTCTTTCTCAGCGATAGCCGTATCTCTTTCAAGACAAAGGATTTGGTTCACATGAACCTGGTCCTTGTAACTTGCTTCATAAATGGCAAGCTCTTTGAGTTTCTCATAACACTCTTTGAGCTCAGTCCTAAGATCAAGATTGATCTTTTCAGCAGAGGACTTGCCGTTTAAGGCATTATGCAAATCGTGGTAAGAGCGTCCATCGCTGACATAGTATCAGAGGGAAAGGGAGTAGATACCTGAAAAGGTGGGAGTGAGGATGAAGTAGGTGTAGCAGGAACCTCTTCAGGGATGTCCTCAAGCTGCGCCATGAGAACTGGTTCAACTTCTTCAATGATAGCCATCAGACATGTGGCTTCAGTGGTGTCTTCCTCATTTGAGGAATCGTCAGAGGAATCGTCCCATCCTTTTCCTTCAGCGATTAGACCTTTGCCTTTTCGTTGGTATTTCAGCTTGCGATATTTCGCCTTCAGCTTCCAGTATTTGTCCTCCTTGGAAGCTGGAGAGGAAGATTCAGCAAACTGATTCTTCTTGTACCTGCATTCAGTAGCATAGTGTCCCTTTCCCTGACACTTGAAGCAAGTAGCAGAGGCCTTATCACCAGAAGGTGTTTCAGCCTTGTTAGTAAGAGAGAGGGGTTTAGACTTTCGGAAGTTTCCTTTTCGTCCAAACTTCTTGAAATGCTTAAAAAGAAGAGCAAGGGACTCATTGAGCTCAGTCTCAGTATCAGATACGTGGTCAGAGTCAGAATCTTCTATCTCAGTGATGGTCACTGTTGAGACAGGATTACAGGGTTGAGGAGATTCAGAAATTAAAGCAAGAGAGGTGCTTTTGACATCCTTAGTATCTCTTATGAGATTAGACTTAAGGGTCTTGTGTTGTTCATGGTTGAGCATCATACCATATAACTCACTGAGAGTTGTAGTCTTTATGTCCTTTGACATTTTAAGACACATGGTGTAATTTTCCCAGTGATCCGGGAGAGCTTCCATGAACTTAGTGATTACCTGCGAGTTGGAGTAAGAGACGTCGTAGGTCTTCAGATCTATCAAGAGGCAGTTAAACCTCTGATGGGTCTGGGAGAGAGTTTCACCTTTAACAGCGATGAACTTCTCATACTGACGTATGAGGTGAATCTTTCTAGATTCCATGAGAGCATCAGCGCCCTCATATTGGAGACACAGAGTGTCCCATATCTCCTTAGCAGATTTCAGCTTGCTGATGGAGTGAAATACTTCATCAGGAAGAGACATAGCTATCAGAGATCTTGCCTTGGTGTCAATATTCACTAGACGTCTATCTTCATCAGACCAGTTAGCAACTAGTTTGACAAAGCTTATTTCCTGTACTGCAGGGGTGTTATTAGTAGCAGCAACGGAAGGGATTATAGAAGTGGGAACGTGTGGTCCATGCTCTATAAAGTAGGGGATTTGAGGATCAGAACCAGCTAAGAATAGCTCCATCCGAGATTTCCAGAGAGGGAAATTTTCGGGTATGAATCTACGTGGCTTTGCCAGAGATCCAGAATCGAAGTAAGAATCTTTAGAAGGAAAGGTGGCCATAGTGTGGATCTAGAAACTATGTTTCTTTTGTGAACGGTTAGATAGAAGAAAGAGTTTCTAACCGCTCTTATACCACTTGTTGGTCCTCTTTCGATGACCAACTATGTAAATTGTATTGTAGAAGGGGGGTTGAATACAATCAACACAGTTTCTTCTACTTAATTTAATTCACAACCCCTATGGAGTTTTTGTGTGAACTAAAGTAGATTGTTTGTTGAAGCGGATCTAGACTATGTCATGATCCAAACAATCCATAAGTATTTCACGAAGCATTTGCTTATGCACAAAGCAAGAATAGAGATAGATAGAAGTGAACCTTGATAGAGAGAGAAAGGATTGGGGTATAGAAGCATGAACATGGGTTGGTTTGAAGAACAAACCTAATACTCATGTTTATACCCCATGCATTAAATGCATGGCAGAACCACTTTTGCACGTGGCAAACTAGGAGTGCTTCTATTGTACTATATACTATAAACGACGGCCCATACTTGGTAGGGTTATGGTCTATAGTGTACAATTTCCTTATGGTTGACAAGCAAAGAGGGAGCAGTGAAGAGACATCCCGTTTTTGTACTCTTGACAGAAAGGCAAATCAAATCCTTTGCGTGCATATAGGAGGGAAAGACAAATCTTGAATTCGTAAAGAACAAGTCACTGATCGGGCATTAGAGTCGCTGATCTCTGGAAAGATCAGGGAGGCACTGTGACTTGTCTTCAGCAGAACGTCATGCAGAGTAGTAAGCTTGCTATTACAGAGTTCAACTTTAGATCACAAGCTCGCTGACTCTTTCATTCAGCTTACATCAATAGATGGTGCTGATGGTTTTCTTATGGCATGACTATTTGTCTTTCAGGGGATACTTAGTTGATGTCAGCTCTTGCTGATACTGAACGGAGTCAGTGATCAGCAATCGTTGATTGCCCAAACAGTCAGCGATAAAGAATCACTGAAGTAGTGAACTTCATCTTTTAGCAGTGCTAAGTATTTTACAGAAGATAGATAAAGGATCATTGGTATTTCACAAAGTCTTGGGAAGACTGGATCAACAGTTTCTTACTAGTTTTAGCCCCACCGAGGTGAAGGTTCGTTTCGCCAGCAACTTGTTGAGGAAGGCAGCGAAAGACTGGTGGAGTGTGGTGAGCGGTTCTAGGACTCAAGAGCATATAGCCGCAATGACTTGGGAGGAATTCAAGGTGTTGTTCAAGGCGGAGTTCGAGCCGCTGGTTGAAATAGAGAGGCTCACTAATGAGTTCCTCTACATGAGGCAAACTAATGAGTCGGTGAATGAGATCATCGAGAAGTTTCTGGAGAAGTCCCGCTTTTGCCATGACTATGTGGCAAATGAGACCATGAAGATGTACCGTTATGGGCAGATGTTAAGGTCAGATATCCGGGAGTTTGTGCTGATGGCTAATTGCCAGACTTTCCAGCAGATGTTCGAGAGGGGACGGGCGAGAGAGTTCGAGTTGGAGCGCCAAGGGAAATGCAAGAAAGAGGAGCACACTCAGGGTCAGTCGAACAAGAAGTTTAAAGGGTCGAACCAGAGGTCGGAAGGGAAGAAGGAGTATCCTAAATGCTCCAAGTGTGGCTGGAGTCATCCGGGCGAGTGTAGGTTGGGCCCCAGCACGTGTTATAAGTGCGGGAAGCCGGGCCACATGAGCTGTGACTGCAAAGCTTCGGCCAGATTGTGTTTCAGATGCTTCGAGCCGGGTCATGTTGCGCATGAGTGCCCTAAAGTGGCTAGATCTACACAGGTATCGGGTGCGGCGCCGGTAAAGGCAATTGTGTCTAGCTCGGCAAAGAAAGTGGAGATTCCGAAAGGCCGTGTGAGGGTCTTTCAACTGACAGCAGAGGAGGCGAAGGTGGAGCCTGAGGTAGTGGCAGGTATATTTCCCGTGAACTCGATACCAGCTTTAGTATTATTTGATACGGGTGCTAGCAATAGCTTTGTTTCTACTTCTTTTTGTAAAAGTTTTCCTACTGTAAGGGGTAGATTAGATGAGCTTTAGAAGTAGAAATAGCTGATGAGAAGAGTGTAATAGTTAGGGATGCATATAAGGGAAATGTAATAGAGTTGGGACGGGTGAGATTCCGTGTCGATCTCATACCCATTCCCATGAAGGAAATTATTGTAGTGTTAGGGATGAGTTGGTTGAGTCATCATGGAGCTTGGTTCGACTGCGAGGGTCAAAGAGTAAAGATCAGAAACCCTAGTGGAAGATACTTGATCATCTCGGGGAATGGCATGAAACGACCGCCAAAGACATGTTCTTTGGCTAAGGCAAGAAGGTACGTGAAGGGCGGAGGCGTTAGCTACTTGATCTATGTGATAGAAGGTGCGGGGGAGAAAAAGAAGAAGACTGTGGCTGACGTTCCGGTTGTGAGGGACTTTCCGGATGTCTTTCCGGAAGATTTGCCGAGAGTTCCTCCGGAGCGACAGGTGGAGTTTGGGATCGACTTGGTTCCGGGAGCAGCGCCAATGGCTAAAGCTCCCTATCGCTTGGCACCTCCGGAGATGCAGGAGCTGTCGAGTCAACTTGAAGAGCTGTTGAGTAAGGGGTTCATACGCCCGAGCAATCCACCTTGGGGAGCCCTATCCTTTTCGTGAAAAAGAAGGATGGCTCGATGCGGATGTGCATTCATTACCGCGAGCTCAACAAGCTTACGGTGAATAATCGATACCCGCTACCGAGGATCGATGATCTATTCGATCAGCTTTAGGGGGCTGCTTGGTTCTTGACGATAGATCTTCGTTCTGGGTACCATCAAGTGATAGTGAGAGAGGAGGATGTACAGAAGACAGCGTTCAGAACGAGATACGGGCATTTCGAGTTTGTGGTGATGCCGTTCGGATTGACAAACGCGCCAGTAGTGTTTATGGACCTAATAAATTGGGTCTGTAGGCCTATGTTGAATAGGTCAATAATCGTATTCATAGACGATATTCTGATTTACTCCAAGACAAAGGAGGATCACGTGTTACATTTGACTGAGGTGCTAGAGAGGTTGCGGAGAGAGCGGTTGTACGCCAATTTCTCCAAATGCGATTTCTAGTTACAAGAGATCCAATTCTTAGGACATCTTGTTAATCAGGAAGGCATTAAGGTAGGCCCGACAAAGGTAGAGACGGTGATGAAGTGGGAGGTTCCAAAGACTCCCACCGAGATTCGAAGTTTTCTTGGATTAGCCGGTTACTACCGACGGTTCATCCAAGACTTCTCGAAAATAGCAGTGCCATTGACGAGGCTCACACGTAAGAATGTGAAATTCGTGTGGGGCGAGGAGCAGCAAAAAGCTTTTGAACTATTGCGTGGGAAGCTATGTAAGGCACCGGTTTTGACGTTACCGGAAGGGATCGAGGACATGACAGTCTACTGTGATGCTTCTTATCACCGGCTGGGCTGCGTGTTAATGCAACGTGGGAAGGTAATAGCCTATGCGTCTCGTCAATTAAAAACGCATGAGGCAAATTACCCAATTCATGATTTGGAGTTGGCAGCAGTGGTCTTTGCCCTGAAATTATGGAGGCATTATCTCTATGGTGTTAAGTGTACTATCTACACTGACCATAAGAGTCTGCGGTATTTCCTCGATCAGCAGAATTTGAACATGAGGCAGTAGCGGTGGTTAGATGTGGTAAAGGATTATGATTGCAAGATTCTATACCATCCAGGCAAGGCCAATGTAATGGCAGACGCGTTGAGTCAAAAGGCTCACAATAATGTATTGCGGGTACCGTTGATGAGATTGACGGTGACCACATCATTGTTAGAGCTGATAAGGAGTTCGCAGGTTGAAGCTGTGAAGGTGGAGAACCAGAGGAGAGAAAGGGTCAAGGGTCAACTGGCCCAGTTGGTGACCGACAGTAGAGGGCTTTTGACTCGTTCAGGTCGTGTTTGGGTGTCGGTGTCATGTGAGGCAAGGCAGACACTCCTAGACGAAGCTCATAAGTCAAAGTTTTCTATTCACCTGCGGGCTACCAAGATGTATCGGGATTTGAGAACCGATTATCGGTGGCCGGGAATGAAACGAGACGTTGCCCGTTACGTGGAAAAGTGTCTAACTTGCTTGAGGGTTAAGGCAGAGCACCGAAGACCTCATGGGGAGTTGCAGCCTTTGGATATACCCGTTTGGAAGTGGAAGCACATCACGATCCACTTAATCACTAAGTTACCTTGTAGCCCTAGGAATGCGGATGCTATTTGGGTTATCATGGATCGGCTAACCAAGAGCGCTCATTTTATTGCTATTAATGAGAGCTCTTCGTCGGAGAAGATGGCTGATTTCTATGTTAAGGAGGCGGTGGCGAGGCATGGGGTGCCTGTGTCAGTGATATCGGACCGGGATGTACGCTTTACGTCACGGTTTTGGGCGAGATTTCACGAGGATATGGGTACAAGACTGCAATTCAGCACCACTTTTCATCCTCAGACTGACGGTCAGAGTGAGAGGACGATCCAGACTCTCGAGGACATGTTGAGGGCGTGCGTGTTGGATTTTGGCGGTAGCTGGGATACCTATCTACCGTTGGCCGAGTTTTCGTACAACAGTTATCATGCCAGTATTGGCATGCCTCCGTACGAGATGTTGTATGGGAGAAAGTGTAGGACTCCTGTTTGTTGGGGGGAGGTGGGCCAGCGAGAGTTGGGTAGCAAAGATAGTACAGAAAACGACCGAGAGCATTGAGTTGATTTGAGAACGGTTGAAGACAGCTCATAGTCGTCAGAAGAGTTATGCCGACAAGCGTAGGTCGGATTTGGAGTTTAATGTAGGCGATGATGTGCTTTTGAAGGTATCACCATGGAAGGGAGTGATCCGATTCAGAAAAAGAGGCAAGCTCGGCCCTAGATTCATCGGACCTTTCAAGGTGACCGCACGTGTGGGTAAGGTGGCGTATAGACTTGAGCTACCGTCAGAGCTCAGTCAGATACACAATACTTTCCACGTATCGCAATTGAGAAAGTGTTTAGCGGACGAGTCGGCTCATATTCCGATAGATGATATACAAGTGGACGAACGACTCAATTATGTGGAAAGACCAATAGCGGTATTGGAAAGGAAGACTAAAACGTTGCGGAACAAAGAGATTGGACTAGTAAAGGTCCAATGGGAGCATCGTCGCGGGTCAGAGTGGACGTGGGAACCGGAGGCCGAGATGAGGGCTAATTATCCGGAACTCTTTTAAGCATGAACGATTTCGGGGACGAAATCTTGGTAAGTGGGGGAGAGTTGTAATGCCCCATTTCCCATAGTTAGCTATTTAACGAGTTAAGGTAGGATCATTTGTCAGTAGCAGTTGGTGTTTCTGGTTAATGTTGTTGGTTGGTGTCACTGGTTAATGTTGCTAGTTAGTGTTGCTAGTAGCAGTTGGTGTTGCTTGTTAATGTTGCTGGTTAGTGTTGCTAGTAGCAGTTGGTGTTGCTAGCAGCGGTTAGTGTTGCTAGTTAATATAATCTCTTATGTGAGTTAGTGCTTATATTTCAGGTGCAAGGGGTGTTTGGGCCAATTAAAATAGTTGAGGGTTGTTTGTGACAAGAGTGTATAGTGGTTGGCATTTAAGGCTTTAGAAGCCTCATTTCTTCATTCTTGGTTCTAAAAATCAGTCTTTGAGAGAAAGAAGAGATAGGAGACGATTTTGGCTTCAATTAGTGGTGCAAGAGAGTGGTTGTGGAGGAATTGATCATCCAAGATTGTTCTTGTATCGATTCCGGGTTCAAGGTATACCTTTAATTTCGTTTTTGAAGTCATTTGTGTGATGTTTGGGGTCAATAAGAGTTAGGGTTTTTGCATCAAGAGAGGATCATTTGATTTGTGACCCATTTGGGTGTTTTAAAGTTGTTTAGATGTTGTATTAGTGTCTTTGGCTGTTGGGATTGTTCATAATCAATTGTAGGCTTGATTTAAGGGTTGGATTTTTGGTTGCATGTGATGAAATTGGTAGTCTTTGAGGCTACAATTGAGTGTTATGTTGTTAATCTAGCTTTAGAATGGTTTGTAGTCTTGTAGAGCTCGAAAATACGAAACCGTAGCTTTTAGAATCACTGAAATCGGAGCTCGTATGAGAAAGTTATGGGATTTTGAAGAAAGTCGATTTTTGGGGTGTCTGATGCTCCTCGCGCCGCGAGCACCCTGTTTTGAAGAGAAAAATTGTTTTGGCCATGACTTCTTCGTTTTAACTCCGATTTTGATTCCGAAAGAAGAGTTGGACTCGTATTTGAGTTGTCTAACCTAGGATTTTAGCTACAAATCTTAGAGTGAGTAGTCCCAACCTTCGAGTTGGTAGATTTTGGAAGCCATTGATGTAGCTATGTTATGCTTATGGCGTACGGGTTTGGGATTGGTTAAGAGTTCAAGTGTCAAGTTGTTTATATGAATGTTATTTGTATGTTTAGGTGCTTGAGTCTCTACGTGGGCCATATACGTTCAATTGTGTTGTCAGACTTCAGTATCAGGTGAGTACATTAACCCCTTATACGTGGCTTATATGCAAATTGCGTGTGATGCGTATGTGGATATGAGACTAGCATGTTTTTGTTAGACCGTGCTCATTGTAATGGTGGTGGCCACCGTGAGTATCGGAAGTATGATAGTCTGATATTAGTGACTATGGTCCTTGATGGTGGGTGCCGTAAGGACGTAAGTGTTGCATGTCTAGTTCTCATTACGTGGTGATTTGTGATATAATGTTTATGTGTATTGTGGTTTGTGCTCACTAAGCGAAAGCTTAACCCATAGTGGTTTCCCCCTCAGATGCAGGTTCTTCAGGAAAGGACAAGGGAAAAGGGTTGGCTTGAAGTTCCGATCTTCCGAAGGGCTCAGTTCCGTTTTGTGTGGGTTAAGAAGCATTTGTATATCTATTAAACTACTGGTTTTGAGATAGTTACGTTTTAAGTATGTTGAACCTCGATTTGAGGATTTTCGGTTACAATATCGTTTGGATGTGTTGTGAATATTTAAACCTTTTATTTAAAGTTGTGTTTTGGGCCAAATTTCCGCCGCAAATGGTTACTTTTATTTAATTCCGTTATGTTTTCATTAAAATTTTACGAAAAACGTTTTGGGTCATTACAATTGGTATCAGAGCCTTGGTTTAAGGGATTCGGGCATTCACGAGAGGTGAGTGCTTGAACTTAAACCCAAGTGCTTGTATTTTCAAAACAAGTAACCATTTAAACTTTGATTTTCATGTAAGTGGGGTGTGAACTGAGCCAAGGATCGGAATGTCAAGATGAGTGAGCACATTAGAGTATATCACATAGTTGTTATTGTTGATATTAAATTGTGGTTAACGTGCTATCATGGTGGTGTATTAGCACGATTTAATTGTGGTTGACATGCTATATATTGATTGTGTTAGCATGTTATGAGATTGTAAATGGGATGAATATGCTGGCATGATTATGATATGAATATATGCTAGATATTATGGTTACCATGTTAATTAACTAATGTGATGTAATAGCATCATTAATGTGTTCATGTAATGTGTGATGTGATGCTATGATAGATGTTCGATGTTGTTATGTATGCACGAGCACTATAGTGGCTAGAAATGTGTAGGAGTAACTCTTATTGCGCTAGATAGGATGTTGCCTTGTGAATGTGAATGACTAGGTGGTGTTAACCGAAATTAGGGATTAGGACTCTTGGTGACGACGTAGAGACTAGACATGTAGGGTATAATTCTGATGATATAAGGGCCCATATCATTACAATTATATTGTGCATGTTGAGACTTGGCAAAGTTATAGAGAGTACCTATGAACTAACTAAATTGGGATGGGTTAGTGGCATGCTAAGATAGGTTGTATGAACCTAGTGGGGGTTATGTGAGCTTGGGCTCAAGTAAGGGCATGCTAGAGATTAAGTGTCAGGGTGTGTTGTGCTTAATGGTTATTGGTTTAATTGAATCATTATGGTGACTACACGGAGGAACAACAGTGACTCCAGTAGGGAGAATAATTCGGAGACCTCTGATCTAAGAGGAATAATAGCCTCTCAAGTGGGGGAGGTGTTGCACGAGCTACTACCTGGGCTCTTTGAACAAATGAAAAGGGAGTTAACGGAGATTGTAACTCAACAAGTTCAATCTGAAACTAGAGGGCGGGGGCCCGAGGCTGGGAGTTCACAATCGGGGCACACCCGAAATGTGACTTTCAAAGATTTTATGGTGTGTAAACCGCCAAGTTTCTTGGGTGAGAAAGACCCGGTGATCGCTTCTAGGTGGGTCTTGGAGGTAGAAGGGGCGTTTCTTACTAGCTTTAGCCCCGCCGAGGTGAAGGTTCGTTTCGCCACCAACTTGTTGAGGAAGGCAGCGAAAGACTGGTGGAGTGTGGTGAGCGGTTCTAGGACTCAAGAGCATATAGCCGCAATGACTTGGGAGGAATTCAAGGTGTTGTTCAAGGCGGAGTTCGAGCCGCGGGTTGAAATAGAGAGGCTCACTAATGAGTTCCTCTACATGAGGCAAACTAATGAGTCGGTGAATGAGATCATCGAGAAGTTCCTGGAGAAGTCCCGCTTTTGCCATGACTATGTGGCAAATGAGACCATGAAGATGTACCGTTATGGGCAGATGTTGAGGTCGGATATCCGGGAGTTTGTGCTGATGGCTAATTGCCAGACTTTCTAGCAGATGTTCGAGAGGGCACGGGCGAGAGAGATCGAGTTGGAGCGCCAAGGGAAACGCAAGAAAGAGGAGCACACTCAGGGTCAGCCGAACAAGAAGTTTAAAGGGTCGAACCAGAGGTCGGAAGGGAAGAAGGGGTATCCTCAATGCTCCAAGTGTGGCCGGAGTCATCCGGGCGAGTGTAGGTTAGGCCCCACACGTGTTATAAGTGCAGGAAGCCGGGCCACATGAGCTGTGACTGCAAAGCTTCGGCCAGATTGTGTTTCAGATGTTTCGAGCCGGGTCATGTTGCGCATGAGTGCCCTAAAGTGGCTGGATCTACACAGGTATCGGGTGCGGTGCCGGTAAAGGCAATTGAGTCTAGCTCGGCAAAGAAAGTGGAGATTCCGAAAGGCCGTGCGAGGGTCTTTCAACTGACAGCAGAGGAGGCGAAGGTGGAGCCGGAGGTGGTGGCAGGTATATTTTCCGTGAACTCGATACCAGCTTTAGTATTATTTGATACGGGTGCTAGCAAGAGCTTTGTTTCTACTTCTTTTTGTAAAAGTTTTCCTACTGTAAGGGGTATTGTCGTCGGAGTTGTACGAGTTGCTCGCCGGATTTGTACAAGTCGCCGGAGTAGTAGGAGATTCCAGTCGGTGACAGTTGGAAACTTATTCCTTGTTCATCGGTGCCGTGAACAAGGAAAAGTCGCTGGAAAATATCAAGAAGGTCACGGTAGCGGTGGCGGTGGCCGACAGCGGAGTGGTCGCCGGAGAGAATAATGGGCCCGGTTGAGTTGTTCTTTCAATGTGGTGGTGCTGTTGGAAGAGGAGAGGTGGTGGTCACCGGAGAGCTCGCCGGAAAAGTCGTTGGAGAAGATGGTGGTCGCTGGAGAAGATGGTGACCGGTTGTAACCTTTGATAGCAAGTCACGATACACTAAATGCTAGTACATTATACCCTCCATTACATATCTGATTGATTAAAAATTTAAAACCTGAAGTCAAATTCGTCACCTCCATTTTTCTGCCTTCATCTGCAACTTCATCTTCTCCAAAGCTTCATTATCTCCTCTTCAGATTCGATTTCTGATTCATGCTTTCGATTTTTGATTTCTTACTTCATCGACAACTTCATCTTCTCTACCTCCATCTAGAGGTGGGCATAAATCGGGCCGGGTCGGGCTTTGACCGGGCTTTGAAAAGACCGGGCTTTTCGGGCTTTTGTTTGACCGGGCTCGAGCCGGGCTTTGACCGGGCTTTGAAAAGACCGGACTTTTCGGGCCTTTGTTTGACCGGGCTTTTTCAGGGCTTTTTCCAACTTAAAAAACACTAAACTATTTTATAATTTCAATAATAATGATAATATACAATATAAAGTAGATTTATTTTATAATTCTAAAGTCTAAACTATATAAAACAAATCAAAAAATACATTTATTATATAAAACAAGTAATTATAGTAATTTATTATATAAAACTAAACTATATAAAACAAATATACTATAAAATACAATTATTATAATTATATAAACCAAATAATTATAGTAATTTATTATATAAACTAAACTATATAATTACGAAATTGCCATTAAACCGGGCCGGGCCGGGCTTTCAAATTTCCTAAAACTAGGCCCGGGCTTTGGTCGGGCCGGGCCGGGCTTTTCATCGGACCGGACTCGGGCTTTTTTTAGGGCTCGGGCCGGGCCAGGCTTTTTGCCCATCTCTACCTCCATCAACAGCTTTCTTGGCAGATTTCTTCAACAATTGAACTCGATTTATTCAAAGATTAGACCTCGATTTTGCTATTTCTTTAACCATGTTTTTTTTATTTCCACCTTTTTAAACCAAGGTTTCTAATTTCCGTCGGAAGGAAGAAGACGATGAGTTTTTTTATTTTCGGGCATTTTTCAATTCTCGCTGGCAAAGAGACGACGTGGGTTTTTTTTTAAGGGGATTGGAACATGGCTTAATTTCTTTTATTTGCTTTTTTACTTCATTTATAAATATGTTTAAATGATTTGATGTTTTATTAAACTATAGTTGTTAAAATAATTTAAATATTTAGTTAATCTAATAAATTATAAAAATATTATATAATAAAAAATATTAAAAAGAATATTAGGGGTAATTTGGTCTTTTTAACAGTTTTGTTCCGTCCAGTCCAGCTTACCAAACACAAAATAGTCAATTAGTCCTGTCCTGTTCTAGTCGTA